>CM022946.1:130636011-131022174 GCA_012931725.1 Litsea cubeba
CACTAGGCTTAGGTCACCTTATCGGGCTGATCACCTGGCTTGGGATCTTTAATTTGTCTGCCAGCTGCAGTTTGGATTCTTCTGTACCGACTGTGGCAACGGTTTTATCTGTCGGTCCCACGTGTAGTGGCTACGATTCTGATTCTTTCCGGTCCCACGTGTAGTGGCTACGGTTCTGTCTGCTTTGTTACTTCGGTAATAGGAGAATATAGCTATGTGTGGTTGCCAATGTTTTATCTGTTTATTAATTTGTTTTATGATTCTTATTTGTTTATACTCAGTATATTCTTTGAATTTGTTAATGTTTATGAAATCGATCTTTTATCACATTGTCTCTATTATTCAGGATTTTAAATGTATTTCCAATTATTAAATGTTTTACGTAGGCTGTTATCTTTTTGAGATATTTATGCTTCAGAGACTGTTAATTTATTTGCTTTGATATTATGTTCGGTCTTTCAATCGCTTTATCATGATTTAGTACTAATACTGTTCAGACTTTTAATGGATTTACAACGATTCCATAAGGTTTTATAAATGCCCATTTTACATATTACCTGTTTATTTGCTTGCCAGACCGTCGTGTCTGACCCTGTTTGTTTGGTGCCAGATTCCTCTCATCCTGTTTTTAGGTGTTCGATCGGAGGAGGCGTTGGAGCCGCCCGTCTGACGCGAGAGGCTGCCCATTGATATCATCTAGATGTCAAGTTTGCACCGGAGTTCGTACCTAAACATTGGGGGTAGTATTTCTGTTTAGTTGGATATTTTGTATGGCTTTGTTAGCTTTTCTTGGGATTTGTAATTAAGACACTTGTTAATTGTAATTGAATATGTGGGAAATAAATAGTCTGGTTACTACCAGCTCAGTATTCTTTGAATTATGATTTGTGCCAGTCTGCTTATATGATGGCTTTATGATATTGGTCGAGTGCGACACGGAATCCGATGGCCACGGACTCCGGGTCGTAACACCATGATTAGCTTCCGCGAAAATATACTCTGATCGTGATGGAATTTTATTATCCTCATTCACGCGGATCTTGGGAAATATAGCAAAAGTTTCAATTTATTCCAAAATTTGCATTCCGAGATCGGATCACTGCAGGGCCCGGTTTGGGGTGTGACAAATTGGTAGCAGAGCTGGTTAGTTTCTAGGAAATAAAACACTCTAGAGACATTAAGACGTGTGGTGAGGATTCGTTTGATTGTGTCGATTTGTTTTCTCTGTCTTTGTTTCTTTGGATTTGAGTCCGCTTTTCTTTTAGTTCGGGAGACTTTCATTGTCTTTTCTGTTGTTCTTTTTGTTAGGGAATTTGGACAACCAAATTTCCTCTTTCGTGGGGGAGAGTTTAAAATCTCCATACGCACATTCAGTGTCTTTCGTCTGTGTTTGTGTTGGAGACCGAGAACATTGTGGATTCAGTGTGTTGTTTTCGGAGAACATCGGCGGACTTTCAGCTTTTCAGCATCTCCATTGTGGTTAATGGGAGAAGACATGTGCATTTGCCCGCCAAAGTAGAACTTGAGCAGTATGTGAAGATCCCCTCTCAGCTAAACGAAGATCATCACGCAGCATACCAAGGTAAGTAAATGTGGATTTATTTGAGTAACTCAGACCAACTTTCCAAGATGAAGGACTGCAAAAGGCATAGTAGCTGTCGATTTTATGAAGGGAGAAGTGATTCTTAGTTAGTAAGGTTAGAAGCTGGTGCCAGAGACTCAGGGGTTTCCCGGATTCAATGAGCCTTGTAATAGTTTTGGCTGAGACTTTCCGTAACTTGCAGCTTAGCCAGTGTAGTTGATTCAGTGGTAATACCAAGTGGATAGTTAGTTGTAGTCAAGATAATTTTGGCAGCAGAGGAAACCTTGTGGATTTTACCGACTTACAGGGCATTGGATTGGACAACATACAGATGCAAGTGAATACCTCAGTTAATGTGATGTCCATTTCTTAATGAGAATGATTTTCATGGTATTTCCATCTTTATTTATGTTTTTCTTAATGTCTATGATTTATCCTTACAGTGTTTAAACAATGGATTATGTTTAATCTTTTTAAGATATTGTTTTACAATGATCTTGGAGTTTTGCCCTTGTTTTAATTTTCTTAAATGCTGACATCTACATTTCAAAACCTTAATGATTTCAAAATTTTGTATATGTTTGGTTGGAAAGGGATGGATGTTTTTAATGATGGATTGTAGAGGCTGATAAGTCCCTAAAATGCATAATTTCATCATCATTTTAGAATAATTAAGGACTTATTCTTCAAATCATGAACTGTTTTAGTAGGAAAATCATGATTTTATGTTTTGAGCATCAAAGTTCAAATTCAAGTCAAAATTTATTGAAAAATTGCATTTTTACATACAATCATGAATTTCTATATCTTTGGCATTGGAAGTCATAAAATTCCTCATAACTTTTTGTTCACACATAAAATGATGAATTTTCTTTGCACCATTGATTTAATTAAAGAAAATCTTTTTTAAAAAATAAAATGGTGACATTTTAAGCATCCATTTAGTGTGAATTGGGTCGACCCGCATATTGCATCATTCCCTACCTATATGATTAGAGTATTCTTTAATCCTTGCTTTTATTTTGTAGGAATTTCAAAAATTAGGACCCGCGAGAAAGAGAAATCAATTGAACAATTAAAGATGACATCCAAGAGAAGATTGCACACACAAGTGGGGCCCATCATGTGTTCCAATTGATAATACAAATCTGAATCTCAGATTTGGAATTATTTAAGCCAAGATGGAGGACGTCCAAGCTCAAACAAATTAAGGAGATGCATGCTCACAACCATGGCCCACCTCCTTTGCAACTTGGAATGAAATTAAAATTCAACTCCAAGGTGGGACCATGTCAAGGATAATTTTCCAGCCATGAAGAGTTCAAAAAAAAAAATAGAAGATCTTGCTAATCAATCCAAGTTGGAAACAAATTCAAAGAGTGCAAGATTTTAGCACTAAGTTGTTAAACTTATCTCCAAAAAGATAGCCTCAAGATTTGAAGTTTGCAACCCAAGAATTACCCAAGGATGTGCCGTCCAACACTTAGTTATCCAAGCTTTGCACGTCCAAAGGAGGAAGGGCCCATCATGTGTTCCCATTGCAAATACAAATCTGGATTTCAATTTTGGGAATATTTTACCCAAGGTGGAGCATACATTATTGCAAATTTCCAACATTGCTCTTTACCTCTTTGAGAGAAGATTCATTTGAGAATTCAAGATTTCAATCAAATGCAAAAAGAAGGCAAAAGGATAAAGGAGTCCTAAAGGCTAGGGAGAAAAAAGAGGAAATAGATAAGAAAGAAAGATTCAAAAATGGCATGAGGTGGTACGTCCATGCATGAAGGTTTCCAGATTGCACACCCATTCTTAATTGCAAAATTTTCAAATGAGGTGGAAGCCTAAGTATGTTAGGTGTGCCAAAGAAAAAGAAAGAAAGGAGAGGAAGTCTCCCAAACGGACTTTAACTTGAGTTCCAAGCCAAGAAACATAGAAAAAAAAGAAGCCATCAAGATATATAGGCCATCAATTGCAAAAGTGAAAAACGTCCCCCACTCTCCATCATCCATCCCCCCATTCCTCTTGGACGACCAGCAACCATCTTCCCCTTTTCCATTATTTTCTTCATCTCTCATCCTTCCATCAATTTTTTCATCCAAGGCCTTCCCTAAGGCACACCACCACTTGGATTTTTCCACCACCGTCGCGCCGTCTCCGTTGCTATCGTCACTCCATCATTGGACAGCCATTCATCATCTTCCCTTGCTTGGATTTCAGATCGCAAAATGAGAGACGGTTGGAATCGCCGTTCTAGACCGCGAGTCCTTCTCCTCCGTTTGGTGTGTCATGTGTCTAGGGTAAGGTTGGATGCACTTTATTTGATTCAAGTAATTTTGTAATGTTATTTGCTTGTAATGGTTCTTTCAACATAAATCAAGTTTTGGGGTCTTGGTTTTCACCAATGAGTCAACATTGAATTTTTGTGCGTAGTGACAGTGCTCACTTGGTGCGGTGTTCTTGAGTTTTTTTATGGCATCAAGCAAAGTAACTATTGCAAGAGTTAAGAATCAAAATCCATTTTTTCATTCTCTGATTTTATTCTAATTTTATTTTTATTTTTAGGCATCTTAATAATTAGTGCAATGGTTGGACTGACAAATCTTATGGTGAATGCAGTAGTTAGATTAGGTTTCTAGATTAGGATTTTTCTTTTCCTTTAGTTGTAATTAATAGTTCAGACTTGTAATTAATTATTTCATGCAAGTACGATACTTGATTTGTATAGATTTTATTAGGCTAGTACTAAGTTTTCAAATAGGATAGGTTTTATTTAAGTGATTACTCCCTAGGGATCGATCTCGGACTTCACCGAGTTATTTATTACTACAAATCGCGGCTTGCACTTGGGGTTGACGATCAAAGTTTTTGGCGCCGTTGCCCGGGGAGTTTTTCTTCGCTTGAGGTATTTTTCCCAACCTATCTTTTAAATTGCTTTATGGGTGCGCCTTTACTATTCCACAATCATTCTAGATCTAAGGGGAGCATGCATGGAATGTTTGGACCAGCCCTATTGCATTAAAAAGTGGATATTTAATCTCTGATTTTTGTTAAAATTGGGACTATTTCAGATCTGGAAAATTATTTTTTCTGATTTTTGAAAAAATCACATCATTTCGGAAAATTGCCTAGTTTACTTGTTCTAATTTGGACTAGTTTAGGTCAATTTTTTTATTTGCTGGTTAGGATTAATTAAGGTGTGTTAAAATTAGTTATTTTTCATATTTTTAGGTTTTTATAGTTTCCAAAAAGATTCTGGAACTTTCCCTCACAAAGGCAAGTCTTAGTAGTGCAAATTCGGCTTTTTGGCCACAAAACTTGCCAAAATCTGAAAGTTTCAGAACTTTCATTGGAAACTCAGTTATTTTAGTTGTTTTTAAATTTTAAAGGACTCTTAAAAACATGCTGGAATTTTTTTAAGAAGGTTAGTTATTTCTTTGGAAAGTCGAACAAACTGCCTTTCTTGATTGGTTCGATGTCTAGGCAAGTCTTGTCCCATTAGATAAGGGAGACAAGTCTCTTGTTCTAGAAGGTGGTTTTTAAGCGGGACCCTTGCAACGCATCGCGACCCCACCATCGATCTGGGGGCTTACCTGGTCGGGCCAGTTTCATAGACTTGAGTTTGGGAACTTTCCCTAGAGATATTAAACTCTCCAAGATTAGTACTTGCAAGAATTTGAGAATCTTCTTTTAAATTTAAAAACGGACTTAGGTAGTTTTTCTTTCTAGGTTTCTTTATTAAAAAAAATTTCAAAATTCCAAAAATGAAAGAAAGACCCCCATCCTCTTGGCAGAGGGACACCTCAAATCGGTTAGAAAGGAAGGAATCACCTGTCAAGAGATTGATTGAATTCTACGAATCTAGATCTCCTGGTTCTCTAAGGATTTCCAATATGGCTGATGAGCATAGTGATAATGAAGAGATTGAGAATGAAAACGAAAATGGGAATGGTAATGGGAATGGACCCAATAATAATGGGGAGATGAATCAACCTCTTAGGAGTCTACGTGATTACTTTTACCCTAAGCAACCGTCGTGCATGGTTATACCTACAGGTGCGGGTCAATTTGATATCAAACTGGGAGTAATCCAACTTCTTCCCAAATTTCATGGACTTGAATCAGAAAGTGCATATTTGCACATAAAAGAGTTTGAAGAAGTTTGTGCAACACTACACTTCAATAATGTGAGGGAAGACCTTATCAAATTTCGTTATTTCCATTTTCCCTCAAAGAAAAGGCCAAGGCATGGCTTCACTCCTTACAGCCCAATTCGATTGCTCTATGGTCCGACATGGTCCGGGAATTTTTGAAGAAATTTTTCCCATTACATAAGACCAACACCTTACGGAGAAATATTATGAATTTTAAACAAAAAGACAAGGAGTCTTATTATAGGTGTTGGGAACGATTTAATGAGCTACTCCTTGCATGTCCCCACCACGGATTTGAATTACACAATACAATTGGTCACTTCTATGATGGACTTAGTCCAGAAACACGTCAATTAGTGGAGATGATGTGCAATGGGGAGTTCATGGCGAAGAACTCAAATCAAGCATGGACCTACCTTCAGTTTTTGGCAGATAGTGCACAAAATTGGGACACATCTGAAGGTATAGACCCCGTAAAGCAATCGAATCAGACCAAAGGAGGGGGTTATATGTATTGAAAGAAAAGGATGATATTCAAGCAAAAATTGCCTATCTTACAAGAGAAGTTGAGTCCTTGAAATTTGTGAAGAATAAGGAACCTGCTATAGTTTGTGGCATTTGCACTAGTGATTCACACATTTCTTCAGAGTGTCCAACACTCCCTGCTTTCTAAGAAGTGTTTCACGAGCAAGCAAATGCCACTAACACATACAACCGGCAGTTCAATCATTCTTTGGGTAACACGTATAACCCTAGTTAGAAGAATCACCCCAACTTTAGTTGGAGGAATGGCCCAAATGCTACTCCGCCCAATTTCAACCAAATGTCAAATCAATTTGGGGGTACTTCTGGTACATATGCTCAAAACACACAGCAAATGGTACCCCCTACAACTCAAACGACACCTTAGGATGAACTTGTGGCTAAGTTTATGATGAATCAAGAGTCCATCAATAAGAAACAAGATCGAAACTTTGAGAATTTACAGAACACCATGCAAAACCTCTGCAAATTGATTAAAGCACAAAATCCAGGGGGTTTTTCCAGCCCAACCACAGCCCAATCCAAAAGGGCAATACGAGGTTCATCAAGGTGGTCCGTCAAATTCCAAGGAGCAGGTTCAAGCTGTTACTACTCTACGTAGTGGTAAAGAGATTGAAAAGCCTGATCTGGAAAAAGATAAACAACCTGCATCCTCAGACCAGGAAGGGAAAGAGCCTTTTCCCAACCGATTAGCTCCTCCCAAGCCATCTCTACAGAACCAGGAAATCTTGGATGTGCTTAAAGAGGTCAAAATTAACATCCCGTTGTTAGACGCAATCAAACAAGTCCCATCTTACGCAAAGTTTCTTAAGGAATTGTGCACGTCGAAGCGTAAGATACATGTACAAAAGAAAGCATTTCTCACTAAGCAAGCTAGTGCAATTCTAAAGCACGACACTCCCCCTAAATTCAAAGATCCAGGATGCCCCACAATTTCATGTATTATTGGAAATTATCAAATTGAACAAGCATTGCTTGATCTTGGGGCGAGTGTCAACTTACTACCTTACTCGGTCTATGTAAAATTGGGGCTGGGCGAACTCAAACCCACCCAGGTTACTCTGCAGCTCGCAGATCGATCAATCAAAAGACCGAGAGGGATAGTAGAGGATGTGCTTGTGCAGGTTAACAAGTTCTACTTTCCAGTAGACTTTATTGTGCTAGACACCCATCCTGTGGCAGATCCTCATGCTCAGATTCCGGTAATTTTTTGGGGAGACCATTTTTAGCCACATCCAATGCACTGATCAATTGCCGGAATGGACCTTTGCAAACAACCACGGGATGATAACATTGACCTTGAAGACGTAGATTTGATCGGTGTTCTTACAGCAGAAACTTTTGCAAAATCGATCTCCGATTCCATTGAGTCAATTGAGGACCTGACCCTCTATGAAGAAACACATGATAGCACTGTTGAAATGGTCAACACTGTAGGCAAACCCTCTATTGAAAAGCTGGTACCAACTGGTACTCCATCTTTTCCATCTCAGGTGAGGCCGCCTAAACCTGAGTTGAAACCCTTGCCCTCTCACCTGAAATATGCATACCTTGGAGAAAATGAAACATTTCCTGTAGTCATTTCTGCACACCTTGACAAGGACCAAGAAGTCCAACTCTTAGAAGTGCTCAAACTGCACAAGGGTGCAATTGCTTGGACCGTGGCTGACATTAAGGGAATTAATCCCCTCGTGTGTACACATCATATCTATTTGGAGGAGAACGCGAAACCCTTCCGTCAGATGCAACGCCGGTTAAACCCCACCATGCAGGAAGTGGTTAGGGCTGAAGTTTTGAAACTTCTAGATGTTGGTATCATCTATCCAATTTCGGATAGCCAATGGGTCAGCCCTACCCAAGTTGTACCTAAAAAGGCCGGCGTCACTGTAGTTCGTAATGCTAATGATGAGCTCGTCCCAACCCCCGTACCCACAGGTTGGCGAGTTTGTATCGACTACAGGAAGTTAAATGCTGTCACACGAAAGGATCATTTCCCCCTACCCTTTTTGGACCAGATTTTAGAACGGGTAGCTGGCCACGAGTATTATTGTTTCTTAGATGGATATTCCGGGTACAATCAGATAGAAATCGCCCCGGAAGACCAAGAGAAAACAACTTTCACATGCCCCTTTGGCACCATTGCTTACCGACGGATGCCCTTTGGGCTGTGCAATGCTCCGGCAACCTTTCAAAGGTGCATGCTGAGTATTTTTAGCGATATGGTGGAACATTTTCTCGAAGTCTTCATGGACGATTTTTCAATTTTTGGAGAGTCATTCCAAGATTGTTTGAGCAACTTAACTAAGGTCCTCTCTAGGTGTGAAGAAAAGAACTTAGTACTTAATTGGGAAAAATAGTCATTTTATGGTACGACAAGGGATTGTCCTTGGCCACATTGTATCATCTAAAGGATTGGAAGTGGACAAAGCCAAAATAGACTTAATTTCCAATTTGCCCACCCCAAAAAACCGTAAGAGATATAAGATCTTTCTTAGGGCATGCCAGATTCTACAGAAGGTTCATAAAAGGTTTCAGTGTCATTTCTAGACCATTATGCAACCTTCTGCTAAAGGAAGCAGAATTTGAGTGGACAGAGGCATGTCAAGTGGCTTTTACCAAGCTTAAGGACATGTTGACGACCGCTCCAATTATGCAACCTCCAGATTGGAGCCTGCCCTTTGAAATCATGTGCGATGCTAGTGATTATGCGGTTGGGGCAGTTCTTGGGCAACGTAGAGACAAAAACCCATTTGTGATTTACTATGCTAGCAGGACTTTAAACAGTGCACAGATCAATTATTCAACAACAGAGAAAGAATTATTGGCTGTGGTCTATGCACTGGATAAATTCCGTTCCTACTTAATTGGATCCAAAATTGTGATATTTACTGACCATTCTGCGCTGAAGTATCTTCTTTCTAAGAAAGATGCCAAGCCTAGACTGATCAGATGGATCCTTCTACTCCAAGAGTTTGATATTGAAATCAAGGATAAGAAAGGAGTAGAAAACGTGGTGGCCGATCATCTTTCTAGGATTGTCCTTTCCAAAACTTTAGAACCCTTACCAATCCAGGACACTTTCCCTGATGAGCATTTATTTGCCACATTTTCCCATTCTCCATGGTATGCTGACATTGCTAATTATCTAGCTTCGGTGAAATTCCAAAAGAATGGACGCAACAAAATAGAAACAAGTTTTTCACTAGGTGAAACTGTTTTTCTGGGATGAACCATACCTTTTTAAATACTGCCCAGACCAAATCATTAGGAGATGCATTCCTGACCATGAAATCAATAGTGTTATATCCTTTTGCCACTCGCATGTTTGTCGTGGCCATTTTTCTGCTAAAAGACCGCTCACAAAATTTTGCAATCTGGATTTTACTGGCCCACTTTATTTAAAGATGCACATGATTTTTGTAAGACATGTGAGCAGTGCCAAAAATTGGGTTCCATTTCCAAAAGAAATATGATGCCTTTAAACCCAATTTTGGTCGTCGAGTTATTCGATGTTTGGGGTATAGACTTTATGGGACCTTTTCCACTGAGCTATGGTTTTCATTATATCCTCGTTGCAGTTGATTATGTGTCCAAATGGATTGAAGCAGTCCCATGTAGGAATAATGATGCTAAAACGGTCAAAAAGTTTATCTTGGACAATATCTTTTCCCGTTTCGGAACTCCACGTGCCATCATTAGTGATGGGGGCACTCACTTTTGTAACCGCATCATTGAGAGTTTGTTTAAAAATTACGGTGTTACACATAAAGTGGCTACCCCCTATCACCCTCAAACAAGTGGGGCAGGTTGAGGTCTCAAATAGGGAAATCAAACGAATTTTGGAGACCACGGTAAAACCAAATCGTAAGGATTGGTCAATACGGCTAAATGATGCCTTGTGGGCTTATAGAACTGCGTATAAGACCCCAATTGGGATGTCTCCATACTGGCTTATATATGGAAAAGCTTGCCACCTTCCGGTGGAGCTGGAACATAAAGCTTATTGGGCCATAAAACAATTGAACGTTGACTTAGACAAGGCTGGGGAGAAAAGAGCCCTTGATCTAAATGAATTAGAAGAATTGAGAAACGAGGCTTATATGAACTCAAGAATTTACAAAGATAGGACTAAGGCCTTTCATGATAAACGGATATCAAGGAAGTCATTCCATCCGTCTCAAAAAGTCCTCTTGTAGTAATTCTCGACTTCATCTTTTCCCTGGAAAGTTAAGATCTCGTTGGACAGGCCCCTACATTGTTCAAGAAGTATTTCCATATGGGGCAGTGACCCTCATTGATCCATTGAATGGTACCTCTTTTAAAGTTAATGGACAACGTTTAAAACCATTCTTGGAGACTGTTCCTCCAGAGGAAAATGACATTCCTCTGATTGATCCTGTCTATCAGGATTGACGGGCACTGGATCTGACAGTGGTCCATACCTTTGTACATTACGCATATATTTTCTTGCTTTTTCTTTTTGTGTTCTTTGTCTCACATTGGACAGGTTTCTACGTGAAAGCTTCATTACTCCAGGTGCTTTCTACCCATTTTCTCCTTCTACATTTTCACCTCATGTTACATTCCATTTCGCATTTCATGTATGACATCGAGGACGTTGTCTAGTTTAGGTTGGGGGGTGGGAACAAGCACACTTATCTAATTTTAGACAATTTTTTTTTCATTTTTGTGTAGTCTTTTTTCAAAAAAAAAAAAAAAAGGGTTTTCAAAAGAACTTGATGATTCGAAGATGTCTAGAAATCTGGAATTTCAGAAATTTTGGAAGGAAGTAAAATGAAGGTTCACAATTTTCTAAAAGATAAAAAGAATACCGAACTTTGTTTTTCACACTAACACATGTACATCATTTCAAAAGTTTTGGATAAAAAGATTTCAGTGTCATTTTCAGAGTTCTTTCAAGAAAAAAAAATAGAGACAACTTTCTGAAATTTGGCCATATGAGTTCTCCTGGTTCATCGTTAAGGTTAGGCCAACCAAAACCATTGAGTTAATTCGGGTGAATTGAAAAGGGCTGCCTATTGTTGGGGACCGTTTAAAAAAATATATAAAAAAAATAATAAAAAAAATGATAAGGGATGCACAAATAGGTGTTTAAAAAAAAGTTTAGTTATAAGTCTTGAAAAGAATAAAAAGTTGTGTGACTGGTTTGGGTTCGTAGCCTTTTTAACCCGAGCTAGTAAGCCCATAGGGGTATTTATATACCTAGTGCCTTAAAGACATCTGTTTTGGGAGTCATTGGCCTAACGCTCGTTACATGGGTTAATTAGAAAGCTTAAGGGACCTAGACATTGCACAGTCACATGCGTGTGTTAAAAAAAAAAAAGGATGCATCTCGCGGCCTTTAAGAAACAGTAGTGCGAAAGCCGTCATAGTAGCCTTGAGAGGAGACTTGTATTTTTCCCCGAATCTAGGAAAGTTGAAAATTCTGAGGAAGAATTCTGTTTTCATGGCATTATCATAGAACATTTAAAATTTTTGATTTGATGTATACACTTGCACAAGGCACCCAAAGTTTTGGTATAATTTTTTGAAAAGATTTGAAAAGAAAAATGTGAACTAGATTTTGAAAAGTCCGAAATCTTGATTATTCGAGGATTCAAGGCATCCGATTTGACTCAATTGTCTTTTGAAAAATCTTCTGTTGGCTTTCTTTTATTTTTAGGTAAATGAATTTTGTGGGCATATTCACTGCAAACCCTCACGAGGCACAACTCGTCCACTAGGGGTAACCTAGGGGTTTAAGGGCTTGCTGCATATGCTAAATGCAGCCGAGAGTACCAGCAAAGTGGTGTTTTCCTTTTTGTCTTTGCATTTAGTTTATATTAGATTAGGCTAGAACACTACCATAGTTCACATATTTTGCTCGGGACTAGCAAAATGCTGGTTAGGGAGTGTGATAAGTCCCTAAAAATGCATAATTTCATCATCATTTTAGAATAATTAAGGACTTATTCTTCAAATCATGCACTGTTTTAGTAGGAAAATCATGATTTTATGTTTTGAGCATCAAAGTTCAAATTCAAGTCAAAATTTATTGAAAAATTGCATTTTTACATACAATCATAAAATTTCTATATTTTTGGCATTGGAAGTCATAAAATTCCTCATAACTTTTTGTTCACACATAAAATGATGAATTTTCTTTGCACCATTGATTTAATTAAAGAAACTTTTTTTTTAAAAATAAAATGGTGACATTTTATGCATCATTTAGTGTGAATTGGGTCGACCCGCATATTGCATCATTCCCTACCTATATGATTAGAGTATTCTTTAATCCTTGCTTTTATTTTTGTAGGGAATTTCATAAATTAGGACCCGCGAGAAAGAGAAATCAATTGAAGAATTAAAGATGACATCCAACAGAAGATTGCACACACAAGTGGGGCCCATCATGTGTTCCAATTGATAATACAAATCTGAATCTCAGATTTGGAATTATTTAAGCTAAGATGGAGGACGTCCAAGCTCAAACAAATTAAGGAGATGCATGCTCACAACCATGGCCCACCTCCTTTGCAACTTGGAATGAAATTAAAATTCAACTCCAAGGTGGGACCATGTCAAGGATAATTTTCCAGCCATGAAGAGTTCAAAAAAAAAAAAAAAGGAAGATCTTGCTAATCAATCCAAGTTGGAAACAAATTCAAAGAGTGCAAGATTTTAGCACTAAGTTGTTAAACTTATCTCCAAAAAGATAGGCCTCAAGATTTGAAGTTTGCAACCCAAGAATTACCCAAGGATGTGCCGTCCAACACTTTGTTATCCAAGCTTTGCACGTCCAAAGGAGCAAGGGCCCATCATGTGGTCCCATTGCAAATACAAATCTGGATTTCAATTTTAGGAATATTTTACCCAAGGTGGAGCATACATTATTGCAGAATTTCCAACATTGCTCTTTACCTCTTTGAGAGAAGATTCTTTGAGAATTCAAGATTTCAAATCAAATGCAAAGAAGGCAAGAGGATAAAGGAGTCCTAAAGGCTAGGGAGAAAAAAGAGGAAATAGATAAAGAAAGAAAGATTCAAAAAATGGCATGAGGTGGTACGTCCATGCATGAAGGTTTCCAGATTGCACACCCATTCTTAATTGCAAAATTTTCAAATGAGGTGGAAGCCTAAGTATGTTAGGTGTGCCCAAAGAAAAAAGAAAGAAAGGAGAGGAAGTCTCCCAAACGGACTTTAACTTGAGTTCCAAGCCAAGAAACATAGAAAAAAAAAGAAGCCATCAATTGCAAAAGTGAAAAACGTCCCCCACTCTCCATCATCCCATCCCCCATTCCTCTTGGACGACCAGCAACCCATCTTCCCCTTTTCCATTATTTTCTTCATCTCTCATCCTTCCATCAATTTTTTCATCCAAGGCCTTCCCTAAGGCACACCACCACTTGGATTTTTACACCACCGTCGCGCCGTCGCCGTTGCTATCGTCACTCCATCATTGGACCAGCCATTCATCATCTTCCCTTGCTTGGATTTCAGATCGCAAAACAAGAGACGGTTGGATCGCCGTTCTAGACCGCGAGTCCTTCTCCTCCGTTTGGTGTGTCATGCGTCTAGGGTAAGGTTGGATGCACTTTATTTTGATTCAAGTAATTTTGTAATGGTTATTTGCTTGTAATGGTTCTTTCAATAATAAATCAAGTTTATGGGGTCTTGGTTTTCACCAATGAGTCAACATTGAATTTTTGTGCGTAGTGGACAGTGCGCACTTGGTGCGGTGTTCTTGATTTTTTTATGGCATCAAGCAAAGTAACTATTGCAATAGTTAAGAATTAAAATCCATTTTTTTTCTCTGATTTTATTCTATTTTATTTTTATTTTTATGCATCTTAATAATTATTGCAATTGGTTGGACTGACAAATCTTATGGTGAATGCAGTAGTTAGATTAGGTTTCTAGATTAGGAATTTTCTTTTCCTTTGGTTGTAATTAATATTTCAGACTTGTAATTAATTATTTCATGCAAGTAGGATACTTGATTTGTATAGATTTTATTAGGCTAGTACTAGTTTTCAAATAGGACAGGTTTTATTTAAGTGATTACTCCCTATGGATCGATCTCGGACTTCACCAAGTTATTTATTACTACAATCGCGGCCTTGCACTTGGGGTTGACGATCAGAGGCTAGTGAATGAACTGATCTTTAAAAGCATGTAACAAAAATTGTGTTTCTTTTTCAAAGTACGATGTGAAATTTCTATTTCATTGATTCATTTTCTTTGGCTATGCAAAATGAATTTCCTAAGGGTTTTTGTGTTCAGGTTATATACAGGTTTCTACATTTGTTTTAACGTTCAGCTGTGCTTAGATTTCTACAGGATTTTTATGAACAAATGAGTTCAGATTTCAACAAGGTTTAGTGTTTAATTAACACTCAGATTTCAACAAAGTTTGATGTATAGTCATACTATATGAATTTGATTTATTTTTGAAATCCTGATTTGGAATTGTTGAGTATTTCAATGATTTGTTTGGTTATGAAAGTATGAATTTCAAAATGAATAATATTATTTCATACTCAAACTTTAATAAGCTTTATTTAAGCCTTATTTGATAATTTGGAGGTTCAATTTCTATTATGTTTTAAAATGATGAAACTCAACTAAGTAATCGTTTTAGGCATTATGTTTAAAATTTTAAGATTTGTTTTGCATTGAATGGAATGAGTTGTAATAGCTTATGGTTGGAATTTGGAAGTGTATGAATTGAAGGGTTGATGAATGTCAGGACGTGTACTGGTTCAGTTGGAGATAAAGTTGGATTGATGAGAGGGTAAACATCATTCGAGGCGTGACATTCAGAAGTTGATGAGACAATTGTTCTTACGGGAAAGGTAGGGTATAAGGCAGAAAAAGAAGATTGAGCAGACTCCAGATTGTGAAAAATTTCAGTCGAGCACCATTCAAGGAAAATGACTCTACCCACACTTTTACGAGGATTTAGTTAATTGGTGAACCTTAGAGGACAAACTAAAAGCGGTGGAATTGCTTCGAGACTTGGATTGAAAGTTTCAACTTATTAGGGAATGATGCCAGCTTGGTAGGCTTATTTTGTTGATAACACAGTATCAGGTACGAGATCAAGAGCAGCAGGCAGATAGAATCAGATGTGGGCAGGAATTCTGAGTACAGCACAGAAAGATTGGAATATGGAGTTGTGAACACAGATTGGATTTCCAAGGTTGGCTTTACATGTCAAGGGTAGAAGACTCGAAGAGTGAAATCTGAAGAGGGAAGCCATGCGAAGTTTCGACACAGAACAACTCAGCAGGTTATGGCAGTTTAACATTTGGTGTATAGCAGTATGACATCTGGGTTGTAGTAGACAAAGTCAGAGACAGGAGACCTATAGAATTTGGAGTTTGTGATTTCAGAACAAAGAAGGATTGACGATATTCTTGGAAGCTAGAATCTGAATGGTTCAGTATAAGTAGGTATATGGAATTCCAGGAATTTTCGAAGTAGAGATTATTTCAGAGAAAACATGTCTACGATCACATCTTCGTACAAGCGTCAGGAGCACCATGTACAGCTTTGAAGGACTTAAGGCACAGAATTCCAAGCTGATAGAAAGAGACAGAACTTGCAGTTTCTTGGACCGACAGTAACTGACGAGGTAAGTAAAAGAAATGATCCAGTACAGGAACGACAGATGACCCCAAGGATGATTAGAAGAATTGTTGAACTCTAGTTTGGTCAGGGAAGTATGTTTTCGAGCAGATATGTGGAAGGGTGTAAAGCCTTCAACCGAGTCAGAATGTTGTTTGTAGGCGCATCTCAACGTCAGGTTTGATCAGAGTGTATCTCAGTTGCCGAGGTTTAGCGTAGGGTGTCAGTGTTTTCTTTTGTCTTCTGGGTTTTTTATTTTGATTTGGTTTAGACCATTTGGAGGACCAAATGGGTTCTAAGGGAGGGAGGATGTAAGACCCCGACCCCCAATTCCTCTGTTTAGTAATGTTTTAATCGTGGTTTAACTTTTTAAGCAAGATTTGAGTTGGTTTGACTTTGTCTTTGAGTTTAATTAGATTTTTCATAGCCTTGAAGATTTTGAAGACCGTTGACTTTAGTTTGACCAGGTCTTTGTAAAATATATTTTTGTGAGAAATTATTCTTATTTTGGAAAAATTACAAATTTTGCTACTTTTGACTCATTTTATTGAGTTTGACAACTTTCATGTTTTGACCATTTTGATTTGATGCTCAGAAATCGCGTTTTTTGAGAAAAATGGGCAAAAATGACATTTTCACTAAATCTGTCCATAAATTTCAAAATTTTCAAAAATTGGGGAAAATATACTTTTTGGAAAGTAGAAATTTCGCTGATCATTTTTGTCTTCTTCGTCGTTTTCATTCGGGGCCCACAAATGCCATTTTTAGCCTTGTGAAGATTGGGACCCATAAAACCCATCTAATAAGACAGGAACTCTCTTCTTCTCCTTCATTCTATCTTCTCCTGCACGTTTTAGAGCAAGGGTTTTTCCTTCTCTTCCAGCCACTTTCTCTCTCCTCTAGAACACTCATTTCTTGGAGATTTCATGGAGGATTGATCTCCTAAGGTTCTTCCTCTCCATTCAAGCTTTCCAAAGACCCCTTTTTCAAAGGATTTGAGCTAGGGCAAGGCTTCCTTTCAATATTCTCTTCTTCGTTTGAGCTTTTCAAGGTTAGCAATGGCTTTCCAAACTTGAGATCTTTGTTTTCCTCATCATTTAGAGTGTTTGCATCCCTCATGCAAGAGTTTTCCTTGGAGATTTGCAAAAGATTGATTTTTAGGGTTTTCTTGGGAAACTTTTGGGGGTTTTTGTAGATTGGGAGCTTGAGACCCTAGAGCATTGTTTGAAGAGCATCTTAGCTTTCATCTTAGCTTGAGGCAAGTGGATTTCCAATTAATATGATGATTTCATTTATTTTGTTTCATTTCATGATGTTTCATGCTATGTTCTAAGCTTCTTATGTTTCATAGATTTCTTTTGGATGAATGGAGCAATGTTGTGTGTGATTTCACTTATGATATTGTTTTACAATGAATTGGAAGTTGTCCTCACTTTGGTCATCTTGAAAGTTAGCTTTCTTCATGTTAAGTGTTTGTGTTCAAAACAAAGGAGGAAATCTTTGATTTTAAAAGTATTGTGTTTGTTTTATTGGATTGATTATGGATGGTGATTTGATGATTTGAGGAGGTCAAGAAAGGGCCCAAATAATGGTGAAAATGTGTATGAAAGAATAGGAATGAAAAAGGAAAGAAAAGATCTCAAAAATGAGAAACAACACTAGCTGAGCCGGACTGGACAGAGCCCAGTCCGCTCGAGCGGACCAGGTTCTGCCTGGTCCTCGCTCGAGCGACTCAGTGGGCCGCTCGAGCGACCCAGGCTCTGTCTGGGCTTCACTCGAGCGGACCTTGGGTTGCTCGAGCGAGCCCAGCCCAGCCTGGGGGCCTGTTCAGGGACTATTTTTGGTCCGTTTCAAAAATCTGTTTTGGCCCATTTGAAAACTGTGTTGGGCTTGTTTCAAGACCTGACTATGGGCTATTTCAAGGACTGTTCGGGCCAGGTTTAAAGGTTGTTTTGGGCTTGGCTTAAGGCCATATTTGGGCCTGATTTAAAGAGTTTTGGGTAAATTGTGATGCTTGGAAAATCGTGAAATGGGAATGAGAACAGTGAGAGAATGAGCATACGTGAAATTTCCTGGGAATCTTTCAAGTCTCAATGCGCACTTTATCATTTAAATGTTGTGGATTTTCATTGGCATCAAACATATTCTTTTATTAATCAATGTTTAAAGGTTAAATGTGTATTGAGATGGTTCCTTGGTAAGTCATTAAGTCACTCTACACTATTCCATTCCATTTCAAGTCAGAGAATGTATTTGTATTCTTCGGTAAACTAATTTGAATAGCATCGGTGATTTTTTATAAAATCATGTGGTTTTCCATGTTCGAAAGGATTGATCGCATGATTTTATACAAACTACTTTGATGTGTATTTGAGTGGCTTACCCTGGAAATTCGTATGTTTTCTTTGAATCGATTTGGGAGGAGATTGGAGTGGTTCGCCACATTCGGGATTTCATCGATAAGACTATTATTTTGAAAATAAAACCTCGAGGCAAAATGGGTCCAGAGCTTTGTAGTGCGAGCCCATGAGCCAAAGAGACTATTATTTCGAGAATAAAACCTCGAGGCAAGACGGGGCCAGAGCTTTGTAGTGTGAGCCCATGAGCCAAAGGGATTATTATAGTCTGAGTTGTATCGGTTCGGGTTTTGAAAACTAAAGGCACCACTAGGCTTAGGTCACCTTGTCGGGCTGATCACCCGGCTTGGGATCTTTAATTTGTCTGCCAGCTGCAGTTTGGATTATGTCTGTACCGACATGGCAACGGTTTTTATCTGCCGGTCCCACGTGTAGTGGCTACGGTTCTGATTCTGTTTCCGGTCCCACGTGTAGTGGCTACGGTTCTGTCTGCTCTTGTTACTCCGGTAATAGGAGAATATAGCTATGTGTGGTTGCCAATGTTTTATCTGTTTATTAATTTGTTTTATGATTCTTTTTTGTTTATACTCAGTATATTCTTTGAATTTGTTAATGTTTATGAAATCGATCTTTTATCGCATTGTCTCTATTATTCAGGATTTTAAATGTATTTCCAATTATTAAATGTTTTACGTAGGCTGTTATCTTTTTGAGATATTTATGCTTCATAGACTGTTAATTTATTTGCTTTGATATTTATGTTCGGTCTTTCAATCGCTTTATCATGATTTAGTACTAATACTGTTCAGACTCTTTTAATGGATTTACAACGATTCCATAAGGTTTTATAAATGCCCATTTTACATATTACCTGTTTATTTGCTTGCCAGACTCCTCTCATCCTGTTTTTAGGTGTTCGATCGGAGGAGGCGGTGGAGCCGCCCGTCTGACGCGAGAGGCTGCCTATTGATATCATCTAGATGTCAAGTTTAGCACCGGAGTTCGTACCTAAACATTAGGGGTAGTATTTCTGTTTAGTTGGATATTTTTGTATGGCTTTGTTAGCCTTTTCTTGGGATTTGTAATTAAGACACTTGTTAATTGTAATTTGAATATGTGGGAAATAAATAGTCCGGTTACTACCAGCTCAGTATTCTTTGAATTATGATTTGTGCCAGTCTGCTTATATGATGGGCTTTATGATATTGGTCGAGTGCGACACGGAATCCGATGGCCACGGACTCCGGGTCATAACACCATGATTAGCTTCCACGAAAATATACTCTGATCGCGATGGAATTTTATTATCCTCATTCACGCGGATCTTGGGAAATATTACAAAAGTTTCAATTCATTGCAAAATTTCGCATTCCGAGATCGGATCACTGCAAGGCCCGGTTTCGGGGTGTGACAACTTCACAACGCATCATGTTGAGTTAAGACGAGGGTTGACTTATAAGCCCAGGGTTAGGACTTAAATATATCCGATGTGGGACTTGGATAAAGCCTCACGGTGCTAGCTGAAGCACTCCACCCTTACCCCTGTGGATTCCCCTTTATGGCTCACAGGATCACTTGACCTGATTTTGCCTCAAGGGATTCCCCAGGCAGATTGGGGTCTCACAGCCATTTCATCCATTCACCATTGATTCCATTAAAACCTTAACAACTACCATTATCCACATAAATGAGCTTTAAATAGGGTATCTACATATATAAAAGCATGGAATCAAACATTCAAAGCATAATATCATGTTATTAACATTTTTTTCACTTACCTTTGGTGTTTGCACAAAAATCCCCCTTTTGCCTAGGGTTTTAACCACACTTCCTCCAAAATGCAATCCCACTCAAAGGAGTTAGGAGATCAATCCCACATGCCAAAAAGAACAAAAACACCTCTAAGCTATGAATGCCTGGTCCTAGCATGTATAAATGGAATCTACATGAGATTTGGGGAAGTTATTGACAAAGGAAAGTGAAAAAGAGGAAGGAGTTCAAGAAGATGGTGGTGGTGGTCATGGAGGCTTGCGAAGAGCTTGAGCTTGGCCTGAAGTCCTTGGGCTTTGAGTTGGGTAGAGGGAATAGGGGGAAAAGTGAGGAAAAGGAGAAAAATGGGATAAAAGTGATTGAAAATGGGAAAATAGGAGTCAAGGCCTCTTGTAGAGAAAGTTTTTGTGAAATTACAAATAAGGGTTTCTAGGGACCTAAAGGAAAATGGGCTTTTGGGCTGCCGGATAGCGACGAGCCCTACATGAAAGATGACATGCATGCTGAGAGCCACGTGATACACATAATTATGTAAAGTTCTAAATTGCATCTAACCCCTCCAGTTCCCCATAATTACGAAATACCCCCTACTACATTCAAACTCATCCTGACACCTTGAAACTCACCGAAACCATTTCTAATACTAAAACTAACTAGCTAAGCTGCTAAGCATAATTAACTAACCCTAATCCTAGTTAATTACACCAATCCACCTAATTAAGGCTAAGGGCCTTACACAAACTATGGTAGATCTCACCAAAGGAGCCTTTTCCAGAAGGATTAAGATAAAGATACTCTTATCATTGGTAGATATAATGTCTAGTGGTGGAGAGCATGGTGTTGAATTGGGTGAACCAATAGGCAACCTTAAGATGGGTTTGGCGATGCGATGCATGAAATTGTCCTTTCTCATAAGACACTACAACAAGTTGCACTTTTAGCCACGTTTATTAAAAACGTCGGTAAAGGGTATACATTTGCCGACATTTTTTAAAATTTGTCGGTAACGGTCTACCCTTTACCGACGTTTTTAAAAAACGTCGGCAAAAGTATACCCTTTACCGACGTTTTTAAAATTCGTCGGTAAAGGGTAGACCTTTACCGATGTTTTTTAAAAACGTCGGCAAAAGTAAAGACTTTTACCGATGTTTACTAAAAAACGTGGCCAAAAGTACACCCTTTACCGACGTTTTTCAAATCGTCGGCAAAAGTAAAGACCTTTACCGACGTTTCCTAAAAAACGTGGCCAAAAGTACAGACTTTTACCGACGTTTCTAAAAAACGTGGCCAAAAGTACACCCTTTACCGACGTTTTTAGTAAAACGTCGGCAAAGGCCATTCTTAAATTAAAAAAAATGGTTTATTTTTTAAATTATACCGACGAAATAAAACGTCGGTAAATATGCTTTTAATTTTCTTTTTAATTTTACCGACGAAATTAAACGTTGGTAAATATGCTTTTAATTTTCTTTTTTAATTTTAAACCGACGAAATTAAACGTCGGTAAATATGTTTATGAATATTTATTTATTTTATATTAATTTTACATACAAAAATACAAACGTCGGTAAATATGTTTATTAATTTTTATATTAATTGTATCGACGAAAATAAAAACGTCGTTAAATACTTTTTAAATTTTATTTTTTACCTAACCGACGAAATTAAACGTCGGTAAATATGTTTATTAATTTTTATTTATTTTACGATCATGTTACCAACGAGAATAAACACGTCGGTAAATATCCTTTTAAATTTTATTTTTTACTTTTACCGACGAAATTAAACGTCGGTAATCTGTTTATAATTTTTATATTCATTTACTGACGAAAACAAAATAATTATATCCATGATGAATCAAGCAATAAGATTTGACAGATAATCATTGTTGACCTCCTAAAGAGGATTTTAGGTTTAGATCGGAAAAAGTGGCCCACAAAAATTAAAATTGAACCATTAACCCTTTGTCCTTTTTGTCAATATCTCACACTACATGAAGGATCAATCGGTTGGAATTTAATTCAGTAAACGTTACTTGCCATATAAAGGGGGTCTATGGTCCATATCTTGCATTAGAGATCCAGATTGTTCGGAAATGTAGAAAAAACAGACTGCATGTCTTAACTCGTGAATGCACTGTAGTAACCATGCATTAATCCAACGATCAGGGCCAGTCATAACTTTTCAAAGGCCCGGGGCGAATCACTAAAATGGGTCCTTTATTCATTTTCATAATTTTTTTAATATATACACATATATATAACATGTTTCCATATATTTAGCCCCAAAATAGTAATTTCATTAAAAATCAAATAATATCATATGATAAATACATTTAATACATAAATAAATAAATTTCTCATATAAGTCAAGCAAAATGTGACTAGAAGTTCTGAATTATTTATTAATATTATTGTCATACATCAAAATTATTGCTAATAGCTTACAAAATTACAAAATATAGACTATTATATTTATGCTTGGCTATTTTGATTGAGCAGTGGCCGAGTGGTCCATAAACCATCTCAAACCAGTTAACCAGATAGGCAGATATAAATAATTAAAGATACCTTATTCTGTTATTCATTTTTCAAATTTTATCTGTATAAAACTATGAAAAAAATCATATGATTCAGAATTTCAATTTCAGATAATCAGATCATCGGATAAATACATAATTACATATTGTAACAAAATAACAAAGCCTATTATAGATTTATAGAATAACTGAATAAGATTATTAGATTATAATTTATAAGAACTAAGAAGTAAGAAGATAGACGTTTACAAAAAAAAGAAGCAAATTTACCTGGTTTGGACTTTGGACGAGATTATGAACTGTCTGAGAGTCTGAGACTTGAGAGAGAGAGAGAGAGGCATGCAGATTGCAGATTGCATACTGCTGAGTGGCGTTTGGTTTGGAAGTTTGCTGGAGAAGATTTGGTTTGGTGGAGAAAATTGAATGTAAGGGTGATGGGCAATTGGGCAACAGAGGCGGTAGGCTGCTTTGATTGGCTCTTTTGGGACGATGTCAATTGGCGCGATGGACCCTTTTTAGTTGAATAAATTAATGGGCAATTGCCAATTGGGCATAGTGCAGTGGGCCCTTTCTATTTTAATTGTCTTTGTATTGTTGCCTTGTTGGGCTCCTTTAAAACAAATATTTAGACTCATTAAAATTTTCTGAAATAAATTATTAAGCCATATGACTCATTACATGTAATGAAGGGCCCCTTTCAATAATGGGCCCTGGGCGGCCGCCCCTCCTGCCGTTGCTCAGGGCCGGGCCTGCTAACGATTGATATTATTTCAAATATATTTCATGATCCATATTGAATCAACATTTGGGGTTGGGACCTATAACTATAAATGACCTTTTGAAAAGGACTAAAAATTTGGATTGTGAAAATAGGGCGTACAAAAATCCATAAATGATGATCTAGTGGTCTGTACGTTTTCATCAATACATCACAATCTATAATGATCCAATGGTTGACTTTTGGTATCATAGCCGTTTTTAGCCCCCCTAACATGATCAACGGTTTGGATCACAAATATTTGTCTTAGTGCCATTTGAAATGGACATAGTAGAAGCTTCATCCAAACATGCTAAAACCGGATTCCATCAGTTTTAAGCCAATAAGAAGAGAAAAGTAGAGATGCCAAACTAAACCTAAGTGTTAAAATAATTTTTATTGATGAAAAATCTATTTTTTTGCGACGAAAATAATCATCGGTAAATTTACCAAATTTTTTTCCCTCTTCCGCCACCGAAACCCCTCTTTTTATTATTAACATCATTTTCAAGGAAAATAAATATCAAAGACTATTATTGACGAATTCTATTATCAACGAATTTTAATGACGTCAGTAAAATAAACTTTTAGTGATGTTTTTCTGAAAAGTCCCCGCGCAGCAGCTCCGGCATCTTCCTCACCCTCTCCTTCCTCTCCATCCCCATCCACTCCGACGACTCCGCCGCCCGCTTCATCCCCGACGCCAGCAAAGCCTTCATCTTCCTCCTCGCGCTGCCGGACGCCTCCCCTGCACTAGGTACACCCCTCCCTCTTCCTACCCTCCGCACACACCGCGCACCATTCCCCCTCTCCTCTCTCTTTCTTCTCTGTTCTCTCTCTCCCTCGTTCCCCATCTCTCTGTCTGCTCTCCTCCCTCCACTTCCTCTCTTCTTCTTCCTCCCCTGTCTCCCCTCGCCTGCGCACCTGCACATCACTCCCTCTCTCCCTCGGCTCTCTCTCTCTCTCTTCTCTTCTCTTCTTCTTTCCCAATTCCTCTCCCTCTCCCCTGCTTCCTCCTCTGTTCCGCCCTGCGCCCACCTGCACACCACTCCCTTGGTTCTCTCTCTCTCTTCCTCTCTTCTCTCTCTTCCTCCCCTGTTCCTCTCCTCTCCTCTCCTTTCTTTCTTCCTTATCCTCTCCTTTCTCTCTACGCTCGATCTCACTGTCTCTCTCTCTCTCTCTCTCTCGATCTGCTCTTCCCCTCTCTCTCGCTCTCTGCTTTCTCTGTCTCGCTGTCTCTTTTCTCTCTCTCACTCTCTCCAGACCTCTCCCAGACGCTGCCTGTTGATTCATTTGGAATTCGCGAAGGCGAAGACGAAGCCGATAGGGTGAAACGTTGATCTCGATCTCGACGATTACAGTGGAGAGACGAGCGACAGGGAGTCGACCATAGGTGGAGGTTGTTCTTCCCTCTCTTCTTCTCAATCCCTGTCTTCTTTCTTTCTTTTGTTTTTTTTTTCTCTCAGGTAAAATGAACATTTAGCAATATTTTTTGTAAAACGTCGGTAATGTTTAATTTTATTTTTAGAAAAATTAAAAATCAGAGTCCTTTACCGATAAATTTTTTTTACTGACGTAAATTAGCGTCAGAAAATTTATCACCGACGTTTAATATAAAACATAGGTAAAGGTTGGTAGACTTTTTTACTTATTTAATTTTTTTTAATTTTTACTGATAATTTTATAGACAAAAATTCTATTTTTTGCAAAGAAAAACAAATCCTATGCAAATTTCCCACCTTCTTTTTCCCACTCCCGCCACTAAAATCCTCATTTCATTCTCTCTCCTGCTCTTCTCTCACTCTCTGTGCTCTCTCGCTCTCGCTCTCCCTCTCCCTCTCCCTCTCGCTCTCCTGCTCTTCTCTCACTCTCTCTGCCCTCTCACTCTCGCTCTCTCTACTCTCTCACTCTCGCTCTCTCTGTTATTTCTCTCTCAGTGCGCTCTCTCTGCTATTTCTCTCTCTGCTCTCACTCTCACTCTCGCTCTCTCTGCTCTCTCGCTCACCATCGCTCGATCTCTCTGCTCTCTCTCGCTCTCGCTAGATCTCTCTGCTTTCTCTCTCTCTCAGGGAACAATTAGGACCCACGCTACATGGCCACCATCATCATGGACAGCCCCAAGGTCGTCGTGCTCGACATTCGGTTCCCGACGCTGTCGGTGGTGGAGTTGCAGCGACACCAGGCTATTGTCAATGCCATCGCCTGGGCGCCGCACAGCTCCTGCCACATTTGCACCGCGTGGGACGACTCCCAGGCTCTGATTTGGGACTTTTCGTCGATGGGGCAGCCGGTGGAGGGGGGCCTGGATCCAATTCTGGCCTATACCACCGGGGCAGAGATCGAGCACCTGCAGTGGTCGTCTTCTCAGCCGGATTGGGTCGACATTGCCTTCTCTAGCAAGCTGTAGATATTGAGGGTTTGATTTGATTTGGTTAATTCTGGATTCTATTTGTCTCTCTCTCTCTTTCTCCTTTCCTTGCAGAATTGGGGATTTTAGTTAGGGTGAAAGATGGGATGAATTGGGGGTTTAGTGTTTTATGTGCTTGTAGGTGCAGAAAATAATGACCCACAATAAGGAGGTGCCTTAGAGGACTTATCCAAGATGATGGTGATGACTGGGTACCGTCCGAAAGCCTGAAAGAGAAGAACACACGGTCAGAGGACCCTGGCCTGGGCGGCGCAAGGCTCTCCGATGCCTAAGTCAGTGTATGAACTGGAACGAAGGAAGGAGAGGGAGAAGAGAGGCAGAGTAACAGCTCTCTGAATTGTATTGTGCGTACCTTGTATGTGAAAATGAGCTCTATTTATAGAGGATTTGGAAGATATCTTGGACGATATCTTGGTGTGGGTCCCATGATTCGACTGGGAAGTCATGATTAGCCCACAGAGCTATTAATGCGGTCCAATCCAGCCCACTCTGCATTTAATGCGAGTCGGATCAGCCCACATTGCATTAAATGCGTGTCTGTTGGGCCAGATTATGTTGGACGTCTTTGGCGGTTGGGGGTACCATCAGATCTGCCCTCGGGCCTTGCCCTGATGTGGCTCCAGCCGCTGGATGCCGTTCTGTCAGGGATTAGGCGAAGATTGTGGACGGCTGGGTGTCGCGTCTGTCTTTCTAGCTCGCGCCCCTATCCCTTCACGTGCTCGATGACGTGGGGGATGAGGGGTGCGAATAGAACTTCTTTCTTGCTTCGGCTTCCGTCTCGGCTCCTTTAGCCGAGGTGGAGCTTTTCTGCCGAGGTGTGCATATGGAGCAGGCGAGCTCGGCGCTAGCGGTCCGGAGCTACTTGACCTCGGCTGAGGCCACTGCCCTGGTAGCCGAGGTGAGTCTGATGCCACGTGGAGGGCACGCGGATGGCACGCGAGGGTGCTTTGTCTCAACTGATGGCCGTGATTAGTGTAATCCTGGCGCTTAGGAAATCTCCCCACACAATTGCCCCCTAGCTTTTGACCTCTTTAAGCGCCCTAGCTTTTTAGGGGTCGAAGGCTAGAAGATCTGTCTGGGGATACTGCGATCATCACTTGGTGTCGCTTCGACTCTGCAAAACAATAATTGCTCCGCCCTGTCCGTCTCGGGAACCGAATCGACGGCAACACGCGTAGCTTCTGTGCTGATTGCGTTGTCTCATTGATGGGACGGGCACGGGCTGCGAAGTGTCTCTTCGAATTCTTCCCAAACGAGGGTTCCCCTTCTACAAATAGGGTCGCCCCTTTTTCTTCCTCGTTTCTGATCCCCTTTTGCCTTCGTCTTCCCTTTCGATCTCCGCTCTGCTGCTCGAGATTCGCCTGGCGAGGACGACCGCTGGATGCGCCCAGACTTGTTCTCGACCTGCTTCTTCGTCTCTGTAAGTCTCTTTGTCCTTCTGTCTGGTTTTTTCCTTAGGGCTTTTGCGACTTCTAGGGTTTTTCTTCGTTGTCTCCCCTTCTAGACATGGGCTCCCCTAGATTTGAGGTAGATTCCGATGAGGGCTTAGCCAGGTTTAGAGCTGCTTTTCGCATTCCGGAAGGGGTTCGCCTTAAACCGGCGGACCTCATCGACTGCGCCGTGTACCGTTCTTCCGGCGGCTGGATGCCGTTCCCTCTGATCGCCGTGATCGAGGGTGGGGTCAGGTTTCCTCTGCACCCCCTGCTCAGGGCCTGCCTCAGTCTTTGGTCCCTTGCTCCGGGCCAGCTGATGCCCAATGGTTATAAGGTTATCATGGGCACAGCGAAGTTGAACGAGATCTTGGGGACCAACCTAGGTCCTCATGATATTGAGGATACATATGACATCTGCAAGGCTGGGGAAGGAAGATATTATCTCCGTGTGAAGCCGCGGCGGATAGGCTTCGTCCTGGCCTTGGAGGATTCGAGTAAGAACGCCGATGAAGATTTCTTCTGTGTCTCGGGGGACTGGGAGTTCGGCGCTGGTGAGAGCAGGAGGTTGCAGGTCCCTCGCCGCCCCGGGACTGTCCCAAGTAAACACTGATTCCTTTCTCTCGTTTTGTCTGATTTTGGTGATGCCGGGCTAACACCCTTATTTTCTGTTGTGCAGAAGCAGGAGTGAGGCGACGCCGAGCTGTGAGCGAAGGCTGGAGGCGGAACACCGACGACGTCAACAAGGTCGTGTGATACACAGGCCACGAGACTAGATCGGCCTAGAAGCTGCTGGGATACACGCCGAGGTATCGCGGCCATTACAGGAGAATCGGAGCCGCCGAGGAGGACGAGTCGTATCCTGCTGTCACCGTTGCTGTGCCCGCCGGGGTCCCATTGACCGATCCTGCTGCGAGCCGAGCTGCGTCTGGCGCCGAGGCATCCATCTCTAGTCCGGATCTGCCGAACCTGACTGAGATAGTGGACGCCTACTCGTCTGATCAAGAAGAGAGTATGGAGGGGGGCTCAAAGTTGCCCGTTGTGAGGGATCTGTCAGCCAAATTCAAGGAGAGGTTTTCCTCTTCGGCGACACCATCCTCTGCCAGCACCCGCGCTGCTTCTGGCTCGGGGGGCGCTGGTGCTATTCCTGCCTCCGCCCCGAGCGAGGAAGTGCGGCGACGCTCGTTGGAGCGCCCGACGGCGAGATCTCCGCCTAGGAAGAAGTCCAAGGTGGGAGAGAAAAACCTGGGGGCTGAACAGCCTTCTAAGCAAAAAACTGTGTGCGAGCCCCTGGAGGCAAGGCTCCTGCTGAGAAAGCTCCTGCCGAGAAGAGTGCGCCGGCTAGCAGGTCGAGAAGCGCGGCGGCCCCCGAGCTCAACGTCTCTGTGGGGCAAGGGTCTGGATTGGCTTCCGGATCTCAACCTGCCCCGGCGGCATGGAGACCGAAGATGGAGACGCAGCCCGGTAAGCCCTTGAACGTCGAGGACCGGCTGACGGGGAATGCCGACGTTATCGGAGCTCTCGCCAAAGCTTGCGCTCTGCCGCGAGACATGGAAGCGCACGGGAGGTTCGATAGCGAAAGCCTGCTGGTTTCGTCGATCCAGGCTAGCCTTTTGGTAAGTGGCTTGAACATTTTTCTTCCAAGTGGCTTAGCTCGGCTGCTCCTGTTTTGATTTACCTTTTCCTCCCTTCGCAGAATGTGCAGAGGCTCGTGGCCGTGGTGGAGAGGAGCGATAGGAACGTCGCGAGGGTGAATCAGCTGGAATCTGAAAAGGAAAAGTTGAGGAAGGGACTGGAGAGGCTGAAGAAGAGCAGCGCCGAGGCGGCTACCCAGCTGGAGGCGGCCCTAGCCAACGCTGCTGATTTCAAGTCGCAAACTCACCAACTAAAGGGCGACATCAGTACGAAGATCAAGAGGATGGCCGGGCTTGAGTCTGAACTGGCCAGGTCGAGGTCTGAGTCGGCGGCTGAGGCCACGGGGCTGCGTGGCGAGGTGCTGGCCGGGCGTGCTGAAATCGAGAAGCTCAAGCTGAGGATCGCCGAGCTGGACAAGGAGAAGGCTTCGCTACTGTCCTTGGCCCAGTCCACTTTCCAGAAAGGGGTGGATTATGCTTCGGAGCTGTACGAGAAACAGGTGGAGGAGATCACCTCCATTCTGTTCGAGGCAGGGTGCTTGGCCGCGCTGAGGCGCGCGGGGGTTCCTGAAGGCCATCCTGTCTATCAGGATTTGCCAAAGTATTCGGACCCGGACCCTGAGCCGAGCCCCACCTCTTTGGCTGAGAGCGTCCCAGTCGAGGCCGCTGCTGATGCCCCTGCTGAGAGTGCTGCGGTCGAGGCTCCTGCAGTTGTTCCTGCCCCAGACGCCGCTCCAGTTGTCGCTCCTGCCAGCGATGCTTCAGCCGAGCCCCAGGAGGGTGCTTCTTCTGCTCCTTCTGCCAGCGAGGCAACGGTCACGCACCAGTCGTCGCGGCTGGTACTGCCGGTTCGGCTGAGACAGTGATCGACCTGGTGGAGTCGCCGAAGCCGCTGTAGCTTTGGTTTCCCCTGCTTTTGCTCTTTTCCCTGTATTGCTTTTCGGCGCTGTAACACCTTTCGTTTTTAATGAGAAAAAAGGCTCCTTTACTTAGTGTACTTTTCTCTCTTCTGCTTGTGGATGTGCTACTGAATGGTATTGAATGCCCCATATCTTCTCTGCTATCTGTGCCGATTCTCCGTATTCGCCCCATATCTTCTCTGCCATCTGTGCCGATTCTCCGTATTCTGGGAACTATAAATAGCTATAAGTGTGGTGACATGACCGATGAGGAAAACGGGGGGATGACTCCACGTGGCATCATCGGGATAGCTGGTCTTTAAACAGGAAGACGTGAGTCCCGCGTAATGCGTGGGAGACTTCGCCCCATAACTTCCTTTGGGGACCGAGCCTTTCCTTCTCCTATAAATAGAGGCGGTTGGTTCGCCATGGGAGAAGAAAAGAAGAGGTATGAGGACAGTTTAATTCATATAGACGTAGGAGCCATGCCCGGTGGATGTCTGGAAGTATTTGATCCGGGGGGAACCCCTGCGCCTGTGGACGGCCATCTCCGAGGGGGGAAGCCCGTCGTGGTCTGCGCGCTCTCTGAAGATGTTCCTCGTGGTCCCCGCGCTCTCTGAACGCGGGTCCACGGCCATCCCCCACTGATCAGGTTGCACAGGATTCTTCTGCAACTGTGGGTCGGTGGCGCCTTCTTCGTCTGGCGATCCTGCAGGGTCTTGCGTGGCATCGAGCTTCCTGCGAGCCCCTCGCATCGTGCCAGGATCGTCAGACTAAGGGTGGAGTTGAGGCCTGTTGGACCTGAGGGCTCTTCTGACTTCGGTTGGTCTTACTGACCAACCCTAGGGTATTGCAGAGCTCCTGGCACCGGACGCCTGAGGCCCTGTCCCATCCCGGAGGGATCTGCTCTGAATCCTGCTGCAGATGCTTCTTCTTGCGGGATGTCAAGACCTCGGGGCAGGATGCAACAAGCCTTTTCGCCGAAGGTATTCAGTCGGCGGGCGCTGTTGGTGAAGAGTGGTCTCGAAGCCTGACTTTTTTCTTTTCTGTGTTCAAGGGGCCACGAGCCTTTCTTCTGTGCTTTGTATTCCGTTCTGTAACCCTTGTAATGAAGTAATTACAATGAATAAAAGGCTGAGTTTTTGATCACTCAACTTGTGTACAGTTTTTGGCATTTTTATTCTGTGACACTGGTCTTTCTGTGCTACTTTTCTGCACTTCAGTGTTTGCACTGCCTTTCTGCTTTGGAAGTTGGTCTTGGCCGAGATGAAGAGCTTTGGCCGAAATGCAATGCTCGCGCCGAGGTGAACCCGGAGTTCCTGGTGGTCTCGGCTGTGCGAGTTTGAGTTCGGCGCGATCTCGAGGGCGTTAGAACCCAGAGTTTCAATGATCTCGTCCGCGCGAGCTTCAGGGGTATATGAACCCAGAATTTAGGAAATGGCTGAGCGTCGGAGCTCGAAGCCCTTTCCAGGGTCCAGGACCCGGAGCTTTTAGGAAATGACTGAGTGTATACGACTGAGCGCGTGTACTCGAGCTCATTTCCAAGGCGGTTGAACCTGGGGGATCCAAGATCCGGGGCTTTAGGAAATGACTGAGTGTATACGACTGAGCGCGTGTACTCGAGCTCATTTCCAAGGCGGTTGAACCTGAGGGATCCAAGATCCGGGGCTTTAGGAAATGACTGAGTGTATACGACTGAGCGCGTGTACTCGAGCTCATTTCCAAGGCGGTTGAACCTGAGGGATCCAAGATCCGGGGCTTTAGGAAATGACTGAGTGTATACGACTGAGCGCGTGTACTCGAGCTCATTTCCAAGGCGGTTGAACCTGAGGGATCCAAGATCCGGGGCTTTAGGAAATGACTGAGTGTATACGACTGAGCGCGTGTACTCGAGCTCATTTCCAAGGCGGTTGAACCTGAGGGATCCAAGATCCGGGGCTTTAGGAAATGACTGAGTGTATACGACTGAGCGCGTGTACTCGAGCTCATCTCCAGGGCGGTGGACCCTTGTGGTGCCGGAGTCAGTCGAGGAGAGAGATGGCACATTGATGACAGGGCGAAAGCTGCTTTTATTGATTCTGAGATTCGTTACATCTTCAGGAATAAAATTTCTTTAAGTGGGATGCATTCCACGGTCTTGGCAGCGGCTTGCCTTCTAAGTCTTCGAGCTTGTAGGCTGATTTCCCTGCCAGTGAGACTACCTTGAATGGGCCGTGCCAGTTCGGAGCCAGCTTCCCTTCGTTTGGTTCTCTGTCAGCTGGCAGGGCCTTTTTTAGAACTAGCTCCCCCACTGAGAATCTCCTTTCTCTGACGTTTTGACTGTATGCCCTGGCTAACCGCTGCTGATAGTCGGTCAGTCGCAGGGCTGCTGCTTCTCGTCGCTCGTCTGCCAGCTCCAGCTCCATTGCCAGGTTTGTGTCGTTTCGGCCTTGTCCTCGGGACGCTGATCGTCCTTTAGGTAGGCGATGATTGGATCCATCCAGCTCGGGCCGAGATCAGCACAGAGTACTAGCCGAGGTGACTGGAGTTCTAGGCTTGATCTTGACATTGATCCAACCTCGACAGTTCTTTTCTTCCCAGCTTCGACAGCGGAGGCCAGGTTGGCAAGCGCATCAGCATGCGTGTTGGTGTCTCGGGAGATCTGCCTGACCTCTATTTTTTGGAAATGAGACAGCAGTTTTTTTTTTTTTTTTTTTTTTTTTTTTTTTTTTTTTTTTAAAAGGGCTAAGTAGGCCGCCATCCTGTCGTCCCTGGCCTGGTAGTCTCCAGCGAGCTGGCTAGTTACCAGTTGCGAATCGCTGAAAATTACCAGGTGCTGGGCTCCGAGGATTCGGGCGCTGTTCAAGCCTGCGGTCAGCGCTTCATACTCTGCCTCATTGTTTGTTGCTTTGAGGCCCAAGGTGAAAGCCGGTTTTATGACCAGACCTTCTGGTGATTGGAGGACTATGCCAGCGCCAGCTCTCTTGGAGGTGGATGATCCGTCAGCAAAGATCTTCCATGCCGCGATGGGAGAGTGTTCGACCTCGGTCACTCCTGGTCCGGGAGTACGCCTTGTGCCCCCCAGTTCCGTGCCGAGCTGGGTCAGAGCGGGGTTCGGCGAGACGAATTCAACTATGAAGTCTGCCAGAATCCGGCCGCAGTTCGGGGACGGTACTGTATGTCATACTGCCCCAGTTCAACTGCTCACTTGGATATTCGTCCTGAAAAGTCAGCCTTATTGAATATGGACCGGAGTGGATGCTCCGTTATTATCACAATGGTGTGGGATTGGAAATAATGGGAGAGCTTGCGGGAGGCGCTGACGAGAGCCAATGCAAGCTTCTCCAGTAGGAGGTATCTGGTCTCGGCATCAAGCAGGGTCTTGCTTGTGTAATAAATCGGTTTTTGAATTCCTTCGTCCTCACGGATGAGGACGGAGCTTACTGCGTTATCCGAGACCGCAAGATATAAATAAAGAGTCTCCCCCGAAGCTGGTGGTGACGTTAGATAGGTTTTGAGTGCGGCCAACGCCTGGTCGCACTCGGGGGTCCACTGGAATTTCAAGTTTTTCTTTAGACGCTGAAAGAAAGGCATTCACTTATCTGATGACCGGCTGATGAAGCGATTGAGTGCTGCAGCCATTCCTGTGAGCTTCTGGACTTCTTTTGTGGTGGAGGGGCTCTTGATGCCCTGGAACGCGGTGAGCTTTCTTGGATGCCGGGCCGAGCTCGGCTTTCATAACCTCCTTCCCGTGCGATGCCCGCCTGGCCTCGGCACGAGCCTGCGAGCTGCCACGAGATGAGGGGGAGGGAGCTGAGGACGCCAGGTGGATCATGTTAATGACCTTGTCGGAGTCCTCGCTGTCTGGGTCCCGAGCCTTGTTCTGATGAACTCGGCCCTCGCTGTCGCCGGCATCCTCTGCCTTGATGAACTCTGGAATGTGGCCGTCGCTGGCCAGCTTGTCCAGATACCACTTCAGAGAGTTGCAGTCCTCGGTCAAGTGCCCCTTACCCTTGTGGTAGGAACAGTAGAGCTTGGTTCGGGGGCCGGCGGTGGGCTCATTGTTCAAGGGCCGAGGCCACTTGAAGAATGGCTTGCCCCTTATCTTGCTCAGGATACGGTATATCGGCTCCTTGAAGACGACATTGACGCCCTGGCTGGCGCTGGAGGGAGGTCTGGGCTTCCAGGCGCCCCCGGACCTGGACGGCGCAGGCTTCGCCGAATTGGAGGCCTAGGCCTGCTTGGGCTCCTGCTTCTGGAAGGGCCTCCCGTCTCTCTGCCGAGGCTGGCTGCTCTTCTGCTCGGGCTCGGGCTTCGGACGCCCGTCTTCTTCCCGGGGCTCGGATCTCATCTTCCTCCCGGGCGACGAAGCGCTTTAATCCGGGACATTAAGGCCGGCATAGACTCCGGCGTGTCCCCTACCAAGTCCTTTCGGAGATCGTGGCCGGGGATCAGGGCGTTTTGGAAGGCAAAGATTGCTATTTCCTCCCTGGTCCCCTCGATCTCGCTGTAGACCGCCCAGAACCGTTGGGCGAACTTGGCTAGGCTCTCGCCCTGCTTCATTCTCAAGGCGAGAAGGTCTCCTTCCTTCTTGGGGATGACACTGTAAGCCTGGAACTTCTTCAGGAAGGAGAGCTGGAGCTCCTTCCAGCTCGAGATAGACTTTTCCTGGAGAGCGCAGAACCACTTGAGGGGGAGGTCACCCAAAATGGAGGAGAAAATTTTGCAGTTTAGGGTGGCCCTCGTTTCCCCTGATGGACATCTTCTGGGAGAAGTGTCTGAGGTGAGCGGATGGATCGGACAGTCCGTCGTAAGGGAACGAACCGCGGGACGGAAAACTTCTTGGGCAAGGGAGTCCGTTCGATGTCCCTTGTAAAAGGGGATGCCCCCAGATCAGTGTGGCCACAGATCTGTTTCTGGTCCTGCGCGTCCAGGTTGTGCTGAAGAGCAAGCCTGACGCGTTTGTCGAACCGCTCCTGCTCATCGTCTTTCTCTGGGGTCTGCGCTCTTGGCTTTCACTTGGGGGGAACTTGGCTGCGATGGCTATGAGTTCGGCCATCGCGGCTATGATGACTTCGGCCGTTACTTGAGCCTTCGTCATAGATCTGGCTCCGCTTGCGATCTAGATGGTTTCTGAGATCCTCGTGTTGGGATTGGTGTATGCCCTAAAGCCCACTAGCTGCACTCTCATCTTTTGTTACTGGATATTTAATTGGTTATTTAATAGAATGACTCTTTTATGCTTAAACATGTATATATGTATGGTTGCAATAAGGCCCATTGTTTCTAGTAAATGAATTAGGTGTGTAGTGTCTACACACAGATAGGTCTAATTCATGGACAACTGGAAACATCATATTTGTTCATAACTGAAAGATGGAGCTGGGCACTTCATCTTGGTAGAAGTTATAATGAGATACTCTCCTATATAGGGTGACATACCTAAATCACGGGAGGGCTTTCCCGGATCTATCTCATTAGTGCATGTGTCATGCATTGAACAGGACCATGGTAGGTGTGATCTCTAAAATAGTACTATCACAGAAAAGAGATCAAGTCACCTCATGCTACTGAGTAACCAGTGCTCTTAATCTTGAGCATTTGTGGATGAACTGACGAAGTCAAGTTCTTGTACTTTAATTCACTATGGGTGAGATTCTTTTCATGGGTCAACAGCTCTGTGTTTTGGGTACTCGGACTTGATCAGTTGGGACGTGCAGATGCAATATAGAATCTATGCCATCTGATGATGGAATAATCGTCCCCTTAGAATTATCCGATTAATCATCAAAATCTAAGATCTTAGTATATGGATGTTCCATATGGATATTGAACTTGTGGGTCGCTCCCTGGATCAAGAGAATGATATTCGAATGATGATTATGTTAAGGATATGAAGTTCTAAGGTTTAGATGTAATCGGGAAGGTTGATAGTACATGTGATAACCTGACTCGATTATGGATGTTACATAGAGGGGCATTCAGGTCATTACACTAAGTAGGTCGAAGACAACCGTCATTTTATGACGAGCTTATAATATTATATATTTGTCCTTGGAGTTCAACCATAACTCTTTAGTGGAATGAGTTAAGGTTAAAATGGTCTTTATGTTGCTATGGGTTTAGCATGGACATTTTGATCATTTTGGGAGCCAATGGCAAATATGTCTTTTGGTCCCTTCTCTAGTCACTTACCAAGATTGGCATGGTTTCCTAAGATGTTTAGATAACATAAGGATGAATTATTTTTGTGGAAAAATAATTTTGAGTTTAAATTCAAATAGGCCTTTGATGGCATACATGAATTTAACTCTAGATAAATTGTATGTGGGCCATGGTGTGCATTGATATGTGGGATGTCCATAATAGGATTTCCATGGGTAAGGTTTCCAACTTTGAGTAGGACTCTACTTGGAAAGTTGGACTCCTCTTTGGATTAGTATTCCTATGAGTTAGTTTCCTTTTTGGATTAGAAACTTAAAATTAGTAAGTGTTCTACAACTAGTATTACTAATTGTATGGAAAGTTCTTTTTAGTTTCCTTTTCTAATTGGAGTGATTCTTAAAGGAAGTAAGTCTTTCTTGGACATCCATGAGAATTAGGAAAGATAAACTTCTAGGAAAGGCTTACTAAGTTTCTATAAAAGGGAGAGAGCCTTCCCTTGGACGTCCTACACCATAACAAGGAGAATTACAAAGGTTGCACACGTCCAACACACTTTGTGAAACACCATAACAAGAGTGCAAGAGTCTCCCACACGTCCAGCCTTGGAGAGGTTCTCTTCTTGATTGAAGAGAGCTTAAGGTCTGAGATTTTCCATTAGAGAAATAGTTCTCAATTCCTAGATTAAGATCCCACCATCTTAGCCAATCAGATTTGGAAGTGAGATAGAGGAGAAGATCAAATGCAATACTAGTGCAGAAAATTCCAGCAACTTGTTTGCAAATTGCAAGTCTGAGTTCGGGCCTTTGGATCTATTTTTTCAGAGATTTGAAGTCTACAAATCTTCGAGGTATGAGTCTTCTTCATTCTCCTTTAATTATACACTTGTTGATCATGATTTAATGGAGTTTCTATGCGATTCTTTATGGCTGATTTCCGCTGCATAGTGCAGAAATCAGATTTTTTAAAATCTGTCATGCTTTGCATCAGCCATAGTAGTCTCTTCATGAGAAGTTTCAGATCTGAATCGCGGTTTCCTTCAGTGGTATCAGAGCCACTCCATGTGAAATCATGATCCCATGTTGTGTGTAATTAATCCTAGATTGATTATGGGTATGGTGGCACCCTATTAAAGTTATGTTGTGATGCATGTTGTGTGCAAGTTTCATTAACATTGCTGGAATTGATTTTCCAGATTTGTTTAATGATGCACATAGTGAGTTTGCATGCACTAACCTCTTTGTTTGCAGCCATGTATTGCATTCTTGATGGTTCGCATGATTGTTATGTGGATTTGGATGTTTTTTTAGTTAGTTGGAAAGTGTACGATTGCACGGTTAGCAATCATAGGAAGTTGTAAAGTTTCCTTAATTTTATTCCAACTAGTCTTGATGTAAGCTTTCTTGAAAAGCATAGGAATCTCCAATGTAATTTTGGTTTTGCTTTTCATGGGTTTGCTTGTATAAATCAATTTATGGAAACAAGCAAGAAAAGGAAAGTTTCAAGACAAGAAGGTTGCAAGAAATTGGAGTCCTTGGAGATCAAGGAGTCAAGACTTCTAGATGCAAGAGGAGTCCTAATTCGATTAGGATTTGAAATCCTAAGAGCAAGGAGCCATCAAGGATTGCATACTTTTATTTGCTTTTATATATGGAATGCATGGATGAATGCTTTATATAATTGCTATAATTGTCACCTAGAAACATGGCCACCCTTAGGCTCTAAAATTGGCATCTTTATTGTATTAGATTGTTTTTAGTTTGGCAAATTGTTTTAAACGGAACTTAGACCAGCACCTTCTATTTGTCTAAGGTTTAAAATTGGATAGGGTTTAGTTTATCTTGGTACCCTTGGTTTCCAAAGGAGGCTAAACTAAAATCTAATTAGATGCTACCTATGGGTTTTCATAACCCAAGATAGGTTTTTGATTCTTTGAAGGGATTTTTCTCAAATGTTTTAATGCAAAGGTTATTTACTTTCAAGATGACTTGAGTCATTAAGTCATTAATTTAATTAACCAAGTTTGCTAGATTTAAAAAGAGCTTTTGAGAAAACGAAGTAAAGATCAAAGGAAAGTTTATAAACCCTAGTGACAAATTATCAAGTGGGAGAGGGGTTTAGGAAAAACCCCACGACCTTCCATTCTCGGTTCATATTAATCTCATTAGAAGTGTTAGTGGGAGCGGCCATCCCTTCGGTGGAGTTCTTTACTAAAGATCACTTCGATGGGTTAGTGGGTGAATTAAAGTGAATGTTCGTAATGAGGTGTTAGTAGGAGCGGCCATCCCTTCGGTGGAGTTCTTTACTAAGGATCACTTCTATAGAATGTCGATGAAGTGTTGGTGGGAGCGGCCATCCCTTCGGTGGAGTTCTTTACCAAAGCTCACTTCTAGATTAGGACATTCTGGGAATTTTCATAAGAGATGGTAACACACTTGACATAAGGCGGTAATAACCTCTCCTACCAGTTAAAGTTATTTGTCTTATGAGGTCAAACCAATCAGTGATTAGACTACCACTGGATGCGTATCCAGATAGTGATAATCCAAATAAGTCTGGCTTAATTCAACGTGACTGTCGGCTCGGCCATCCCTTCGGTGGAGGGTCTATGAGGAGGTTGAAACACTGATACATTATGATTGGGGTTGAATAATGTAAAAAGTTTAGTGTTTTGTTTTTCCTTTTGTAACAAGCACCATATGCATATTACATATATACTGCATGTCTAATTATAAACCGTTTTATATCCAGAGAGAGATGGGTAAAGACTCTTTTAGTCCGTTGATGTGCATTCTTCGTGAGAATAAACTGACTGGCCCTAACTACGTAGATTGGAAGAGAAATCTTGACATAGTACTCACTGCTGAGGAGTACAAGTATGTCTTGCTGGAAAACTGTCCCGATATTAATGCTAATGACCAGCGGGAGGCTGAAAAGAAATGGAAGAAAGCGAATAGCATGGCTAAATGCTACATGCTCGCTTCCATGTCCAACGTGTTGCAAACACAGCACGGGCAAATGGACACAGCCTATGAAATCATGATGTCCTTGTCTGAGATGTTCGCAGACAAGAGCAGGCCAGCTAGGCAAGCTGCTATGAGGACTATCATGAATGCTAGAATGGCTGAGGGAACCCCTGTCAGAGAGCATATGCTCAAGCTGATGGATTGTTTCAATGAAGCTGAGATTCTAGGGGCTGAGATTGATGCAGGGAGTCAGACTGACATGATTCTCGAAACTCTGCCGGAATCTTTCAATCAGTTCAAGCTCAATTTCAATATGAGCAAGATGGACATGACTCTACCTGAGTTAATGAAAGAACTCCAGGCGGCAGAGGCCATCATGAAGCCCAAAGCCCAAGCAAATTTTTTCCAGTCTTCCTCTAAACTGAACCCGAAAGGGAAGAAGTTCAAAAAGAAGCAGAATAAGGGAAAAGGGCAGAAAAAGGACAATGCTGGTAATAAGAAGGACAAGGGTACAGATGGAAAGCCCAAAGGGAAATGCTTCAAGTGTGGCCTCAAAGGTCATTGGAAGAAAGATTGTCCCAAGTTCCTGGCCTCAGTTAAGAAAGGTACATCTTTTTCATACTACATTGAAACTTGTCTAGTGGTTGATTCTACTGACTCATGGATAGTGGACTCAGGAGCCACTAATCATATCTGCAATTCATTGCAGGGGTTTCAGATAATGCAGAGAATTGAGAAAGGAGAGTTTGCTTTTAGAGTCGGAACTGGAGCTAAAGTTTGGGCAGTTGCAGTAGGAGTAGTTACATTACATTTTCCATGTAATAGGATATTAGTTTTAAATAATGTTTTCTATGTTCCGGACATGAGGAAGAATTTAATTTCAGTTTCCAGATTAATTGAATTTAATTATTCAGTTTCTTTCCATTCTGGTATTGATATCAGTAGAGATGGAAATATTATATGTTCCGGTAGAATACATGACAACTTATTTTATATATATCCTATTGCTCCCACACTGCATAATGTACAACAAGAAAGCTCAACTTCCCTTAAGAGAAAGGTATCTTCAATCAATGACACATATCTTTGGCACTTACGTTTGGGTCACATTAACCCAAAACGGATTCAGAGGTTGGTAGAAGATGGGCCCTTGAGCTCATTAGATTTCGAACCTTTTTTCTCAGTGCGAATCTTGTCTCAAGGGAAAGATGACCAAACGGTCATTCTCTGGAAAGGGACTAAGGTCAAAGGATGTGTGTGGTCCTATGAACAAACCGGCTCGAGGAGGGTATGAGTATTACATCACCTTCACCGATGATTACTCAAGGTATGGATATGTATACCTAATGCGACGCAAGTCTGAGGCGTTTGATAAGTTCAAGCAATTCAAGGCTGAGGCGGAGCTACAACTAGGAAAACATATCAAAGCCCTTCGATCTGATCGAGGTGGCGAGTACCTCCTGGGTGAGTTCAAGGAGTACCTCACACAACATGGGATTGTGTCTCAGTTGTCTGCACCAGGTACACCCCAGCAAAATGGTGTAGCGGAGAGAAGAAACCGTACCCTTCTTGATATGGTAAGGTCCATGATGAGTCATGCAACTCTACCTATATCTTTTTGGGGATATGCCCTAGAAGCAGCAGCATACATTTTAAATCTGGTACCTTCTAAATCAGTACCTAGGACACCCCAAGAAATGTGGACAAGTCGAAAACCTAGTTTAAGACATATTCACATTTGGGGTTGTCCAGCCTATGTACTAAATGATAAAGCTACATAGATGGAACCCAGATCGAAAATGTGCTACTTCATTGGGTATCCTAACGGAACGAGAGGTGGCATCTTTTATCATCCAAAGGAGCAAAAAGTGCTCATCAGCACTCATGCTAGGTACTTGGAGGATGATTGTATGATGCACCAAGAGCTTAGTTGTAAAGAAACCCTTGAGGAGATTCTTCCGGGATCTCCTATAACATCTGTACCAGATCCTGAGACAGTAGATGAACAAGATATTCCTTTAAACACTCCAGAGCCTCGTCGTAGTGGGAGAATTTCTAGACAGCCAGAAAGATATCTAGGAGTGTCTTTTAAGACAGACTCTGAAGATATGGTTGAGGATCCTACTAGTTATGATGAAGCAGTAACCGATATAGATGCTGACATGTGGCAACAAGCGATGAAATCTGAAATGGATTCTTTGTATTCCAATTAAGTCTGGGAACTTGTAGATACACCTGAAGGGATTAAACCCATAGGGTGCAAGTGGATCTACAAGAGAAAGAGAGGAGTGGATGGGAAGGTGGAAACCTTCAAAGCAAGACTGGTGGCGAATGGATATACTCAGAAAGAGGGCATCGATTATGAGGAAACCTTTTCACCAGTGGCTATGCTTAAGTCCATAAGGATTCTCTTGGCCATCGCATGTCATTATGACTACGAGATATGGCAGATGGATGTCAAGAAAGCTTTTCTTAATGGAAGTCTTGACGAATGCATCTATATGATGCAACCAGAGGGCTTCATTGCTAATGGCCAAGATAACATGGTTTGTAAACTTAAAAAGTCCATTTATGGACTTAAGCAAGCATCTAGAGCATGGAACATCAAGTTTAATCAGGCAGTCAAATCCTTTGGCTTTGATCAAAACATTGATGAACCATGTGTGTATAAGAAAGGAAATGGGAAAGCAGTTGCATTTTTGGTTCTATATATAGATGACATATTACTCATAGGAAATGATGTAGGTTTATTGTCATCCACAAAGGTTTGGTTATCCTCTCAATTTCAGATGAAGGATTTGGGTGAGGCCAGCTATATCTTAGGGATCAAGCTTTTGCGTGATCGCAAGAATAAGATGTTAGCCCTATCCCAATCTTCTTACATTGAGAAGATGTTGGTCAAGTTTAACATGCATGACTCCAAGAAGGGCCTCCTCCCTTCTAGACATGGAGTACCACTGTCTCGAGATCAATGTCCAAAGACATCTGAAGAGATAGAGACCATGAGGAGAGTTCCATATGCATCCGCTGTTGGAAGCCTCATGTATGCTATGTTATAGACCAGATATTTGCTTTGCCGTTGGCATGGTTAGCAGATATCAGTCAAACCCTGGACCTATGCATTGGACAGCTGTTAAACATATATTCAAGTATCTTCGGAGAACGAAAGATTATATGCTAACCTTTCAATCAGAGTATGTGGCGGCATCGGAAGCTGCGAAGGAAGCGGTATAGCTCAGAAAATTCCTGTTGGAATTGGGAGTTGTTCCTGCAGTGCATAAACCGATTGTCATGTACTGCGATAACACTGGTGCTGTAGCACAGTGCAAAGAGCCTAGGAATCACAAGAAAGGCAAGCACATTCGGATAAAGTACCACTTGATCCGGGAATTCATTCAGGATGGAGAGATAGTGGTGGAGCATATTGCTTCAGCAAATAACTTAGCTGACCCATTCACTAAGACTCTTACTGAGAAAGTCATCACTTCTCATGTTGAGTCTATGGGTGTTAGGTTAGGAAGTAGTGATCTTTAGTGCAAGTGGGAGTTTGTTGGGATTGGTGTATGCCCTAAAGCCCACTAGCTGCACTCTCATCTTTTGTTACTGGATATTTAATTGGTTATTTAATAGAATGACTCTTTTATGCTTAAACATGTATATATGTATGGTTGCGTAAGGCCCATTGTTTCTAGTAAATGAATTAGGTGTGTAGTGTCTACACACAGATAGGTCTAATTCATGGACAACTGGAAACATCATATTTGTTCATAACTGAAAGATGGAGCTGGGCACTTCATCTTGGTAGAAGTTATAATGAGATACTCTCCTATATAGGGTGACATACCTAAATCACGGGAGGGCTTTCCCGGATCTATCTCATTAGTGCATGTGTCATGCATTGAACAGGACCATGGTAGGTGTGATCTCTAAAATAGTACTATCACAGAAAAGAGATCAAGTCACCTCATGCTACTGAGTAACCAGTGCTCTTAATCTTGAGCATTTGTGGATGAACTGACGAAGTCAAGTTCTTGTACTTTAATTCACTATGGGTGAGATTCTTTTCATGGGTCAACAGCTCTGTGTTTTGGGTACTCGGACTTGATCAGTTGGGACGTGCAGATGCAATATAGAATCTATGCCATCTGATGATGGAATAATCGTCCCCTTAGAATTATCCGATTAATCATCAAAATCTAAGATCTTAGTATATGGATGTTCCATATGGATATTGAACTTGTGGGTCGCTCCCTGGATCAAGAGAATGATATTCGAATGATGATTATGTTAAGGATATGAAGTTCTAAGGTTTAGATGTAATCGGGAAGGTTGATAGTACATGTGATAACCTGACTCGATTATGGATGTTACATAGAGGGGCATTCAGGTCATTACACTAAGTAGGTCGAAGACAACCGTCATTTTATGACGAGCTTATTATATTATATATTTGTCCTTGGAGTTCAACCATAACTCTTTAGTGGAATGAGTTAAGGTTAAAATGGTCTTTATGTTGCTATGGGTTTAGCATGGACATTTTGATCATTTTGGGAGCCAATGGCAAATATGTCTTTTGGTCCCTTCTCTAGTCACTTACCAAGATTGGCATGGTTTCCTAAGATGTTTAGATAACATAAGGATGAATTATTTTAGTGGAAAAATAATTTTGAGTTTAAATTCAAATAGGCCTTTGATGGCATACATGAATTTAACTCTAGATAAATTGTATGTGGGCCATTGTGTGCATTGATATGTGGGATGTCCATAATAGGATTTCCATGGGTAAGGTTTCCAACTTTGAGTAGGACTCTACTTGGAAAGTTGGACTCCTCTTTGGATTAGTATTCCTATGAGTTAGTTTCCTTTTTGGATTAGAAACTTAAAATTAGTAAGTGTTCTACAACTAGTATTACTAATTGTATGGAAAGTTCTTTTTAGTTTCCTTTTCTAATTGGAGTGATTCTTAAAGGAAGTAAGTCTTTCTTGGACATCCATGAGAATTAGGAAAGATAAACTTCTAGGAAAGGCTTACTAAGTTTCTATAAAAGGGAGAGAGCCTTCCCTTGGACGTCCTACACCATAACAAGGAGAATTACAAAGGTTGCACACGTCCAACACACTTTGTGAAACACCATAACAAGAGTGCAAAAGTCTCCCACACGTCCAGCCTTGGAGAGGTTCTCTTCTTGATTGAAGAGAGCTTAAGGTCTGAGATTTTCCATTAGAGAAATAGTTCTCAAGTCCTAGATTAAGATCCCACCATCTTAGCCAATCAGATTTGGAAGTGAGATAGAGGAGAAGATCAAAGGCAATACTAGTGCAGAAAATTCCAGCAACTTGTTTGCAAATTGCAAGTCTGAGTTCGGGCCTTTGGATCTATTTTTTCAGAGATTTGAAGTCTACAAATCTTCGAGGTATGAGTCTTCTTCATTCTCCTTTAATTATACACTTGTTGATCATGATTTAATGGAGTTTCTATGCGATTCTTTATGGCTGATTTCCGCTGCATAGTGCAGAAATCAGATTTTGTAAAATCTGTCATGCTTTGCATCAGCCATAGTAGTCTCTTTATGAGAAGTTTCAGATCTGAATCGCGGTTTCCTTCACCTCGCGGGGAGGCTGGGCTGCCCTGCTGGGGGCGTCCCTCTTCTTCCCTTGAGGCTCAGAGACCTGCCTCAAGGAGGCGGTTTGCGCTGCCCTCAGCTGCTGTTGGAGCTGCAGGAGCTCTCGGACCAACCGCTCCTGCTTCTGGAGGAGAGCGTCTTGAGCTGCGACGTCTGCTCCAGCGGCTGGAGGTTGATCACGGCGCATCTCCTCTACGGCAACAGCTTTATCTTTGCGGGGACGCTCGTGCCGGCGCTCGTCGCGTCGGGGTGGCATGGTTTCATCCGCTGAGAGCGAGGCCTCGACTCCCTCTTGGAATGGGATCTCGACAAAGAGTTGGGAGCCCAGGCGACCCTCGCCCACGGACGTACCTTGGACCGTTCGGGACCGCCCCTGAGGAGGGACGTCCGTTGACGGCGCTAACCGCTCGAGGATTGCCCTCGAGGACTCTCCGCCCTTCCTAGCTTTCGGAGGCATGGCTTCTGGGAGATTGAGGTTGAGAAGGTTGGGAAGGTTGGGATATTACCTCCCCACAGACGGCGCCAATTGTAGGTGCAGAAAATAATGACCCACAATGAGGAGGTGCCTTAAAGGACTTATCCAAGATGATGGTGATGACTGGGTACCGTCCGAAAGCCTGAAAGAGAAGAACACACGGTCAGAGGACCCTGGCCTGGGCGGCGCAAGGCTCTCCGATGCCTAAGTCAGTGTATGAACTGGAACGAAGGAAGGAGAGGGAGAAGAGAGGCAGAGTAACAGCTCTCTGAATTGTATTGTGCGTACCTTGTATGTGAAAATGAGCTCTATTTATAGAGGATTTGGAAGATATCTTGGACGATATCTTGGTGTGGGTCCCATGATTCGACTGGGAAGTCATGATTAGCCCACAGAGCTATTAATGCGGTCCAATCCAGCCCACTCTGCATTTAATGCGAGTCGGATCAGCCCACATTGCATTAAATGCGTGTCTTGTTGGGCCAGATTGTGTTGGGCGTCTTTGACGGTTGGGGTACCATCGGATCTGCCCTCGGGCCTTGCCCTGATGTGGCTCCAGCCGCTGGATGCCGTTCTGTCAGGGATTAGGCGAAGATTGTGGACGGCTGGGTGTCGCGTCTGTCTTTCTAGCTCGCGCCCCTATCCCTTCACGTGCTCGATGACGTGGGGGATGAGGGGTGCGAATAGAACTTCTTTCTTGCTTCGGCTTCCGTCTCGGCTCCTTTAGCCGAGGTGGAGCTTTTCTGCCGAGGTGTGCATATGGAGCAGGCGAGCTCGGCGCTAGCAGTCCGGAGCTACTTGACCTCGGCTGAGGCCACTGCCCTGGTAGCCGAGGTGAGTCTGATGCCACGTGGAGGGCACGCGGATGGCACGCGAGGGTGCTTTGTCTCAACTGATGGCCGTGATTAGCGTAATCCTGGCGCTTAGGAAATCTCCCCACACAGTGCTCTATTAATATATATATCTCTCTCTCTCTCTCTCTTGTTCTATGATTGGTAGGAACTAGTAATTGTTAGTCATGTGCTTCTCTGTTAGTGACCCAAGAGCATCCATTTGATTATCCACTGGTTCATCTTAGCCCCTTTCATCAAAATACTTATTTGTAAAGATTAATGAACTATGCTCTCTTAATGTGCCAGGTACTTCTTCTAGGTCTTTTACAATGGGGGTTGAGATGTGGAAGCAAGAAACCAGACTTAAGGTTGGCAAATGATTAATACTACTCCTCCTGCTGCTACTACTATTATCAACACACTCACTGTTCCAAAATTCCTTTTTTGCAGAAATAAATGGAAAAACTTGCAACAGAATCAAAATCAAATGGGGAAGGTAATTAATCTTCTTTCTGTGTCTTCATTGCAATTTTATTTGTTCATCATTCCAAGGTTATGATATCATTGAAATACCAAAATGGACTCAAGGATTTCTGTATAAAATTTTGTAGGGTCTCAAAGTAATTCACAAATTTTGTAGGGGATAATAAATTTTTTTTGACCCCTCTGTTTATTATATCTCAAACCCTTAAGTGGGGTGCATCATTTTCTTAGTTTTGTTCTTGTTATCAATTCTTTGCCATATTTTAAAACATTATAGTGATAGGGGGTCTATGGGAGATATGATACTGTGACCCCTCTTCATTTAATTTTGCTCTTCATAATGTAGTCTCTTTACAAGGTGAAGGGTCTTAATTGTTCTTAAGGTTTAAAACTATGTTATGCTCATATACATAATGAATGAAACAGCCAACACCCTCATGCTTGGCTGTATTTTGATGTGCCAAGCAAATCAGTCCCTTAGGGCCTGTGCATGTGAGAAAGCTTAGGGTTTGGTTTCCAAAACCATTCCTTTTCTTTTGTGGTCCGAGTGTGCTAAGTTTCCCTATCTCTTCTTTCTTCTTTTTTTACTGTATTTCTTACTGATGTGACAGCAGTTAGTCCCTTCTTGGGCATGCATCATTAACTACCTTCTAGACCTTTTTGATATCTCGATGATATTTAATTGGTTTTTCAATGCTTAAAAGGGACCCTCTTGCAGGATATGATTGAAAATGTGTTAGAAATAAAAGACACATGTCAGGGAAGTGATGACGCCCCTAGTAGATGTTGTTGCAATAGATGCTAGTGCCTCGCTCAGGTATTTCAGATATCTAATGGGCAAAAAATCATTGTGAATTTTCATTCATCACAACAGAGTCTAACAAGCTTTATGGACATATTGCTAGGGTTCCTGTTTATGAGCAGCGTATTGATAATATAGTTGGTATTGCATATGCTATGGACATGCTGGAATATGTTGAGAAGGTACATCTCAATTCAATTTGGACTTTTTTTTTCAGTATTCTGCTGATCCTTAGGCATCTTTTTGTGTGGTGCTTAGGAGTGTATCCCACTCTTTTCATAGCATGGGCAAACATGATCTGTCTGATTTTGAAGGTTGATCTGCTCAAGAGTTCTACTGTAGGAAAAATTGCACACAAGCCTGCATTCTTTGTGCCTGGTAATTCTTCTTCTTCTTCATTTTTTTTTCTTCACACCATGTAGCTGAGATATTAATTATTTGCTACATTTCTAAAGCTGTGTAGTTTTACGTAGACCATAGGTTTGGAGTGCAGCATTTGTAACTGAAAAGGCTGAGATCAGTTTTTTTTATTTAGAAATTCAATGTTGATTCGTAGATGCTTGTTCCCGGTTAGAGAATTACGAGCGATAACATCGGATTTTCCAACGCTTAGGCTAGAAAACGGCCTGCCGGGGGTCCGGAACACAATACTGCCCCCGGAAAAATCCAAAACCGGCACGAGCACTTTGCTCGAGGGTAGAGTGACCTGTAGGAACTGACGGCTCGCAAATAAGACTCCCGGTTAGAGAATTACGAGCGATAACATGTTGATTTTCCAACACTTAGGCTAGAAAACGGCCCGCCGGGGGTCCGGAACGCGATACAGCCCTAGAAAAAATTTGAAACTTGCACGAGCACTTCCCTTTAGGGTAGAGTGACCTGTAGGAATTGACGGCTCACAAATAGGACTCCCGGTTAGAGAATTACGAGCGATAACATCGGATTTTCCAACACTTAGGCTAGAAAATGGCCGCCGGGGGTCCGGAACACGATACTGCCCCCGGAAAATCTGAAACCGGCACGAGCACTTCGCTTGAGAGTAGAGCAACTTGTAGGAACTGACAGGTCGCAAATAGGACTCCCGGTTAGAGAATTACGACCGATAACATGTTGATTTTCCAACACTTAGGCTAGAAAATGGCCCGCCGGGGGTCCGGAACACGATACGGCAGTCGGAAAAATCCGAAACCAGCACGAGCACTTCCCTCGAGGGTAGAGTGACCTGTAGGAACTGACGGCTCGCAAATAGGACTTTCGGTTAGAGAATTACGAACGATAACATCGGATTTTCCAACACTTAGGCTAGAAAACGGCCCGCCGGGGGCCCGAAACGCGATACTGCCCCCGGAAAAATCCGAAACCGGCACGAGCACTTCCCTCGAGGGAAGAGTGACCTGTAGGAACCGACGGTTCGCAAATAGGACTCCCGGTTAGAGAATTACGAGCGATAACATCGGATTTTCCAACACTTAGGCTAGAAAACGGCCCGCCGGGGGTCCGGAATGCGATACTGCCCCCGGAAAAATCTGAAACCGGCACAAGCACTTCGCTCAAGGGTAGAGTAACTTGTAGGAACTGACGGCTCGCAAATAGGACTCCCGGTTAGAGAATTACGGCCGAAACATGTTAATTTCCAACACTTAGGCTCGAAAACGGCCCGCCGGGGGTCCGGAACGCGAAACGGCAGAGGGAAAATTCTGAAACCGGAACGGGCACTTCGCTCGTGGGTAGAGTAACTTGTAGGAACTGACGGTTCTCAAATAGGACTCCCGGTTAGAGAATTACGTCCGAAACATGTTAATTTCCAACACTTGGGCTCGAAAACGGCCCGCCGGGGGTCCGGAATGGGAAACGGCAGTGGGAAAATTCCGAAACCGGCACGGGCACTTCGCTCGAGGGTAGAGTAACTTGTAGGAACTGACGGTTCTCAAATAGGACTCCCGATTAGAGAATTACGGCCGAAACATGTTAATTTCCAACACTTAGGCTCGAAAACGGCCCGCCGGGGGTCCGGAACGGGAAATGGCAGCGGGAAAATTTCGAAACCGGCACGGGCACTTCGCTCGAGGGTAGAGTAACTTGTAGGAACTGACGGTTCTCAAATAGGAGTCCCGGTTAGAGAATTACGGCCGAAACATGTTAATTTCCAATACTTAGGCTCGAAAATGGCCCGCCGGGGGTCCGGAACGGGAAACGGCAGTGGGAAAATTCCGAAACCGGCACGGGCACTTCGCTCGAGGGTAGAGTAACTTGTAGGAACTGACAGTTCTCAAATAGGACTCCCGGTTAGAGAATTACGGCCGAAACATGTTAATTTCCAACACTTAGGCTCAAAAACGGCCCGCCGGGGGTCCGGAATGGGAAACGGCAGCGGGAAAATTCCGAAACTGGCACGGACACTTCGCTCGAGGGTAGAGTAACTTGTAGGAACTGACGGTTCTCAAATAGGACTCCCGGTTAGAGAATTACGGCCGAAACATGTTAATTTCCAACACTTAGGCTCGAAAACGGCCCGCCGGGGGTCCGGAACGCAAAACGGTAGCGGAAAAATTCCGAAACTGGCACGGGCACTTCACTCGAGGGTAGAGTAACTTGTATGAACTGACGGTTCTCAAATAGGACTCCCGGTTAGAGAATTACGGCCGAAACATGTTAATTTCCAACACTTAGGCTCGAAAACGGCCCGCCGGGGGTCCGGAACGGGAAACGGCAGCGGGAAAATTTCGAAACCGGCACGGGCACTTCGCTCGAGGGTAGAGTAACTTGTAGGAACTGACGGTTCTCAAATAGGACTCCCGGTTAGAGAATTACGTCCGAAACATGTTAATTTCCAACACTTAGGCTCGAAAACGGCCCGCCGGGGGTCCGGAATGGGAAACGGCAGAAACCGGCACAGGCACTTTGCTCAAGGGTAGAGTGACTTGTAAGAACTGACGGTTTTCAAATAGGACTCCCGGTTAGAGAATTACAGCCGAAACATGTTAATTTCCAACACTTAGGCTCGAAAACGGCCCGCTAGGGGTCCGGAACACGAAACGCAGTGGAAAAATTCCGAAACCAGCACGGGCACTTCGCTCGAGGGTAGAGTAACTTGTAGGAACTGACGGTTCTCAAATAGGACTCCCGGTTAGAGAATTACGTCCGAAACATATGATTATTTTAGTATATTAAACAATGTAATAAACATGACATACAAATGTTGTCTTCCTCTTTTATTATTTAAATATATATATCTGCCTCATGTATTCTTTTGTTGTAGTTGTTAGTTAACTGATTGAGTTTTTGATGTGGACAGAGGAGGAGGAGCAGGATCAATGAGAAATGAAAGCCTTGCAGAATCTCATTCCCAATTCGAATAAGGTTTTATGTTTTCAACTTATCTTAATAAGTTTTCCAATATTGTAAAACTGAAGAACACAAGCATGACAATTTCCAATCTGATCGGGCCCATTGAGCAATGTCCATATATAGCAGATCATCCTGTCAAGAGCTTATACTTCATGGTGGTAGGGATCCCACAGGTAAAAATAACGAGATGTAGTGTGTTGGGGCATTGGGTTGTGGTATTGAAGTGCTATGGTCGAATGGTGTATGACTGATGACGTAGTGGTGAATGACTTTGTAGTGTGTTTGGCATTGGGCTGTTTATATGAAGTGTTTTTTTGTTATGTACAGGTACTTAGCAAGTTGTAAAAAAAAATTAAATGTCACACGTACAGGGGAGACTATGCCGAAATTTCGACAAATCTTTTACATCTAAAACTTCGCTCGAGGGTAGAGTGACTTGTAGGAACTGACAGTTCGCAAATAGGACTCCCGGTTAGAGAATTACGTGCGAAACATAGGATTTTCCAACACTTAGGCTCGAAAACGGCCCGCCGGGGGTCCGGAACGGGAAACGGCCACGGGAAAATTCCGAAATCGGTACGAGCACTTCGCTCAAGGGTAGAGTGACTTGTAAGAACTGACGGTTCGCAAATAGGACTCCTGGTTAGAGAATTACGACTGAAACATATGATTTTCCAACACTTTGGCTCGAAAACGGCCCGTCGGGGGTCCAGAACGGGAAACGGCTGCGGGAAAATTCAGAAATCGGCACGAGCACTTCGCTCGAGGGTAGAGTGACTTGTAGGAACTGACGGTTCGCAAACCAGCACAGGTACCTTGTTCAATGCCTAAGTAACTTGTTGGAATTGACGGTTAGTGAATCGGACTTCTAGTTAACAAATTAGACGCAAAAGCCGTCTAATTGTCAACATTTCGGCTGGAAAAAAGTTCGCAGAAAAACTTAGGAAAAGTTATATATATACATGTTTATTTTTAATTTATAATTTAATTCATTATAAAGATTTTAATGTTGTTTTTCTCATTGCAGATTGATGAACGCATTGGGGTCGGTTGCAAAATTGTTGGGGTGTTGGACTTCTTTTCGGTTTATTTGTATATATATATCAATGTGTATTGGACATTGATATGAGACTGTATCATTATTGATTGTTATATTTGTTTAATGAGATTAATGATTTAATGAAAAATGGAGATAGTTGTCTTCATTCAGTAACTTTCGTTTCATTGCATATTTTATGTTGAATATAGGTAGATGAATAGGTGTATAAACTGGTTTACAGGAAAATAATAATGAAAAATAAATATAATATTTAGAAAAAAGACCTTTATCGACGCTTTATTTCATCGGCAAAAGTAATATTAAAAAAAAAGAAATTATTTTACCGACGAAAAAAAAACGTCGGCAAAAGTAAAAATAAAAATTAAAAAAATGAAATCCTTTTGCCGACGATAAAAAACGTCGGCAAAAGTAAAAATAAAAATTTAAAAAAAAATGAAATTCTTTTGCCGACGAAAAAAAATGTCGGCAAAAGTAAAAATAAAAAATAAGAAAAATGAAATTCTTTTGCCGACGAAAAAAAACGTCGGCAAAAGTAAAAATAAAAATTTTAAAAAAAATGAAATTCTTTTGCCGAAGAAAAAAAACGTCGGCAAAAGTAAAAATAAAAAATAAAAAAAAATGAAATTATTTTGGCGACGAAAAAAAACGTCGGCAAAAGTAAAAATAAAAATTAAAAAAAGAAATTCTTTTGCCGACGAAAAAAAACGTCGGCAAAAGTAAAAATAAAAATTAAAAAAAAAAGAAATTCTTTTGCCGACGCAAAAAAACGTCGGCAAAAGTCCAATAATCGTCGGTAAAAATATAATTTTGGCCGACGAAGAATAATTTCGTCGAAAAAATGTTTTGCTGACGAAGTTTTACCGACGTCTTGGCGACGAAAACCTAACTTTTGGCGACGAAAAAGTGCAGATTCTTGTAGTGAGAGTTGTTAGAGAGAGGGAGACGAGAGGTAGAAGGGGAGGGAGCATAGCTACCTAGTACTCTCAAGGCCTTCTAACTGCGAATAGTTCATTTCAAACAATTCTCATTTCGATTCAGGAACTAATCTTACATAGTTCTCTAAGTCAAGTCCTATAAATCCATTAAGAGGCGTTTGTGTATCGCCGCATAAGAGAAACCCGCGTTTCCTCTTCCATGGAACCTGTTTCTTACCTAGGTAGGTAGGAAATGCGAATCCCCTCCAGCGATGAACATCCAGTGCAAAATCACCCTCTTTTACGGAATCTAGCTGCACAAATGCTGCAGCGCCTTGTTGGCAACTCCTTTTTGTGGCATCTAGCACTGCACAAATGCCTCCTTAGTGTTGCCTCTCTAAAAATCTATGCCACTGAAAAGCATTGCTTGCACCCCTTTGTACTAATCCATGTCTAACTCCAATCATGCTTGGCCAGACCTTAAGATTGATCACCATTGAAAAATGGAGTTTTACTTTGTTTTTAAATTTAATAATGTGGTTTACAAGAATTGCTCTGAAAATCAGAATCATATCGCAAATCGTTCAAGAGAATGAATCGAATGATACCGTGAATAGTTGGATTTTTTTATATTTTTCTTACAAAAATAAAAAGTAATTACAAATTTTTAAAAAAAGAAGAGAAAAAAGTAGTGTTTCATAATCCATCCATTTTCCATCTATAGCAACATCAATACAATGACGAATAAGACTATCGTCTATAATATGAAGAACACCATTAAGATATATTAAATTATATCATTTTTGATGTGTAAATAATTATATCTGCTTAAACTATCAATTTTATTAGGAAAATAAGCAAAATTCACTAATTCTTGTCCTCTTTAAATCAAAAAATAAAAATAAAACCCAAATAATCAATCTTACATGTCAGGATGTCTGTGAAAAAAGTATTCATGAAGAAAAAAATTGAAAAAAAAAAGAATACAAACAAAACCCCATATGTAGAATCGAATACCTTCAATTGAATAATTAGTCCTTATAAAACCTCCCAAAATAAAAAAAATTCTTTATGCGAGTTTTTTTTTAAATACTAAATAACCTTTTAAAAATGGAAACACTAACAAAAAAATAAAAAGGAAAGAAAGAAAGAAAAAAAAAGAAAAATATTACTAATATTAATCTCTTGGTTGTGATTATTCTCACTTAGCCGAACCGCTTGAATCATAAGATTCGATGAAACAAAGTATCGGATTTTAAGATTCACACTTGAATCTTAAGATTCACCTGGAAATGAGATTCTTGGCATAAATATGAATTGTTTTAAATAAGATTCGATACGAATTGTAGGATTTTGACAATCATGTTTACAAGTAATCGTATGATGTGAGCACAACCCTGTTTGAAGTAAAATTCCTCCCAGATGAAATGTAAAGATCAGTTAGTCTGGATTTTAGACGTGGGTTCTAATGATGGACTCATAGTAGATGAATTAGTTCATCGAACTTGTTGAACTCAAACTCCAAATTAAACAAATTGAGAAGCAAATCAAATGAACCTACTCCATCCCATTTTCTTTTCAAGCTAAGTCTCAGATTTCAAATTTGAAAATTGAATGTGAAGTAATGTAACTGTGAACAATGTGACTATGGGACCGGGGGTTAAGATGGTTTTTGCATTTATTTTATTATCTATTTTTGTTTTAGAGTTGAAGTTGAACTCCTTTTGCTGACACCCGATTGATGGGATTTAAGGTTTTTGATGATGATGATAATGATGATCTCGCACATGATGCAAATAACCTCTTAATTGTGAAAGTTTGGAAGAATAAGGGAAAAACTGTCAAAAACTGTGGTAAATTTGACAGTCATCATTTTCATGTAGGTTTTAGAGATTCTGAGATGATGGAATTTAAGTCAGGTATTTTTATCCATTTAAGTAATCACATCACTTGGTATGGTAAGTGATTTTATAACGTTCCTATATCTTTAGAGTCCGAAAGGCCTTGTGGCATTGAAACAAGTGTGTTCTTTCTTTTAATTCTTGTTCTCAGCATTTTTCTTCGGTACTTTTTGCTTACACAGTCAATACATGTATCCTAGAATGCAGGTTCAAGGAGAAGAGATGGGATTCTAGGAGGCTGTATGGATCTGGTGGAATGCCATCATCACATTCAGCAACGGTGACAGCCCTTGCTGTGGCTATTGGTTTACAAGAAAGGATTGGAGGATCATCATTTGCCCTTGTTCTGGTTTTGGCAGCCATTGTATGTATTTTTTGACCAAGTTATTTCAAATGATGGATTGGTCATTGTTGTGTGTGCGTTCTTTTATTCTCATGTCTCATTAGTACAAATTAAGTTATACATCCTTTTATTTTATTCATCACTTTGTGTGTGTATCTATATATCATGAGGACCTGATGTACTTTTAATGCTTTGTCTCTGTCTATTTTTCATTTCTGAGGACTATTCGCTATATCATTGTTAAGTGTGGAATGATGTTATGCAAGCCACAATGTCATGAGCCTTGGATTGCTTTGGACCCACTAATGGACTATAATGAACAAATAGAAAGAAACAGAGTGACTATTGCGAACCTAAGGAACACTTGCACTACCCATGACTGGCTAGGAAACAGAAAGAAGACTCTTTCCTAATCCTGGCAATTAGTATACAGTGTATTAAGTCCATAACTCAAGCCTAATGCTCTGTGTAGAGTCAAGATTCGTGGCACGAGATTCGGGATGAACATGGTTTCAAGAGCCTGTAGCAGTGGCCTCTTTAAACCATGCTCTGGATGAACACATTTGTTTGATGCATTTCACTGACTTCATTCTAGTAATCTACTTGTAGCTAAATGCATTTTCTGCATAATGAACAAATAGCCCTTGTGTGGGGATATTTCCGAACTCACCGGAATACTGGCCTGACACTCCATCTCGTGCTCCAGCACCAGCTAGTCCATCTCGGCGAGGCTCGGTCTCGGTGATAGTGCTAGCCTCCAGTTCGGCCAAGTAAATCCACTTCGACCATACGTTCATAAGCTCCACCTCGGCCATGGCATCCCCAGTCCGGCTGGGGACTTCATCCCAGTTCTCCACTTCGGCGTCCCTGCAAGGTCTCCAGCCAAGTCAAGGTCGCCCCCGACCTCGGCAACACGCCCTAACCTCGGTCACAATCCCAGAGCTAGCCAAGGCAGGGGCTGACAGCTGTCCTCCCATGGACGCTCAAGCACGCCACAGCACGTGCGACAAGACAGGGGCACCCCCATAGTCCCTGACAAATCGCCGTCCACAGCTCCCAAAATGCCATGACAAGGCTTGATGGGACGGCAATTAAAGAAAAGTAGGCTACGATGGGACTGCGCCTCCCTAGTACCTGACAGAGTGGGCTATGACAAGACAGTCAACCATCCCTTTGCCTCCTCTCTTCCTCTATATAAACACAAGAACAATCCACAAGAAAAGAGAGCCAACAACAACACCACACTGCTGGTATCATCTTCTTCCCCAAAAATCTCCTCCTACTGTTCAGTTCTTAAACTGACTTAGGCATCGGAGAGCCCTGCGCTGCCCAAGCCAGGGTCCTCTGACCTACGTTTCTTCTTTCTTTTCTCAGGTTTCAGGCACAAGCATCGGTGTTCCTAATCTCTTTGGATAAGTCCGTGCAGGCACCCCCCCTCTTCTTGTGAGTCACATTTTTTGCACTTACAATTGGCGCCGTCTGTGGGAAACGGCTACAAAAGTCATCTTCCCAAACACCACGCCTCGAAGAACCAGAAAGGGAAAGGAACCACTGACACTGTCGACACAGCTGCCGACGGTCCCCTGCCGAGAAAGGTCAGGAGCAAGATTTGGCCCAACAAGCGTCCAACAGCAGGATAGTCGATCGGGTTCATCCTCTAAGGATTCGACCTCGACTCTACCTTCCAAAAGGCACACCCTGAAGGACAACAGAAGCAACCGGGCTCATGGCGAAAGCTCGGGTAACAACCGCGACTTCAGAGAGCGGCTTGATCAACGCATAGAGCAAGCAGTACGACAGAACATGGAGATGGCCAGTTTCGCTCGAGTTTGGCTGAACTCTTACGATTTCGGCACATCCCCCTTCTCTCCAGAGATCAAAAACTTCCCCCTTCCTGAAGATTTCAGCGTCCCGAGGTTCGTCGTTTACGATGGGACCTCGGACCCAGCAGTACACCTCTGGCACTTCACTCAGAGGATGTCGGTGTGGGGAAATGCAGGCCACCTGAACTGCAGAGTCTTCTCTTCCAGCCTCGGAGACCTCCCCCTAAAGTGGTTCTGCGCACTCCCCCAAGGATCGATCAAAAGTTGGCAGCAGCTCCGTAGTTCCTTCATGACGAAGTTCCAAGTTCACAGGGTCATCCCCAGGTCAGCCGCCGACCTGATGGCCCTCAGAATGAAGCAGACCGAGAACGTCACGCAGTTCGCCAAAAGGTTCTGGACTGTCTACAGCCAGATCGAGAATGCCTCAGATACAATAGCAGTCATGTCTTTCCAACAAGCCCTCCTACCAGGCAACGAGCTTCGGAGGGACTTGGTCATGCATCTCATAGTCACTATGGTAGCACTGATGACCAGGGTAAACCGGTTCGTCAGGCAAGAAGCAGACGAAGCCCGAGCCCAGGAGCATTTCAACCTTTACGAAAGCGACCAGATAGCTTCCAGCTCGGCAGATGTCTCCAGCTCGGCGGAAACCTCCAGCTAGGCAGAATCCTCTAGCTCGGCAGAAGCCTCCGGCTCGCTAGCAGCCCCCAGCTCGGCTGAAGTCTCTTCCAGCTCGGGAGGCAGCTAGACGTCTCCTATCATCACTTAGCTTCGACCGCCTGTCAGCTTCGATCGCACGGCCCTCTACCGTCATTTCGGCGGCTCGGTCCTCTACTGTCAGCTTTGATGGCGTCGTCAACTTCGATAACACCGGCACGACCTTCTACTGTCAGCTTCGACCGCCCGTCAGCTTCGATCGCACGACCATCTACCGTCATTTCGGCGGCACGGTCTTCTACTGTCAGCTTCGATGGCGCCGTCAGCTTCTATGACACCGGCACGACCCTCTACTGTCGGCTTCGATCGTACGACCCTCTACCGTCATTTCGACGGCACGGTCCTCTGCTGTCAGCGTTGATCGCACGGTCCTCTACCGCCATCAGTCATCCAAAGCCACCGAGCTCACCCTGGGGTCGTTTTCTACACTCAGGCATGACTCGCGTTCGGCAACAGAGCCACCAAGTCCTCGGGTAGATACACCCAGGCTTCTTGGCCTCCAAACGACCTCATGTTGGTCCGTCCGCATGTTGGTTTCCGCCTCACGCTAGTTTCGGCCTCATGCTGGTCTCGACCACATTAAACGACCTCATGTTGGTCCGTCCACGTGTTGGTTTCCGCCTCACACTAGTTTCGGCCACATGCTGGTCTCGACCGCATTAAACGACCTCATGCTGCTCCGTCCACATGCTGGTTTCCGCCTCACGCTGGTTTCGGCCTCATGCTGGTCTCGATCACATTTAACGGCCTTATGCTGGTCCGTCCACGTGTTGGTTTCCGCCTCACGCTGGTTTCGGCCTCATGCTGGTCTCGACTGCATTTCACGACCTCATGTTGGTGTCGACCTCATGCTAGCTACACGCTTCACACAGGTTCGGCCTCATGTTGGTCTCGGCCAGTGCCAAAGAGACTGCTCTGGCGTACCGTCCAGGCTTCTCCATCTCGGCCAGCGCAAGAGGGACTGACTTAGGGTTCATACACCCAGTCGCTCCTAAAACTCTGGGTTCATATACCCTGGGACTGACCTCGGGTTCATACACCTAGTCTTCCCTAAACTTTGGGTTCACGAGCCCATGGACTAACTTAGGGTTCATACACCCCATCGCTCCTAAAACCCTGGGTTCATACACCCTGGGACTGACTTCGGATTTACACATCTAGTCTTCCCTAAACTTTGGGCTCACGTGCCCATGGACTGACATAGGGTTCATACACCCAGTCACTCCTAAAACTTCGGGTCCATGCACCCAGGCTTCTCAAAAAGACTGCTCTGGCGTACCGTCTAGCCTCCTCCACCTCGGCCAAAGAGACTGCTCCACGTCTCCACCTCAGCCAATGGCAGCTCAACTAGAATGCCGAAGAGACTGTTCCATATCACCTCCTTGGCCTCATGCTGATCTCGGCCACACTCGTTCTCGATGACAGTATCATATTGCCGGCCAACGAGACTGCACCTCTGGCGACGAGCCAGCTGGTCACGGTCTCTCAGTTGGTGGCAAACCAGACACTGAAGACTACCAAGCTCAACAACTCCTCCCTTCTTAGCTTCCGACCTCAAAGAGTACTCTCAGAGCTCAGAAGCTGGGGGGCTATTGTGTGGGGATATTTCCGAACTCACCAGAATACTGGCCTGACGCTCCATCTCGTGCTCCAGCACCAGCTAGTCCATCTCGGCGAGGCTCGGTCTCGGCGATAGTGCTAGCCTCCAGTTTGGCCAAGTAAATCCACTTCGACCATACGCTCATAAGCTCCACCTCAGCCATGGCATCCCCAGTCCGGCTGGGGACTTCGTCCCAGTTCTCCACTTCGGCGTCCCTGCAAGGTCTCCAGCCAAGTCAAGGTCGCCCCCGACCTCGGCAACACGCCCTAACCTCGGTCACAATGCCAGAGCTAGCCAAGGCAGGGGCTGACAGCTGTCCTCCCATGGACGCTCAAGCACGCCACAGCACGTGCGACAAGACAGGGGCACCCCTATAGTCCCTGACAAATCGCCGTCCACAGCTCCCAAAACGCCATGACAAGGCTTGATGGGACGGCAATTAAAGAAAAGTAGGCTACGATAGGACTGCTCCTCCCTAGTACCTGACAGAGTGGGCTATGACAAGACAGTCAACCATCCCTTTGCCTCCTCTCTTCCTCTATATAAAGACAAGAACAATCCACAAGAAAAGAGAGCCAGCAACGACACCACACTGCTGGTATCATCTTCTTCCCCAAAAATCTCCTCCTACTGTTCAGTTCTTAAACTGACTTAGGCATCAGAGAGCCCTGCGCTGCCCAAGCCAGGGTCCTCTGACCTACGTTTCTTCTTCCTTTTCTCAGGTTTCAGGCACAGGCATCGGTGTTCCTAATCTCTTTGGATAAGTCCGTGCAAGCACCCCCCTCTTCTTGTGAGTCACATTTTTTGCACTTATAGCCCTTTTCCATTTTAATTTCATTTCTTGCCAAGTTGTGGGCCCTTTAATTTTGGAGTTACAGAAACAAGAATAGTAGAATCTGAGTATAAAAGTAGAACTCATGAAGTTGACAATGGATAGATGGAATGGGCTTCAATGGTGACAGTTTATCTCATTTGACTCAATGGACTAGAAATGATGTAGCCATGTCGGCCATAGAAATATTTTTTTCTAAATATGTATACTCTGTATTATAATGGTTGCTTTTGTAATGGTTATCTTCACTAGTTTGCATGCACTCTTTTACAGATGGATTGTGTATGCCACTGCCGCCTCCATTTTAAGTCTCAGTATCAAATATTTTTTTCTAAATATGTATACTCTGTATTATAATGGTTGCTTTTGTAATGGTTATCTTCACTAGTTTGCATGCACTCTTTTACAGATGGATTGTGTATGCCACTGCCGCCTCCATTTTAAGTCTCAGTATCTGCAGAAGCCTTTGTTTTTTCCTTAAACTTATTTTTGTTGCTAAACTGATTCATGCTGAATTGATGCCTTTGTTTAGAATGCCTGTCAGGTCAATCATTTTGAACCTTCTATAGGTAATGTATGATGCATCTAGTGTCAGACTGCATGCTGGTCAGCAAGCCGTGGTAAGATCTTTGATGACTGCCAAATGCATTTTAATGTTCATTGACACTATTTCCTTCATATTTCTTTTATCTTATGGTGTTCAAGTTGTAGAACATTGGGAAAATACCATTCAGAAATAAGAAAAAAAGAGAACATTGGGAGGTTTTGACATTATATGTTACAGCATACCCATGAAACATGCAGAGAACAGAGAACCTCACATGTCGTTCTTTAAGACACGTGCAACGCAAGTGCAGGTCAAATCCAGGACATTCTGGTTTAGCCTGATCCTTTAAAATGAGATCCCAAATTTAATGTAGATTCAGGTTTGATATAGGTTAGGTGGACCTGACCCATTTGAAGCCCAACCCAGGAGTAGCCAGAAATTGTTGGCATCACCACTGACGCTGTCATTGCATCATCAGAGAGCATGTGAAATGGCAGATTTGACCAGATCAAAGGCCTACAATTATTTTTGCGATCGTGAGACCATTTGAAGTCCGATTTCGAATCTGTTTTCACCAGTGTGTTTGCGGAGAGCAAATCTATGGACAAAGGCCAGTCCATTCTTACATCCACGTCAATATGAAATTACATATCGGTAAAGTCTAGAATGAACTTCAAAGAGTGAAATATGAACTTAAATATTGTAAATGGTGTGTGGAGAGATTTCCAGAACCCCAGGATTACGCTAATCACAGCCATTCGATGAGACTAAGCACTCTCGCATGCCATCCGCGTGCCGTCCACATGGCACCAAACTCACCTTGGCTAACAGGACAAAGGCCTCAGCCGAAGTCAAACGGCTCCATGCCACTAGCGCCGAGCTCGGCCACCCCATGTGTCCATCTCGGCTGGGAACTCCACCTCGGCCGAAGGAGCCGAGACGAAAGCCGAAGCAAGAAAAGACCTCCACTCGCACCCCTCATCCCACACGTCACCAGGCGCGTGGGGGGGCAGGGGCGCGAGCTAGCAAGACAGATGCGACATCCAGCTGCCCACAATCTTCGCTAGATCACTGACAAGGCGGCATCCAGCGGCTGAAGCCACATCAGGGCAAGGCCCGAGGGCAGATCCGCTGATGCTCCTGCCGCCAAAAGCGCCCAGCACGATCTGGCCCAACAAGACGCGCATTTAATGCAATGAAGGCTGATCCGACTGGCATTAAATGCAGGGTGGGCTGGACTGGACCGCATTTATTGCTTTGTGGGCTGATCATGACTCCCAGTCAAATCATGGGACCCACACCAAGGTGTCCTCCAGAATAACAGGCCAAGCCTCTATAAATATAATTCCATACCATATGCAAGGTACACACAATACAACTCATAGAGCTGTTACTCTGCCTCTCTTCTTCCTCTCCTTCCATTGTTCCAGTTCCTTCACTGACTTTGGCATCGGAGAGCCTTGCGCCGCCCAGGCCAGGGTCCTCTGACCGTGTGTTCTTCTCTTTCAGGCTTTCGGACGGCCCCAGTCATCACCATCGTTGGATAAGTCCTCTAAGGCTCCCCAGTTATTGTGGGTCATTATTTTTTGCACCTACAAATGGTATTATAAGAATGAAGACTATTTTCAACAATTGCTTAATTTGACACGAGGAGAGTTGTCAGTTTTTTAATATTCTGACTGATTTTAAAGGTTGTAAGACGTATGTAGATTAGAGGATGATGAGGAACATGATTTAATTGTTTTTCTCAAAGGTTTGAAACCGAATATATTGGAGGAAATGAATGGCTGTAAGAATATTCATGAGGCATATTGGGAACCAATTCGTGCTGAGCACATGCTTAAGCAGTCTCATCTGCGGAAAATAACTAACGGGCATGTTGTGAAACCCATCGCGGAGGATATCCAAACTGATATTGAGATGTCAGAACCAAATCAAGAGTAGAAAGATGAAAAGGGGCCTAAATTTCCTTCTATGAGTAATGATGATCAAGAGATGCTAGCAACAAGGAAAAATGAACAAGTTGTTGAAGGCCCCCACATAGATTTTGTCATTAGGGATCAGTAATGGAAACTTGGAGATTGTGATTTCATTATCCAAATTTTAGAAATGAAGTATCCAATGGTTCGATTTCACATTCACACAACGTCTGACTATCAAAAGAAGCGATGTGTCAAACCTTCTTCAAATTGGAGGAAACGATCAAATGCAGTTTTTAAGGCGTACACAGAAGTTGAAGATTATCCAACGGCTCGGAAGTTAGTTCGATATTTTTTTGACCCAGGCGGACATTTACCCAACTCGAGGTCGAGTTCTTTCCAAGCTTGGAGAGAATGATGCATGATAGACCTCAAATGCCACATGTGTAGGGCCCAAGATTAGTTTAGGGATTTTCCTATTTTATTTAGTTAATTATTAATAATTTTTAGTTTTATTTTATTGAGTTGTAATTAGGAATATGTTTCCAGTTTCATTAATTTCCTAGTTTAATTAGTTTTCTTATGGGCTAATTTTTTCCCTATTTATATGGCATTGTAGAGAAAAACTTGTCAGAGTTAATGATTAATAGATTGTGGGTTTATCCCTTCCAAGGTGTGTCCTCGTGTTGTTGTCTCTGTAGAGACTCATTGGTGTCTGCGGACACGTGCTTAAGCAGTTCCCTGCAAGCCCTAATCCTACGGCCTGCATTAGTTGGCACAATGGAACTTCCCACAATCCATGTCCAAGTGGCCCCATCATAGTCAAGGCATATCCACTATGCTTACCATACTGTTTGTTGATACCGGTTCATAGTATAGGCCGATACCGGTTCATATCGGCCGATACAAACCGGTATCGGCCGAGATTTTCAACCATGATACCCATTGTGCTTACCATATTGTTTGTTGATGCTTTAGACAAGAGTCATGGTTTCCAACACTTAAGGAAGCACTCACAAATAGTTAATTATCAATTCATCATGGATCACGTCCAACACAGTCTAGAATTAGTTCATATCATAGGTCAATTGCCTCCAAATTCGTGCCAAGTGGACACTAGACATGTCGGTTAGGTATTCTTTGGGTTACCAATAGTTACCAGTTACCACTCCTGACATTAAGGAAATCAAGTTATGCCGAGTCTAAGGGAGGTCGTGGAGGCTTACACATCTGACTAGGAGGGAATGATGGATGGCAGCTCAAGAGTGCCAGGAACCAAGGATCTGGCGGCCAAGTTTAGGCGCGGATCCTCTTCTTCTGCAACGCCTTCAACTGCCAGCACCCGTGTGGCTCCGGGCTCGTGGGGCGCTGCTGTTACATCTGCCCCTGCCACTACACCGAGCGAGGGAGCGCGGAGGCGCTCACCGGATCGCCCGAGAGAGGGGTCTCCGCCCAGGTAGAGGTCCAAGGTGGGGGAGAAAGACTCAGGGGCTGAACAGGCCCTGAAAAGGAAGACGCCTGTGTGTGCTTCCGGAGGCAAGGCTCCGCCCGAGAAGAGCGCGCTAGTGAGCAGGGCTGCTACCGAGACGGCTCGCGACCTCAGCGTCACTGTAGGGCAAGGGTCCGGATCGGCCTCTGGACCTCGCGCTGCCCCAGCGGCGTGGAGGCCTAGATTGGAGACTCAGCCCGGGAAACCTTTAAACGTGGAGGACCGGGTGCAGGGGAACTCTTTCATCATCGGGGCCCTTGCCAAAGCCTGTGCCCTGCCACGTGACATGGAGCAGCACGCGAAGTATGACAACGAGAGTCTGCTGGGTTCGGCGATTCAGGCTGCTCTCCTGGTAAGTACCCTTGATGCTCTTTTGATGTATTTCATTTCGGCTGCTTCCATCTGACTTGTTTTCTTTTGCAGAACGTGCAGAGGCTCCAGTTGGTAGTAGAAAGGAGCGACAAGAACGTCTCCAAGATCACCCAACTGGAGTCTGAGAGGGATAAATTGAAGAAGGAGCTGGCGGACCTGAGGAAGAATAGCGCCGAGGCAACTGCAAAGCTGGACATGGCGCTGGTCAGCATTACCGATCTCACCTCGACAACCCATCAGTTGAGGGGTGAGATATGGGTTAAGACGAAAAGGCTGGCCGAGCTGGAGACGGAGCTGGCCAGCGCGAAGGCTGATTCGGCGGCAGAGTCGATGAGGCAGCGTGCTGAAGTGCTAGCTAGGCGTGCCGAAGTCGAGAGGCTTCAGAAAGAAAACGCTGAACTGAAGAAGGAGAACGCTGACCTCAAGTCCTCTTTGCAGACTGAGGCCCAATCTTCCTTTCAGAAGGGGGTGGACCAAGCCACAGAGGAGTACGAGAGACAGGTGGAGGAGATCACCTCCATTCTATTCGAGGAGGGGTGCCTTGCCGCACTGAAGTGAGTGGGGGTTCCTGAAGACCACCCGGTCTATCAGAACCTGCCAAAGTATTCTGGTCCAGAACCCGAGCTGAGTCCCGCTCCACTGGCCGAGAGTGTCCAGGTGGATGCTCCTGCAACTGGCCCTCTTCCGGTCGGTGCTCCAACTATTCTTCCAGCTGGTGACGCTCCGGCTGCCTCTTCTGCGGGCGACGCTCCTTCTGACCCTTCTGCGGGTGATGCACCAGAGAAGGCTGTGGTTGTCGCCGAGACCGCCGGTCCATCGGAGACAGTAATAGTGCTGGTGGTGTCGCCGAAGTCCCTGTAGCTTCTTGGTCATTGTATTTTTACTGCTTTCATACTTGTAGTTTTTCTATCTTTTTGGAATGTAATGTGAACCGGCTTGTAGTCTTCTTCACTTTTAATGAAAAGCAAAGCTTCTTCACTTGTGCTTTCTTTTTCTCCATCTTTTTGAGTTCGGCTCTTTTGTGCTTGAGTCCGGCTGAGTGATGTGACGTGACGTGAGAGTCTTGAGTTGGAGAGAGTGCCGAACGGTCTTCGTGGTTATCTGCATCGATATCCCACATTCTGAGGCCCATAAATAGCAATAAGTGCAGTGGTACGGTCGATGCGGAAAACGAGCAGATGGCTCCACGTGTCGCCATCGGAGACCTCGCCTCATTGATGGGTCCACGCGAGGCATGGGAGACCTCGCCTCATTGATGGGTCCACGTGCACTCCACGCGAGGCATGGGAGACCTCGCCTCATTGATGGGTCTTTGATTACCGAGCCCTTCCTCCTTCTATAAATAGAGGTAGCAGGCCTGCCATGGGAGAGAAAAAAAAAACCTGAACCAGAGACCATTCTTCTTTTTTACTTCTCCTACTGATGAGGACTTGTCCGCGCCTGCCAGACGTTCTGGCAGTTCCACCCTGTAGAACTTGTTTAGGAACCTTCGCTCTGACCAAGGCTTCTGCAACTGAAGACAGCTTCCTCTGGGAGGGCCTGTCGCCGGAAGTCGTGGTCTGCGCGTTCTCTAAAGACGGTCCCCGTGGACTGCGCGTTCTCTGAACGCGGGTCCACGGCCAACTCCCGCCTATGTGGTTGAGAAGAGATCAAAACCTGCCTATGCGGCTGGGAGGTGATTATTCTCTGGTTGGGAGTTGGTTGCGCACTTGATCCTGCTGGGTCTTGTCTTGATCCTGCTGGGTCTTGTGTGGCATTGAGGACCAGATCGAGAAGCCTTCGGGCTGAAGATCTCCAAGGCAGTGGACCAGGAGCTCGAGCTTATTTGCAAATTTTGGTCTGACCAACCAAAGCGTATTGTAGAGCTCCTGGCACTGAGGACCCGATCGAGAAGCTTCCGGGCTGCGGACCGGTGAAGATCAAGACCTCCAAGCAGCAAGCCGGTGAAGATCAAGACCTCCAAGCTCCCTTATTTTTTTTAGAGGACTGCGAGCCTCCTTACTGTATTCTGTTTTTCTTTTTCGTAATCCTTGTAATGAAGAAATTACATTGAATAAAAAATGAAGTTTCTGATCAGATGAAATGTGTATTCTGCATCTTTGCATTCTTTTTTGCTTTTCTGTACTGTTTTTCTGCACTTCTGTGCTTGTATTGCTTTTTTCTTCTTTTCTGTGCTATTTTTCTGCACTTTTGTGCTTGCACTGCTCTTTTCTTCTTTTCTGTGCTATTTTTTTGCACTTTTGTGCTTGCACTGCTTTGTCTTTCAAAGACTATTATTAGCCGAGATGAACCCAGAGTCTCGAGGATCTCGGCTGTGCGAGCCTGAGTCCGGGATCGATCTCGGTGGGTGTATGAACCCAGAGTTTAGAGAAGACTGGATGTGTAAATCCAAAGTCAGTCCCAGGGTGTATGAACCCAGGGTTTTAGGAGTGACTGGATGTATAAATCCTAAGTCAATCCATGGGCACATGAACCCAAAGTTTAGGGAAGACTGGATGTATGAATCCGAAGTCAGTCCCAAGGTGTATAAGCCCAGGGTTTTAGGAGCGACTGGATGTATAAATCCTAAGTCAATCCATGGGCACGTTGTAAGATCCCGACCCCCAGTCCTTTTGTTTAGTATTGTTTTAATCGTGGTTTATCTTGTTAAGTGAGATTTGATTTAATTTGACCTTGTTTTTAAGTTCGACTGGATTTTTCCTTAGTCTTGGAGATTTTGAAGACCGTTGACTTTGGTTTGACCCGGTCCATATGATATGTATTTTTATGAGAAACTACTTTTGATTTCTAAAAATTCTGATTTGGTGTATTTTGACTTATTTTATGAAGTTTAACAACTTTCATGTTTTGATCATTTTGATTTGATACTCAGAAATCACGTTTTTCGAGAAAAAGGGCAAAAATGACATTTTCACTAAATCTGTCCATGAATTTCGAAAATTTCAGAAATTGGCGAAATTATACTTTTTGGAAAGTAGATATTTCGCTGATCGTTTTTGTCTTCTTCGTCGTTTTCGTTCGGGGCCTGCAAATGCCATTTTCAGCTTAGTGAAGACCGGGGCCCACAAGACATCTCTTATAAGAAGAGGAGTCCTTCTTCCTCTTCTTCATTTCATTCGTTTCCAGCAAGAACCCATTGGCTAGGGTTTTTCCCTCTCTTCCCACACTTTCTCTCTCATCAGAAACTCTTGCTTGGTGAGGTGTTCTTGGCGGATTGATCTCCTCAAACTCTTCCTCCCTCTTCAAGCTTCCCAAAGATACCATTCTTGAGGAGTTTGAGCTAAGAGAAGCCCCTCCTTCAAGCCTTTCCTCTTTGTTAGGGTTCCTCAAGGTTAGCATTGGTTTCCTAAACTCAAGATTCTTGTCTTCCTCTCCATTTGGAATGTTTTAATCCCATTTGCTAAGGTTTTCATTGAGGATTCACAAGTGTTGACTTTTTAGGGTTTCTTTGGAAAATTTTTGGGGTTTTTGTAGATTTGGGGCTTGAGGCTCTAAGGCTTGGTTTAAGGAGTGATTTTGATCACATCTTGGCTAGAGGCAAGTATATTCCAACATTAATGTGATGCCTTACCTCATTTGGTTCTATTTCATGAATTTTCCCTTTTTGTGTTAATCTTCTTTAGTTTATGGTTTGTTTGATTTAAATGGACCATTGTAATTGTTATCTTAATTTATTTGTTGCTCTATCATGCATTAGAAGTTTGCTCTCAATTTGGTTTCTTGGAAAAATGGGTCTCATTGTGTTCAAATGGGTGTTCAAAGAAATGGATTCTTTTAAAAAGTGTTAAGTTTGTGTTAATTAGATAATTATGGATGATGGTTTAATGGTTTGTGGAGGTTGAGAAGAAGCCCATTATGTTGTAGGATTGTGTATGGAAGAAAGGATTGAAAGGGAATGGAAATGAGCAAGAAAGGAGGAAGAAAAACACAAAGATAGGGAGATTTCTGCACTCGGGCCGGACTGGGCAGGCCCAGTCCGCTCGAGCGACCCACTGGGTCGCTCGAGCGGACCAGGCACTGTCTGGGTCCGCTCGAGCGACCCAGCTTCTGTCTGGGTCCGCTCGAGCGAGCCCAGCTCAGTCTGGGCTCGAGTCTGGGCCTGATTAAGGGACTGTTTAAGGGCTGTTTGATGGCCCAATTGAAGATTTGATGAGCCCATTTTCTAGGTGTCTTTTGGGCCTGTTTTAAGGTCAATTCTCGGGCTGTTTTTGAGTCCTAATTGTTGGGCTATTTATGACATGAATTGTGGGCTACATTAGGGACTGTTTGGGCTTGTTTTCAATGGACTGTTGAGCTTGGATAAGGCCAGCTGTGGGCCTGATTAAAAAGGGACTTAAACCTACCTTTAAGGAAGACTTATTGGGTATAACATTCAAGTCCACTTCAAGCCTATGTCCAAGCCCAATTCAGCCCTTTTATCCTTTTCTATAAGAAAAGCCCATTCAACCTTTTTCAAGCCTAGAATTCATGGTGAGAAGTGTCTTGGACTATGGTTAAGACCACTTGGAAACCTTCAAAGTCTAAATGTACACTTAATCCCTTATGATTGTCAATGATCTTCGGTGGCACCAAGTTACTCTTATTTAATGACGAATAAGGGGTCGAATGTACATTGAGATGAATCACTTTAAGTGATCGAATCATCATACATTCTTTTGTGTAAACAGACTTTTGTTTTTGGTTCTTTCTCCAATTCTTTTATTGTTTTGAAGTGGGTTTCCCCCATACTTTAGAAATGATGAAACTACTCACTTGTTTTGCTTGGCTTTGACCATATGCATTTGTTTGGAGTAGTTCTCTATCGACTTTGGAAATGTATCTTATAAATGGAATTGTATTTCTTCGAGGTTTCGGGTTTTCACTAAAACGGCACCACTAGGCTTAGGTCACCTTGTCGGACTGATCATCCGGCTTGGGGTCTTTATTTTGTTTGCCAGCTGCAGTTTGGATTCCGTCTGTACCGACCATGGCAACGGTAATTATCCGGTCCCACGAGTAGTGGCTACGGTTCTGTTTGATAACGACTATGTCGTTCCGGTCCCACGATTAGTGGCTACGGTTTGTCTGCTCTGGTTACTTCGGTAATAGGAGAATATAGCTTTATGTGGGTTGCCAATGTTTTTATGCATTAATATTCATCTCATGGTATTTGTTTATGTTACTCATCATGACATTGGATTTGTAAACCATCGAGGTGTTTATCTTCTATCTTACTTTGACAATGTTATTAATCGTGATTTCATCGTAGCTCTTACTTATCATGTTTTATTTCGCTCTCATCTTATTATTGTTGTAATTGCTTGCCAGACCGTCGTGTCTGACTCTCTTTTGTTTGGTGCCAGTTTCTTCTCTTTTTGTTTCTAGGTGTTGATCAGAGGAGGCGGTGGGACCGCCGGTCTGACGTGAGAGGCTGCCCATTGATATCATCTAGATGTCAAGCTGGGCAACGGAGTTCGTAATATTACTTGGGGTAGTATTCTGTCTAGTTGGATTTTTGTATGGCTTTGTAGCCTTTTTCCTTGGGTTTGTAATTAAGACATTTGTTAATTGTAACTTGAACATGTGGGAATTAAGTAGTCTTGTTACTACCAGCTCAGTGTGCTCTGATTTATGACTTGTGCCAGTCTGATTAAGTAATGGCTATATGATGTTGGTTGAGTGCGACACGGAACCCGATGGCCACGGATTCCGAGTCGTAACACCATGTTTAGCTTCCGCGAAAATATACTCTGAGTATGATGGAATTTGATTATCCTCATTCACGCGGATCTTGGGAACTATATCAAAAAGTTTCAAATTATCCCAAAATTTCGCACCCCGAGGTCGGATCACTGCAGGGCCCGGTTTCGGGGCATGACACACGTGAACCCAAAGTTTAGCGAAGACTGGATGTATGAATCCGAAGTCAGTCCTAAGGTGTATGAACCCAAGGTTTTAGGAGCGACAGGATGTATAAATACTAAGACAGTCCATGGGCACGTGAGCCCAAAATTTAGGGAAGACTGGATGCATGAATCTGAAGTCAGTCCCAAGGTGTATGAACCCAAGGTTTTAGGAGCGACTGGATGTATAAATCCTAAGTCAGTCCATGGGCACGTGAACCCAGAGTTTAGGGAAGACTGGATGTGTGAATCTGAAGTCAATCCCAGGGTGTATGAACCCGGAGCTGCCGAACTCAGATAAGATGTAACAGATTGATGACAGGGCAAATGTTGCTTTTATTGATCATGATACTTTCATTACATCTTAGAAATAGAACTTCTTCAAGTGAGATGCATTCCATGGTCTCGGCAACTGCCCGCCTTCCAAGTCTTTAAGTTTATAAGAAGATCGTCTTGCCATTGAAACCACCCTGAACGGGCCATGCTAATTTAGGGCCAGTTTACCTTCATTTGGGTCTCTGTCAGCTGGCAGGGTCTTCTTCAGAACCAATTCTCCTACTGAGAAACTTCTCTCCCTGACCTTTTCATTATATCCTCTGGCTAGCCGTTGCTGATAGTCGGTCAGTCGTATGGCCGCTGCTTCTCGACTCTCGTTGGCTAGGTCCAGCTCCATTGCCAGGTTCATCTCGTTTCGACCTTCGTCAACCAGCTCTGTCCTCAGGGTAGGGAGGCCAATTTCCAAGGGAATGACCGCCTCCATCCCATAGGCCAAAGAGAAGGGTGTCGCCGAGGTGGATCGTTTCGGAGTCGTCCTGTATGCCCACAACACGCTGGGAAGCTCCTCTACCCATCTCCCTTTCGCTCTGTCCAATCGCTTCTTCAGGCCGTCAATCAATACTTTAGTAGAAATTTCGGCCTTACCATTGCTCTGCGGGTACACTGGAGTAGAGTAGTGGTTCTTGATGCCATGCTTTTGACAGAAGTCTCTGAAGAAGTTGGAGTCGAACTGAGTCTCGTTGTCCGAAATCAAGATCCTGGAACATTTTTGTGACGAGGCGCTGATAGGTTGCCCCCGCATTCTTCAGTCCAAAGGGCATCACCTTATAACAGTAAGTGCCGCGGGGGGTTATGAATGCAGTTTCCTCCTCGTCCGGCTCATACATCAGAATCTGGTGATAGCCTCTATAGGCGTCGAGGAAGCTCATTCTGTCATGGCCAACAGTGGCGTCGATCATCTGATCAATCTTTGGAAGAGGGAAGCTGTCCTTCGGGCAGGCTCTGTTAAGGTCTGTGAAATCCACGCATACCCTCCACTTGCCAGTTTTCTTTTTGACCACCACTTTATTGGCCAGCAAGACCGGGTACTGGACCTCCCGGATTGTGCCTGCCTCTAGCAACCTGTCGACTTCTTCAACCACTGCTTCCGTCTGCTGCAACCCCGTCCTGCGGGCCCTCTGCACCACTGGCTTGTGGTTAGGATCCACGTTCAGCCTGTGGCACATGACCTCGGGGTCAACCCCAGGCATTTCGCTCGGGGTCCAAGCGAAGACGTCTACGTTCTGCATCAGGAATCTTGAGAGCTCGGCTCTCTCGGGGTCAGGCAGCTGGGAGCCGATCAGGAAGAATCTGTAAGGGTCTAGTGGATCGAGCCTGACTTCGGCTAGATCTTCAATGCTCTTCTTGTCAGGATCTCGGCCGATCTCATCGAGCCCCCTTTCGAACTCTGCCAAATTCACTCGCTCTGGCTCCTTCTCCCCAAGGACCATGGCCAACATACACTACATGGCCAGCTGCTGATCCCCTTCTACTATAACCACCTCCATCTTGCCTTCCTTGTCTTCAAACACGAACTTTAGCTTCTGATGGAGAGTGGAGGGAACTGCTTCCATCCTGTGGAGCCACGCCCTGCCCATAATGGTATTGTAGGGGGAAGGGGCGTCCACCACCAGGAAGTCGGTCATCACAGAGGCTCCGCCTACTCTGGTCTCCAGAGTGATTCTCCCTTTGGGGTAGACCGGCTTAGCGCTGAACCCTATCAGAGGCGTGCGAGCTTCTTTTAAATCAGCCTCCGAGAGCCCCATCTTCTTGGAGCATCCATAGTAGAGGATTTCAGATGAGCTGCCGGAGTCGATGAGGATCCGCTTCACTGTGAAGTCTCGCAGCTTCATTGTCAGGAGCAGGGGATCGTTGTGGGGAAGCTGCACTCCCTCAAGGTCTTTATCTGAAAACGAGATAGCTGGGTGCTCACGCCATGCTCGCTTGGACGCCAGTCCGAGCTCGGCTCTCATAACCTCCTTCCCATGCGAGGCCTGCCTGGCCTCGGCACGAGCCTGGGCGTTGCCTCTAGCTGAGGGAGAGGGAACTGAGGGCGCCAGATGGATCACATTGATGATCTTCTCAGAATCTTCGCTGTCTGGATCCTTATCATCGCTCTGATGAGCTCGGCCACTGCCGGCATCTCCTGCCTTGACGAACTCCTCCAGGTGACCTTCCTTGGCGAGCTTTTCCAGGTAGAACTTCAAGGTCCTGCACTCCTCGGTTTTGTGCCCATTTTGCTTGTGGTAGGCACAGAACCTGCTCTGGTCACGGGTGGAGGGATCACTCTGCATGGGCTGAGGCCAGCTAAAGAATGACCTGCTTTTGATCTTGTTCATAATCTAGTGGATCGGCTCCCTGAAGACGACATTCACAGTCTAGTAAGCGTCGGGAGGAGGTCTGGTCTTCCTGCTGCCCCCAGACCTGGACACTGTAGCCTTTGCCGAGCTAGAAACCCAGGCTTGTTTCGGCTCTTCCTTCCAAAAGGGCTTCTTATCCCTCTGTTGGGGCTAGTGGCCTTTATCCTTTGGTCCCATGCCGTGGCTCTCCCGGGCCCGGATTTCATCTTCCTCCCGGGCGACATAGCGCTTTATCCTGGACATCAAGGCTGGCACAGAGGTTGCGGGGTCTCTGGCCAGGTCTTTCCTCAGCTCGTTCCCTGGCAACAGGGCATTCTGGAACGCAAAAATCGCCACTTCGTCCTTGGAAACTTCAATCTGGCTGTAAATCGCCCAGAACTGCTGGGCGAACTGGGTGATGCTCTCGCTCTGCTTCATCTTCAGGGCAAGTATATCAGCATCAGTCTTGGGGACGATGCTGTAGGCCTGGAACTTCTTCAAGAAGGAGAGCTGGAGCTGTCTCCAGCTCGAGATAGATTTCTCCGGGAGGGCGCAGTACCACTTCAAGGGGAGGTCGCCCAGACTGGAGGAGAAGCTTTTACAGTTGAGGTGGCCCTCATTCCCCCAGATGGACATCCTCTGGGAGAAATGCCGGAGGTGAGTGGCTGGGTCCGAGACTCCGTCGTAAGGGACAAATCGCGGGACAGAGAACTTCTTGGGCAGTGGAGTCTCCTCGATATCCCGCTTAAAGGGGGAGGCTCCCAGATCGGTGGGGCCACAAATATCTTGCTGGTCTCGGGCGAGAGCAGCCATCTCCATGTTATGCTGAAGGGCCAGCTTAATACGCCTGTCGAGCCGCTTCTGCTCGACATCCTTCCGTGGCGACATTACTTCCAATTTTCGCTTCGAATGGCCTCGACTATGGTGGCTGCGAGCTTGGCTGTCTCGGCCATGATGGCTTCGACCATTGCTCGAGACTTCGTCGTTGGCCCGACTACGCTTCTGGTCTAGAAAAGCTCTCAAATCCTCGCGGGAGGGCTTGCTCTGGGCGGTTCTTTTCTTGCCTTGGGGCCTGGAGAGCTGCCTTGCTGAGGTGGCTCCTGCTGCTTTCAGTTGCTGCTGGAGTTAGCGAATTATTCTCTCCTGCTCCTGGATGAGGGCATTTTAAGCCGCGATATCTCCTCCGTCATCGAGGTGTCGCGGACGGCGCGGCTAGTCGACCACTACAGCTTTGTCTTTCCGGGGACGCTCGTGTCGCCGCTCGTCCCGTCGGGGAGGCGTGACTTCGTCGCCCGGGGACGAATCCTCAACTTACTGTTGGAAGGGAATTTCAACGAAGAGGTGCGAGTCTAGGCGCTCCTCGCCTGCAGACGTGCCAAGCCCCGCTCCGGATCGCCCTTGAGGAGGGGCGTCCGTCGACGGGCCCAGTCGCTAGATCATCGCTCTTAAAGACTCTCCGCCTTTCTTAGCTTTTGGAGGCATGGTATTTGGAAAGATTGGGAAGGTTGGGATAATATTTTCTCACAGATGGCGCCAATTGTAAGTGCAAAAAATGTGACTCACAAGATTAGGGGTGCCTGATAGGACTTATCCAAATGAAAGAAGATGATCAGCTGCCTCAAAGCCTGAAAGGGAAGAACAAACGGTCAGAGGACCCTGGCCTAGGCAGCGCAAGGCTCTCCGATGCCTAAGTTAGTGTATGAACTTGAACTAAGGAAGGAGAGGAAGAAGAGAGGCAGAGTAACAGCTCTCAAGGTTGCGTACCTTGGTTATGGAATGGGGTCCTATTTATAGAGGATTCTTGATGATATTTTGGATGATATTTGGAGTGGGTCCCTTGATTTGATCGGGAAGTTCTTATCAGCCCACATTGCATTTATTACTAGTCCGATCAGCCCACATTGCATTAAATGCATGTCATGTTGGGCCAGATCATGTTGGACGCCTTTGGCATGTTGACACCAAAAAATGTCACTTTGCCTCTTCAAGATCCAAAGAGCTACATGAAGTCGCAACCTGCCATAAATAGGCAATGCTACTTCCAAAAATCAAATCTTGTCAGAATCAAACAAAAACTGCAAGATCCTTCAAGACAGCCAAAAGAGGAGTACACAAGAAGTTTCGGGCCATTTCAAAATTATTTGGCCTAACTTCGCTTCTCCGACAGCTGAAAAGGAGCTCTCGGCCGCAAAAGCATTGGAGACACCAAATCTTCGATCAGAGTCGATGGATGGTCTCAAAATACTTCCAAAAGGCTCCACGTCAAGTTCCGAGTCAAACCGACAACGTTTGACTCTACATCAACCCTCGAACAGCTAAATCAAGCCTCTCGGCGGCGAGAACCACCGAGGCCATTACTCATCAGATAGAGCACATGGACGGCTTTAAAATGCTTATAAAGGGCTACACGTCAAATTTCAGGTCATTTCCACAACATTTGGCCATAGTTTGACGCTCGGAAGTCAAATCAGGCCTCTCGGCGGCAAAGCTCTCCGGGACCATGATTTCCAAGACAAAGCCTATGGATCATCTTAAAATGACTCCAATAGGTTCCCTGTCAAATTTCAAGTCAATCGGACATCGGTTGACCGCACATCAAACCGCGACATCTTTATCGCGACAAAAGCGAGTCTACTGGTGATAGGACCCCAAACGGCTTCAAAACTCAAACAAAAGCCTATGGTTGGTCTTATTTATTGCTCAGGAGGCTTCACACCAAATTTCAGGTCATTCCGAGATCGTTTGACCCAGTTTCAGCTTCTGACGGAAAATCGGCAACTCTGCGCTACAAAGTCTTCGGATTTCTCAGGAAATTGGAAACTTTGCAAAATAAAATGCAAGGATTCTCATCAGGTTTCCTACAAAGAAATCAGGCCAATAAATGGTCAAAATGTCAAGGAATAATACAGAAGAAAAAAGAATCGAAAAACAGCAAAAACGGACACAAAACGGGACAAAAAGGGGGAAAACCCACCCAGGGTCGCAGACCCCTGCGACCCTGGGCCAGGGTCGCCGGCGACCTTGGAGCCCGGGGTCGCCGGGAAGGCCCCGGAAACCCCGGTTTTCGCCGTTTTTTTCGCGATTCGAAGCGCCCAGCCTCTGGTACTTTCCAAAATTCATGCTTTTGAGAAACCAAATCCTCTGACATCCGTCCAAAACACGGGTCAATCATCAAGAGTATCGAAAACAATATTGCTCGCCACCCGGTCAACCAAAAAAAAGTGCTTTCTACCCGACCGATCGAGAAATCGACAGGACAGATGGCACCGACCCGCTGTTGGCAACAAACACCTGAAATTACATGGTCATCTGATGTCGATCTACATGAAGATTCATCGATGATCATCGCCAGAAGAATCCCAAAAGACACGGCACAGCCCGCGACTCTTCAACTGCTCGGCGACCACTTAATGCGATTAATTGACTAGCTTTATTACAGTCATTAATCCATTTCTTTGGACGGACCAATTAGAAGCAAGCATCCGGGAGTTACAAGTCAAGAGATTCATAGCGTTTAACCCATGAAACTCCTCCCATCATGGCGATTAAAGGCTATTAAATGCCCTCAATCTCCTCCGGCCAATCAGAAGCCAAGAAAAAGGAGTTACAAAATAAAGAATTCAATTCTGTAACTCCTCCCTTTATGTAGCTTTATGACAATCAAAGCTCATAAACCCTCCTAAATGGCTACCTAAAAGCCTATAAATAGGAGAGCTCTCCAAGAAGAAAGGATCATCAGAAAAAAGCACAAACACACAGACAGACAAAGCACAGAAATCCAGAGAAAGAAAAAAGAGAGAAAACTCTGCGGAAGTTCTACACCAACCACCGCAACAAGGTGACAAAAGTCCCTTGGGGGGTACTCCCCCCCAAGGTCCTTGCCTTCTCCTTCTGCCTCCAATGGTTTAGACGTGGCTTTTCAGCCCGTCTACTCGGCTTTTTATTGGACATAGGACCTTCTTTTGGTCTTTGCTCTCTAAAAACCTGAGGTTATAGCCAAGCCAAGCGAATCAATAGCATCCTCTGTTCTCATCTGCATGGATGATAGCGAAGCCCACATATGGCTTGCGACCGTCAATCTAAACGGGTCCCCCACAATCTCCTGAGAAGTTAGATCCTCCTTTTCTTGCTTTTCATTGTAGTTTGTAATTTTTCAAAAGAAACAAAAATCACAACTCTTGTCTTTCATTATTGATAAGGATTGTAAATCGGCTATAAACGCCAAAATCGGCTATAAACGCCAAAAATCGGCTATAAACGCCAAAATCGGCTATAAATGCCAAAAAATCGCCTTTCACGGCAAACCAAGAAAATGTCTTTTTTCTTAAATATATGTGCAATGGAAAACTTGAAAGAAGTTGATTTCCTTTTTACTTGCGAAGGTTGATCTCCGGATCACCACTTGCAATTCCAAGTAAAATAGAAAATCTGGCACACCCTCACAAAAAAAGAAATGTTGATGCACGCCCCTGCCCCCCGGTTACGAAAGGGTTGGAACCGAACGGACTCCCACGTCCGCCGACCTTGGTAGGAACCGAGCAGGAGCGCAGTCCATCAAGCTGGCACACCCGGTGGGACTCGTTTATTTGAGAACACGATGCTAGAAATAAAATATTTGCATATTATATATTTTGCTCTATGCTTATATTTCTTTTCTCGATTCCTTGGCTACTTTATAATTGGTGGCCTATGTTGGATTCCGCATCTAAAAAAAAATGAGATGAGATTTTTGTTTGGAAATTTCTAATTCTTTGAATTTATTTCCACTCTCTCTTTTCAAAAAAAAAAAAAAAAACAAAAAAAAATCAGATTTTTCAGTTTGGATTCAAAATTGAGAAACTTTGATCCTCTCCCTTCTGGGCACTGGCGCTCACGGAAATCGCTGAGACCGTGTTCGGATCGGGGATTGGGCCATTGTTTCTCTTCGATGAGTTCATTAAAGATCTAAAAAAAAATATAAATAAAAAAAAATAAAAAAATTTAGATTTCTCATTTTGGATTCAAAATTGAGAAACCTTGATCCGTTCCTATCGTTCATCGCGCTTGCAGAAATGTTGAGCCTGTTCGACTAAGGTTTTGGGCCATCGTTTCTCTTCGATGAGTTCATTAAAAAAATATATAATAAAATAAAAATAATTAAAAAAAAAGACATAGACCACTAAGGTTAAACCAACTGTGTTCTTTGATCATGGTTGATTCAAAGAAAAGCCTTGTCCAGAGTGTGGAGACAGCTTGACTGTTCTAGGCAAGGGTCCTCCAAACGGGTTCATTAAGTAATCCTACCCTTACCTGGGGGCAATTCTATCAATCAAGATTTCATAAGACCGGGTTAGGAGGCCTATGTGTACTCTCTCGTCTTTTAAACAAATTTTTTTAAAAAAAAAATAAATTAAAAAATTAAAATTTTAAAATAAAAAATAAAAAATAAAAAAATTTTTTCAAAAAAAAAATCTTAAAAAAAAATATATAAAAAATAAATAAAAAATAAAAAAAAGATTTAAAAAAAAAATCTTCAAAATCTTCAAAAAAAAAACTTCCGTCATTTTGGGTTCAGATTGGAGAAATCTTGGTCTTCTCCTTTCTGAGCACTGGCGCTCGCGGAAATCGCTGAGCCCGTGTTCAGATTGGAGTGCCTTTTGCTCTCTTTGATGAACCCGATATTGGCCTTTCAAAAAAAAAAACTCGTCATTTTTAGATTCAGATTCGAGAAATTATTGTTCATTTCTTTCTGAGCACTGGCGCTCACGGAAATCGCTGAGCCCATGTTTAGATTGGAATACCATCTGCTCTCTTTGATGAATCCAATTTTGACATTTCAAAACAGAGAATCTCATCTCATAGATGCGGTCTCAAAACATTTGTGTCTAGCGGTACTAGTACGCCCTTTTAGGGTCTACTGTATTGCGACCGGCACATCTGTAACTTCAACTTTATATTCTTCTTACCTCGAGCAAGCTCTGCTTCTCGATAAGTCGAATTTAAGTTCACAATTGCTTCTAGCAGTCACTGGGATGCCCATTCTGGGCTTACCATACCTGCGATCAGAACAATTGTACCCTCTATGGCGTTTTGCCTTCTTCATGTTGCTTGGGTCATCTTCCTCTAGCAATTTGAAAAGACGAAACCATAGAACTTCCCATTTATGATCATTATATTCTTGTGATTACTAATGGATGTGGTCTTGTTTCAGAAATTTTCGAAAAACTAACAATGGCAGCTTCACTAACCATTACTTTCGATGAAACAAGCACCAACTCATGCTTCAACAGAAGCAAACGTCGCGCACTTACAAGCGCCCCATCAGCTGCCGAAGCATCAACTCCCTCGGCAACTCTCTGAACTCCGGGTCGACTTCGACTCCCCAGACTATCGTCTTTGGGACGCTGGGACCATTCCCACTTCCCGAGGAACAAACTGCTCCCTCCAAAAAGCAGAAACTCGCCTCTCAACGTGTCACTACCGTGACACCAAGGGCGAGCACCAGAAGGCCTGAAGCCCATGGCAGCTCCACGAAGCCTCGACCTGCAAGCAACCAGGTCTATCCCAAGACTTGGTCCCCAAGACCTTCACCAAAGCAAAGAAGGTCCCAAACATCCACTAAGCCAGCATTCCTGGCCCCACTCAAGGAGAACCAGTTCTACCCTCTTGCTTACATGAAAGAGGAGAGACCCATCTCCAACCTGACTTCCAAGTCATCCCAGCATGAGCCGGCTTGTTCCTACAAGCCCAAAATCAAGTCATGCATCACAAGGCCTCTACAAGCACCTGCTAAGGCCTACAAACCTGCAGTTCGACCCTTCATCTCTACAGGGGCCGAACTTCAAAAATTCAAAGCTTCGCTGCAACAGGCGAAGGACAGGGTTCGCATCCTGTCCTTGCCCGGTTGAAAAGAAGACAGGCTCGGCTGCTGCGCCCGAGGGAGCACATCCTTCATCGTCAAAGCCCAGCCAGAGCTGACCGAAACTGAAATTGCCCGTCGCATACGCCGCCGCGCGTCATACCGGCAAAAGAGACTAGAGAAGCAAAGGACCCAGCCTCCTACACTTCAAGTCTCTCTCAAATGGGTCAAAAAAGAAAGACCCAACCAAGTTGCTGCCGTCCATATGGTTGGAAAAACCAGAAGACGCCAAAAGTCAGCAACAAAAATCCATGTCCGACGTCCGATGACCCGCAGCGTCTCAAGAACAAGAAGACATTCAGAAGAATCCCCTGCTCCTTCAAGCAAAGGACAGCAGAGTGATCCTTCCTCAAGCTCTTCTTCAAAAAGAATGAGCCCCAGCTCAGTCACCAGGACAGTTTCTTCGTTCGAATCACGAAGGATGAATGTCTTGGCTACAAATTCTGAGCCACCACCCCGCAATCCACCTCCAGAAGATGCGATCACCCGCATCCAGCAGTTGGAACAGGGCCAGCAGAGGATTGAAACTCTGATGGAAAACCTTCTCCTCGCCTTCCAAAATCAGGCGAACAATGAACCTCCTCCGAATCATCAAGACGACGAGGTAAATAGAGAAGAAAATGAGTCACGCGCCCTTACCAAAAAGGACGTAAACAGTATCCTCGCCAAAGCAAAAGAAGAGGATATACTCAAGGAGCATGGGATCAAGCCACCATATCCCTTATGGATGGACTCGGTCCCGTTCCCCACCAAATTCAAGCATCCTACTCTCCAAACATATACGGGGAAAGGATCAGCCAGACAGCACGTCATCCACTTCAAGATCCTGACGGGAGCTATCGCGGATCAAGATGCACTCAAGATCCGCCTCTTTGTAAGTACCCTAAAAGGTACAGCCTTCGATTGGTACTCCACTCTGCCGGAGGACTCAATCCAATACTGGGCCATGCTAGAGACACGCTTCCTGACTCACTTCAAAGGTGAAGATCATCCCGCTACTATGGCTCAGCTGTGTAGCCTAAAACAGGGGGAGAATGAATCAACATATGACTTCATTCACAAGTGGAAAGCAATGGCATACAAATGCTCTGATGTATTGCCACAAGCGTCGCTAGTCGACATTTGCCGAAACAACATGAGAGCCAGAATCCGCTCCATGATCATCGGCAACAAATCAAAAAACCTGGGAGAACTCCTAGAAGCTTCCATGGAAGCTGAAACGGTGATTAAAGACCTCAACAGTCAGAAATCATCAAGAAAAGAGCCAACCGCCATTGCAACCTCTAAACCAAAGAAAAAAGAGGTCCTCAATGTGCAGACCAAGTCAGCTCCTCAGCCACCAAAGAAAGCTGAAAACAAAGCTGCTGGTAAGAGACCTGAACTCTCAGATGCCTTCAAAGAACGAGTAGAGAAGAAATACCCGTTTGATGAAGTTGTTGATGAAATCATTGGGGCTCTTGTGGGCAAACGGCAAGCTCACCTTGCCTGAACCAAAAAGACCGGGTGATGTTGGCAAAACCAACGATCCTCGGTACTGTCCATACCACCAGATGATCTCGCATCCTCTCAAGGTGATAAACTCAATCCAAGCGTCCGAGGAACTGGTTCCTTATCCGACACCAGACGGACAACCGATATGGGTACATCCCGATCTCCTGGAAGATGAAAATTAGGAGGTCGTGAAAACAAAGCCTACAGCTCAACAGCGAAGGCAGGCTAGGAAACATCTCCTCAAGCTCAAACGGCAAGAGAAGACCCAGCCAAAACTAGAGGTCAAAGAAAAGGCAGAGGCTTCCTCTACCTCTTCACTGGAGGTAACAAAAACATTCCTTCCAGAGACTTCAAAGGGGGTAAGGAAATTCACTCTCAGTGATTTCATGCCACCTCAATTCAAAAAAGCCATGCAGGAGGCATCATACTCTTGCAATTCGGTAGTTGGATTCTCCATTGATGGATACGAGTCCAGCGACACCGATGATGGATTCGAATCCAACTACGCAGATGAGTGGGAGGAGTCCCTTGAAACAGGAGAATATCTCTCCGATGAGGAATGGGTTCCTGAGTCTCATCTTATGCCAGTAATCTGGTATAACCCCTACAGCCACAAGGATCCTGGTCTGATGATGAAGAAGACCAAGAGGCTGTACAAGAAAATGCTGCTGACTCAGCACCTCTCATTACTCCAGTGGAAATCAACCATGTTGAACCACAAAGAGTTGATGAAGAAGAAGATCCGGCTCCCATGCCTGATCTTGAAGAATATGCAAGGATCTTGCAGCGACTTGCTCTAGAACAAGAGCAAGACCGCATCAACGAGCCTCCTCGCAACCCAGAGCCTGAAGTCCCTGAAGACCATCAGGTACATCCTCCCTTAACTCCTGAAAATGGAGAAAATTGCTGGATAGACGATCCTCTTACATCCGAGGATGAGTTTGACTCCGATCAGGCAACGTCTCCCGTCAGAGCTTCCTGTAATGTGATAATTCGGGATTATAACTCTTCCGAAGCATCGTCTGATGAGAGCACTTACACTCCGGCGACGCCTAGCAATGTATCTTCTGAAGCCACCTCGTCTCACGTGACTTTCACTGAGATGACACCCTCTCAGGTTTCTTCTCCTAAGACTGTGACTTCAAATCCACACCCTTCCTGACTGAAGAATTCCTAGCCATTGATGCTTGGGACGATGAATTAGTCAACGAAGAAGAAAGGTTGCTGGATGCTGTTCAGGACTTGTTCCCGGAAAATGCTCCATGCAACACGATCACTGAGGATGGCAACTCTGCTGCTGACTCATCCTCAGCAAATGAAAAACGACAGCCTCTTGATCCTGAAGACAATCTTCCAAACGAAGACCCTTCTCAAGAAGCTCTCGAAGTTGGTAGAGGCACCCGCTCTGGCTAGGACTACCACAAAAATTACAACCAATCTTCCTTTACATATGTAAATCTTTCGGGGAAATGCCGTCCATTCTCCCGATTGATGAAAAAAGGTGTAAACTTTGTCTGGGATGCTGACTGTGAAGCTACTTTCCAAGATATCAAGTCATACCTGACAAAACCTCCAGTGTTAGCTGCTCCCACCACTGGAAAACCATTCATCTTGTACACAAGAGCCCTTGATCACTCTTTGGGAGCTCTGCTTGCGCAAGAAAATGATCAAAGAAAAGAAGCTGCTCTACATTACCTCAGCCGCATGCTAGTAGGTGCAGAGCATCGCTACTCTCCAGTCGAAAAAGAATGTCTTGCAGTGATGTTCGCCGTACAAAAGCTGCGTCACTACTTGCTTTCCAACACATTATACCTGGTCTCGAGGGTCAACCTCTTGAAGGTCCTTGTCACAAAGGCAGGTTCTCTCAATGCTCGACTGGCAAAATGGTCCATCCTGCTGTCACAATTTGATATTAGGTATGTACCACAAAAAGCAATCAAAGGGCAAGCTCTAGCGGACTTCCTCGCAGAGCATCCATTGCCTAAAGATTCTCCGCTCAGAGATGATCTCCCAGACGAACCAGTCTACAATGTGGAGACTTTCTCACAAAGTGCCTCCTGGGACATGTACTTTGACGGTGCAACCAGGACGAATGAAAAAAGACAGCTGATCTCGGGAGTTGGCATCCTCTTTGTTAGCCCCAACAAATACATGATTCCACACGCTTTCTCACTACTGGAACCATGCACAAACAATGCAGCTGAATATCAAGCTCTAATCTTAGGATTGGAACTCGCCATCGAATCCGGTATCACCATGCTGGAAGTCTTTGGAGACTCTCAACTGATTGTCAACCAGATGAATCAGAAATTTGAAGTCAGGAAGCCAGATTTGCTGCCTTACTACAACAAGGCACAATCACTTCTGCAAAAGTTTGACATCTGTCACATCACCCACATTCGTAGAGGTGAAAACATACGTGCAGATGCCCTAGCCGGACTTGCCGCATCCATGGCAATCCAGGAAGGGGAAAACATGCAAATCACAGTGTGCAAAAGAAGAATCCTTCCTCCTCTTAACACACACCAAGCAGTTGCTGAATGCCACCAAGTGGTCGGAAGTCGGATTTCAATCCTTCAAACTTCAATCGGCGACTGGAGGGATCCGTTCATTGATTACATTATGTTCGGAATCCTACCTGAAGATCCAAAAGAACGGGTAAGCATCCAAAGGCGAACCCCAAGCTTTCATTTGGATATTCCTTCAAAAATCCTTTACAGGAAATCCTTCAACGGAGTACTTCTACGCTGCTTGTCACAACAAGAGGCTGAAGAAACACTCAAAGAAGTTCATGCGGGTCTTTGCGGAGCTCATCAGGCTGGACCTAAGCTCTATGATCAGATAAAAAGGTTCGGATGTTACTGGCCTACCATGGTAGCTGACGCAATGCAATTTGCTAAGCGCTGCCAACAATGCCAAGTTCATGGAGATTACATTCACATGCCTCCAGAATGGCTGCATCCTACAGCGATCTCATGGCCTTTCGAAGCCTGGGGTATGGACATCATAGGCCCTATTTCTCCCCCTTCAAGCAAAGGTCATCGCTTCATCTTCGCCGCTAGGGATTATTTCTCCAAGTGGTCAGAAGCATTTGCGTTTAGCGAAATGAAGACCTCATCAGTCCTTCAGTTCCTGCGCACCAACATCATTTGTCGTTTCGGCATACCCAAAAGATTCGTCCATGATAACGGACCACAGTTCCGGGATCATCGATTCTACAGGTTCTGCGACAAATACAAAATCCAAAGCTGTCCTTCGACTCCATACAATCCGGTAGCAAACGGGTTAGCAGAAGCTTTCAACAAGACACTCTGCAAAATCCTCAAAAAAATGGTCTCTAGTCACAAAAGAGACTGGAGCGATAAAATGTCTGAAGCTTTGTGGGCCTATCGAACCACCGTTCGAGGACCAACCCATAGCACACCATTCTCCTTGGTCTATGGATGCGAAGCTGTCGTACCCTTGGAAGTACAAATTCCTTCCTTGAGGGTATCCTTGCAAAATGACATGACTCAAGAAAGCAATGTCAAATTGCGACTCCATGAGCTGGACAATCTCGATGAGAGACGGCTCGAAGCTCAACAAAGCATTGAACTTTACCAAGCACGCATGGCAGGATCTTTCGATAAAAATGTCAGGCAACGCGCCTACAAAAAGAGTGACTTGGTTCTTGCGGTAAAAAGACCAATGGTCTTCGCTCACAAGTCCAAAGGCAAATTTGAGCCAAAATGGGAGGGACCCTACGTCATCGACAAGGTTTTCTCCAACGGCGCATACGCACTCCTAAACATGGAAGGTGACAGATGTATGCTGCCCATCAACGGCAAGTTCTTAAAGCGGTACTACCCATGAAGACTTACCCAACTGGGTAAGAGCAATGCCCGTACGGCCAAAACCGGTTTCCAGGTACACGCTCGCTAAACCCAACCTTTTTTTAGAATTTTCATATCAAATGTTGAAATTTCTAGAAATTTTAAACAATGCTTACTTTCATTGTTTCATTGTTAAAAAAAAATATCCAAGTTTAGGAATCTTTCCCTAACTTGACCAAAATTTTTAACCCTTGAACCCAAAATTCATGGTTTGAAACAAAATCCGGATTCAGGGATTTCTACCCTAGTCCACCCTGCCTTTTACCGCCAAAATGGTTTTAGGTCAAAACTTATGACCCTCGTGTCTTTAAACAAAAACAAAAAAAAATGGTTTTTCAAAAACCGCGGGGAAGCGACGCTTAGTCGATACTCGCACAAATCGGAAGCAAGCGAACCACGTTCGACACTTCCAAAATCGCAGGGAAGCGACATTTCGTCGGTACTTGCAAAATCCAAAACTGTGGAGATGCAACATTTCAGTTGATATCCACAACCCAAATTTCAAAGGTTCAAAAAAAAAACCTAAGAAACTGTGGAGACGCAACATTTCGGTTGATATCTACAACCCAAATTTCAAAGGTTCGAAAAAACCTAAAAAACTGTGGAGACGCAACATTTCAGTTGATATCTACAACCCAAATTTCAAAGGTTCGAAAAAACCTAAAAAACCATGGAGACGCAACATTTCAGTTGATATCCATAACCCAAAGGTTCGAGAAAACCACAAATTTCAAAAATCGTGGGGAAATGACATCAAGTCAGTACCCGCAAAACCAAAATTTTTGAAAAGCAAGGATGCGACATTCCATCGATACTTGCACCCAAATCCGCGAGGATGCGATATTCCATCGATACTCGCAACCGAATGAGCAAGGATGCGACATTCCATCGATACTTGCAAGAACATTCAGCAGGGAGGCGACTTTTAGTCGATACTTGCATTTTTTGAAAACCAAACCGGCTATAAATGCCATCAAAACAGGCTATAAATGCCACAAACCGGCTATCAATGCCACCAGAACAAAACCGGCTATTAATGCCACAAACAAAAACTTGGATTTCAAAAAAAGAAACCGACTATCAATGCCACCAAAACAAAACAGGCTATCAATGCCACAAACCGGCTTTCAATGCCACAAAAAAAAAAACCGGCTATCAATGCCACAAATCGGCTATCAATGCCACCAAAACTGGCTATAGATGCCACACAAAAAAAACTCGGCTATCAATGCCACAAAAAAAGAAGCTGGCTCTCATGCCAAAATTGGCTTCCATGCCACAAACAAAAACCTGGCTTCCATGCCAAAACAATCATTTGACAAAAGATTTTCACAAAATGACAACCTTTTGATCAAATCCCATTTAGCAATTACTTTTATCACAAAAAGATTCAAGTGAGCGTAGGGATAACAAAAAAAAAAGAGCATCCCATTTAGCAATTACTTTTATCACAAAAAGATTCAAGTGAGCGTAGGGATAACAAAAAAAAAGAGAAAGTGTTCACAAGCACTACAAAAAAATAAGTACCAAAAAAATACAAGTGGTACCAAAAAAGAGAAAAGGGGATAGTTTGTATTATAAAAAAAAAAACAGAAGCTCAATCAAAAATGATCTCCAGCCAAGAGTTCAGCTCCTTAAGCAAGCTTTTGGCCTCATCCGTCAAGGATTCCAAGGCACGCTTCTTCAGGAACCTGCCATGAGATGCTGGGGTGGGCTGTAACCCTTCTTTCGCACCGGGAAGCTTATCCCGAGCAGTTTGCCATCGTTCGCTTTCTTCAGATTTCCTTTCAAGAACTCGATTGGCATCTGCAACCAGGCGAATCAGAGCACTCTCCCTGTCGCGAGCCTCTATTATGGCAGTCCACTTGGCAGCGACTTGTGCCTGCAGATGCTCAAGACGTTTCCTGGCCTCATCGACCTCCCTATCAAGGATGTTAAGGTCATGTGTCAGGCCGATGATGGTTAGCTCCTCTAAGTTCTTCTTTCGGACTGCCTGCTTCCTGCTTTTTGTAGCCTCATCCAGGTCAGACTTAGCCTTATCAGCAGGGTCCAGGAACATCTCCTTGAAGAACTGGTCATCAGCCAAACCCACGGTCTCAAACCACTTGTCACCCAGTGCAATGATCCTATCAACGATCGCCCTGGCACCTGTGACATCCAGACCAGCCTCTTCAGCATCACTGAGAATCTCCTGCACATGTTGGATCATGCCAAATCCGGCTTCAAAGTGCCCAGAAAAGAGAGTCTCAATCCAAGAGCTCAGAACTCGCACCACCACCTTCTTCGCAAAAAGAAGAGATGGCCCAGCTGAAGATTCGCCCAACTCCGTTGGTCGGCCACTCATATCATCATCTGTTGGAAGAGTAACAAAAGAACTCTTTCCAGTTGAAGCTGCTCCTGCTCGGGAAGGATCTCAGCACGAGGTATCTCCTCAACATTGTCAGAACTGGTCCCAGGAGTCTCTACCTCTGGATCAACCTCTGGCATCCCTTGCTCTGGTTCTGAAGGAAGCGACGGACCCTCCTCTGTCACTTCAAAACCTGCCAAAGAAACACAAAAAGGTATGAATATGATCCTGTTTGAAAATCATTATCAGGGTTATAACTACAAAATACCTTCTTCGACGACTGGCGGAACACTTTCCTCCTCCATGAACTCATTGGAAGCATCATCAACATTTGCATCCATCGAGGGTTCAAAGTCATCGGAATCCTGTGGCAAGTCAGCTGGCAAGAAATGTGTTAGCAAACCAAGTCACAGACAAAAAAAAAAGAAAAAAAAAAGCAAAAGAAGTCGTACCAATTGGAGATTCTGGATTCACTCCAGAGTCCCTCGGTTCTTCTTCAGGTGCCTCGACAGGATCCGTCACCACCTCATCGACTGGAACCTCAGGCATCACCAAGTCTTCCTCTGCTAAAAAAAAAAGAGAAAAGCAGAAACAAGAAGCAAATCAGAACATGGAAAAATCCCATGAAAACAAATGGAAAGAGAAAAAGGAAGAATCATACCTTCACCGACGGTCTCTTCTTCTCGGCTTCTCTTCTCTGGAGGCTCGTCAGCATCCACTGGCACATCCTCATTAATAGTAAGAGGAACTTCCAAGTCAGGAGAGTCCTCATGCTGCCCCTTGTTGCGATGATGACTCCTCCCCCTCTTACCCCGGCGGGCTCGCTTCTTCGAGGAACCTGCCCCACTGTCAGAGTCAGGTTTCCCACTTGACTCCTCACTGGATGGTCTACTCTTGCCAGTAGACTCCACGGAAGCTTGCCTCTGTGCCGCTTGCATCCAAGCGCCAAGTTCGGCTTCCTCCTGTTCTAGCTGCTCTAAAGCCTCATCAGGTATTTCTCGAACAGCTTCAGAACCAATGACTCCCTGGTAACCGAGAAAGCCTATCTTTTGCTTCTCTCTAGAAATGAAGGCCCAAACTTCCTCTCGCCGGACGCCATCTGACTTTCCAAGGCCCTTTCCAGACGCCAGCTTCACATCAAGCTCCTTCTTGGAAAGCCCCCGATATGCCGAAAAGCTCTCCGCGAACCACTTCGCAAAGCCGGCAGTCCGGGAAGTCAGCAACACAGGATAAGAAATCATGGCTGTAGTGTCTTCGGCACTATAGAAAGCCCATGCATTTCTCCCGTCCTGTAAGCCTCCAAAGCGCTTCACCATGATTGAAGGCGCTCCAACAACGCCTTGAGAAAAGCCCAGCTGCAAAGCAAAGCGAGAGGGTACATACGGCTGGATGTCGACGAAAAGATGTCTACGGTACACCATCGTGCCGACACGTATGCTGAAAAGCCACTCTCTCTCTACATTCGTCAAGGAATAATGCCTTCCCGACCCCGCCCTGGTAGAGTCTCGGGAGGCACCAAAATCAAAAGCCTTCTTCCGCAACTCCGGAGAAAGCTTCACTGAAGACTGCCCCATCTCGACGTCCCTGAACCGTCGGATCCTCATGCGGGCAAACAAAAGTGATTCGGACACGGCTTTGTCCTTAGCCAGTCGAATCATCAGAGGATCATCATCCTGTGCAGCACCCAGCCGGTGGAAGCCAGGACAGTGGTACACGTACCATGAATAAAAGATATGGGCTGAAAATACCCTATTCATGGGAAGCCCAAGCCGAACCAAAAAAGCAGCAACCTGCAGTTCGATACACAGGTAGGAGTAAAGAGCTGGCACCAAAGCAAACTGCTCTCCAAACGCCATCTGACAAGCCGGAAAAATACAATGCGGCCTGATGTGCGTTCCATCTCCTCCAGCAAAAATAGCCTCACCAAGCCAATAAGTGAGGTAAACAGCGAGATCTCTCCGCAGTGCAATGTCAGGACATATGGTGTTTGTACTGGCACAGAAATCTCTCAACTCTTCTTGCATGGCCAAGATCTTCTTTGAACTTGGATCCTGAGCTCCGGCTTCCTGGGTCACGCTATCAGAAGACTCCCTGCTATCAAAAAGGTTGGGGAATGAAGAGCTAGAACTCTTCCAACTGCTGGATCTAACTTTCAAACCCTCCTTCTCCTTCAAAAAATCATAGAAGGCGACGAGTTGAAAGTGCAGAAGCCTGAACTCCTCAGACTGCCCCTCGAGGACGCTGTCAATCGGCATAAACTCCTCATAGAGTTTGCCGAGGATGGGCAATCCAGTAATGGCGCTCAGCTCCTTCAAAGAAAAACCAATCTCGCCATTCGTCACAACGAAGGTATTGGTTTGTGGGAGGAATGATTCCAGCATAGGCCATGAAGGCCTCGTCGGAAAAGATCACGGTCTTCCTAAAGGCGCGGACCGTATCAAAAATCCCGGCTTCCTTCAAAACGGCACTACCAGTCAGCAGAACGCGATCAGTCCACGACTTCCACTCGGAGTCAGCATTGAAACGGCCACAAAGTCGAAAAGGCTTGATCCAATTGCTGCCGTCACCGCTGAAAATACCAAGGCCCGCCTGGTCTCAAATCGACCGACGGATAATCAGAGCCCTGGTAGCCGCTGGATGGCATCAACAGGTCCATGTCAACAGGCGAGCCTCTCCGTATATCCAGGAGAACCGCCAACAAAAACCCCGGTCTTGATTACATTTGTCCTTCTCACCCAGCTTGGAGGATCTTCCCTCTTAGAGCACGTGGGGGCAAGGCTCAGAATCGAGACGGTGCGATCAAACGTCGACCGGGTAGCAACAGTCTTCTTCTCACCATCTGCTGTGAAAGAAAACTGAAAACATCTCCTCTGGTATGTCATGTCATCAGGGACTGCATCACCAAAGAAGAAGGTAGGCTTGGGCAAAACGCTCTGATCTTCCATCACCCATGGACGACTGCTTACCATGATCTTATAGAATTCCTCTCCCTTGAGAGTGATCAGTCGCTGCCTCATCTCATCTCTGTTGAGGGAGTCGCACTCTTCCAGATTTCTCTCAACATACTGGACCTTCTCAAAGGCCTGCTGAACGGCCGGATTAGAAGATCTAGAAGATCGACGAGGTACGCTTGTAGCAGGCTCTTTACCCTTGTTCGTTCTGGAGGAACCACCTGAAAAGGATGGAAAAGAAAAAGATCAAACATCAAGATGACAGAATCTCGCTAAAAAAAAATCTGGCGAAATTTTGACATGATGACGGGGCAATTCCGAAGAAAATGAACTATCCCGAAAGAAATAGAAAGCTTGAAGATGGGCTCAACATCGCTTGCGAGCTCCGAAACTCCAAACTTTCGAAACCTCAAAGTCTCCGCAAAATCAGGAAGGGCTTAACATCGCTGCGAGCTCCAAATTCCCAAAATTGCGAAAACTTTCAGGTATGCTATCATATCATGCTACAAATTTAATCTACAATTGAATGCATGCATGAACATCTAGGTTTGCCAAAAAAAAAAGGGGCATTATCATGATGAGCAAAAGAAAAAAAAAAAGAAAAGAAACTTTCTCAAAAAAAAAGGGGAAAGAAAACAAAAAGAAAAGAAAAGAAACTTTCTCAAAAAAAAAAAAGGGGAAAGAAAACAAAAAAAAAAGAAAAGAAACTTTCTCAAAAAAAAAAGGGGAAAGAAAACAAAAAAAAAAGAGAAAATAAACTTTCTTGAAAAAAAAAGGAGGGAAAGAAAACAAAAAAAAAAAGGGGGGATGGCCCACGGGCCACGTGGCCGTACGGCCAGATCCGTACGGATCTGTCCGTACGGCCCACAAAAAAAAAAAAAAAAACAAAACAAAAAAAAAAGCGAAGAAAAGAAAGCAAAAAAAAAAACGTGTAAAAAAAAAGAAGTAAACACGTGGAAAAAAAAAAGAAAAGAAAGAAAGAAACAAAAAAAAAAGAAAGAGCTTTTTTTTCCTACAATGGAGTTTTCTTGAAAAAGGGAACTTACTTGAAGCCTTTGATGGAGAAGAAGAAGAAAAGTCTTGAAGATCTTGAAGAAGAAGAACTCTTGGTCTTGAAGCCCTCTTGAGATTATTGCAAAAGAAAGTAATAAGAGCAAGAGATCCAACCTCCTCCTTGCTTTTATAGAAGAGAGCAAACCAAAGAAGGAAAGAAGAAAGAGGTAAGTGTTACTAATTAGTAACCTTACCAAAAGAAAGAGATTAGAAAGATTCTTTCCCAAAAGAAAGATATCTTGAGGGATTCTCTCCCAAAAAGAAATCAATGAGAGATTTTCTCTTAAAAGATAGGATCAATGAAGGATTCTTTCCCAAAAGAAAGATATCTTGAGATATCCTATCCCAAAATAAAGGGAATATGAGAGATTCTCTCCAAGAAAAGATATTCTTAGATATTCTATATCCAAATGAGATATTTTTGGATACTCTTTACAAAAATGACACCATATGAGATCTAAGCCATTTCAAAAGCTTAAGGTCCCATGGGTTAGCCCATATGAGCCAGGTTTGACCACCTAGGCACTTAAAAAAAAAAAATTGGGCTTTTAGTCAAAGAGAAATCCCTCTTACCAAGAGCATACAAAAATGGTTCCATGCCTCTTTTGAGTTGATTGGACCATACAAAGAAAATTCCAAGCCCCATGAGCTTCCAAAAATCAAACCATCCAGCCTCATCTACCAAATTGAGCCAAAATCTTGAAATTGACATTCCACAAAAATCAAACCAAATCCTGGTCTCCTAACTTACCACATACAGCTTGTTAGGTCACAAGACCAAAACCAAAAAACCAAAACCTGATCCCCTAACTTGCCACATACAGCCTGTTAGGTCACAAGATCAAAACCAAAATTGATCCCCCAACATTCCACATACAGCTTGTTGGGTCACACGATCAAAACCAAACCCGACCCCCTAACCTGCCACATATAGCCTGTTAGGTCACAAGGTCAAAACCCAAATCCACATCCCTGATGTCATCTTCAAAACTTTGCCTCGAGATGGTACGTGATCCCTTTCACTACCATAAAATTCCCCTGGAAGCTCAAAAGGCTACAAATACCAAAAAGAAAGACTGCTCAAAGACTCTTGGTCAAGTCACAAGCTCTCCTTCAAAAATCTCTTCGAGGCACATCGACTACAAAAGTTAAGCAACTCGTCGCTGTACCTCGAGGGGCATTTGTTGACACCAAAAAATGTCACTTTGCCTCTTCAAGATCCAAAGAGCTACATGAAGTCGCAACCTGCCATAAATAGGCAATGCTACTTCCAAAAATCAAATCTTGTCAGAATCAAACAAAAACTGCAAGATCCTTCAAGACAGCCAAAAGAGGAGTACACAAGAAGTTTCGGGCCATTTCAAAATCATTTGGCCTAACTTCGCTTCTCCGACAGCCGAAAAGGAGCTCTCGGCGGCAAAAGCATCGGAGACACCAAATCTTCGATCAGAGCCGATGGATGGTCTCAAAATACTTCCAAAAGGCTCCACGTCAAGTTCCGAGTCAAACCGACAACGTTTGACTCTACATCAACCCTCGAACAGCTACATCAAGCCTCTCGGCAGGCGAGAACCACCGAGGCCATTACTCATCAGATAGAGCACATGGACGGCTTCAAAATGCTTATAAAGGGCTACACGTCAAATTTCAGGTCATTTCCACAACATTTGACCATAGTTTGACGCTCGGAAGTCAAATCAGGCCTCTCGACGGCAAAGCTCTCCGGGACCATGATTTCCAAGACAAAGCCTATGGATCATCTTAAAATGACTCCAATAGGTTCCCTGTCCAAATTTCAAGTCAATCGGACATCGGTTGACCGCACATCAAACCGCGACATCTTCATCGCAACAAAAGCGAGTCTACTGGTGTAGGACCCCAAACGGCTTCAAAACTCAAACAAAAGCCTATGGTTGGTCTTATTTATTGCTCAGGAGGCTTCACACCAAATTTCAGGTCATTCCGACATCGTTTGACCCAGTTTCAGCTTCTGACGGAAAATCGGCAGCTCTGCGCTACAAAGTCTTCGGCTTTCTCAGGAAATTGGAAACTTTGCAAAATAAAATGCAAGGATTCTCATCAGGTTTCCTACAAAGAAATCAGGCCAATAAATGGTCAAAATGTCAAGGAAAAATACAGAAGAAAAAAGAATCGAAAAACAGCAAAAACGGACACAAAACGGGACAAAAAGGGGGAAAAACCCCCCAGGGTCGCAGGCCCCTGCGACCCTGGGCCAGGGTCGCCGGCGACCTTGGAGCCCGGGGTCGCCGGGAAGGCCCCGGAAACCCCGGTTTTCCGCCGTTTTTTCGCGATTAGAAGGACCCAGCCTCTGGTACTTTCCAAAATTCATGCTTTTGAGACACCAAATCCTCTGACATCCGTCCAAAACACGGGTCAATCATCAAGAGTATCGAAAACAATATTGCTCGCCACCCGGTCAACCAAAAAAAGTGTGCTTTCTACCCGACCGATCGAGAAATCGACAGGACAGATGGCACCGACCCGCTGTTGCCAACAAACACCTGAAATTACATGGTCATCTGATGTCGATCTACATGAAGATTCATCGATGATCATCGCCAGAAGAATCCCAAAAGACACGGCACAGCCCGCGACTCTTCAACTGCTCGGCGACCACTTAATGCGATTAATTGACTAGCTTTATTACAGTCATTAATCCATTTCTTTGGACGGACCAATCAGAAGCAAGCATCCGGGAGTTACAAGTCAAGAGATTCATGGCATTTAACCCATGAAACTCCTCCCATCATGGCGATTAAAGGCGATTAAATGCCCTCAATCTCCTCCGGCCAATCAGAAGCCAAGAAAAAGGAGTTACAAAATAAAGAATTCAATTCTGTAACTCCTCCCTTTATGTAGCTTTATGACAATCAAAGCTCATAAACCCTCCTAAATGGCTACCTAAAAGCCTATAAATAGGAGAGCTCTCCAAGAAGAAAGGATCATCAGAAAAAAGCACAAACACACAGACAGACAAAGCACAGAAATCCAGAGAAAGAAAAAAGAGAGAAAACTCTGCGGAAGTTCTACACCGACCACCGCAACAAGGTGACAAAAGTCCCTTGGGGGGTATTCCCCCCCAAGGTCCTTGCCTTCTCCTTCTGCCTCCAATGGCTTAGACGTGGCTTTTCAGCCCGTCTACTTGGCTTTTTATTGGACATAGGACCTTCTTTTGGTCTTTGCTCTCTAAAAACCTGAGGTTATAGCCAAGCCAAGCGAATCAATAGCATCCTCTGTTCTCATCTGCATGGATGATGGCGAAGCCTACATATGGCTTGCGACCGTCAATCTAAACGGGTCCCCCACAATCTCCTGAGAAGTTAGATCCTCCTTTTCTTGCTTTTCATTGTAGTTTGTATTTTTTCAAAAGAGACAAAAATCACAACTCTTGTCTTTCATTATTGATAAGGATTGTAAATCGGCTATAAACGCCAAAATCGGCTATAAACGCCAAAAATCGGCTATAAACGCCAAAATCGGCTATAAATGCCAAAAAATCGCCTTTCACAGCAAACCAAGAAAATGTCTCTTTTCTTAATATATGTGAAATGGAAAACTTGAAAGAAGTTGATTTCCTTTTTACTTGCGAAGGTTGATCTCCGGATCACCACTTGCAATTCCAAGTAAAATAGAAAATCTGGCACACCCTCATCAAAAAAAGAAATGTTGATGCACGCCCCTGCCCCCCGGTTACGAAAGGGTCGGAACCGAACGGACTCCCACGTCCGTCGACCTCGGTAGGAACCGAGCAGGAGCGCGGTCCATCATGGCGTAGAGGTCCAATCGGATCCATCCTCGGGCCTTGCCCTGATTTGGCTACAGCCGCTGGATACCGCCCTGTCAGCGATCTGGCGAAGATTGTGGACGGCTGGGATGTCGCATCTGTCCCTCTGGCTCGCGCCCCTATTCTGCCATGTGTCTGATGACGTGGCGGGCGTGGGCGCGAGAGGGGATTCTTCTTCATTTTAGCTTCCGTCCCGGCTCCTTTGGCCGAGGTCAGGCTTTCCGCCGAAGTCGATCCCTGGTAGTCGAGCTCGGCGCTGGTAGCCAAAGTCAATCTGGTTTCGGCTGAGGCCTCTGTCTCGGCAGCTGAGGTGTGTCTGGATGGCACGTGGATGACACGTGAGAGTGATAATTGACATCTTATAGCCGAGATTGGCGTAATCCTGGAGTCTTGAAAATCTCCCCACACAAAACCCAATTGCAGTCTTCTAGTGAATACATGGAGAATAGTGTTTGGGGAAATCTATAGGAAAGAACCATGAAGTCTTAACCAAATTGAGGGTAAGAGCATTCTAACGCCTAGGGTTGGTTAATAGTTCGCAAGAGAATTATGGAATTAGGGTTACAAAAGGACCTACGTGTTCCTTTCTATGATCTGTCATGCCCTAGAATGCATAATAGGCTCTCTATGTATTTTGGGCTACACACCCACGTGAGGGTTTGGCCAACAGGTATCCTTCACAATTACTCATTGTTTTCACACTCGAGGCTAACACTGTAACTTATGGATTCTATGAAAGGCACACGTAGACATTGACATTCCATCATGGTTTTATGATCTAAACCCTAATATATTCACATGTTCAGGTTAGGGACTGAAATTCCCGGTTCTAACATTAACATACTTTTGGTGAGATTAAATGATGAATAACATGAAGAGAATTTGGGTTTCCAACATAGGCTAGACCCTAATTGAATTGGAAAATAGATACTCATACTATCATCATGGATTGATGTAAATAAAATAAAATCAACCCCTATTATGATCATGTGGCCAGGCTGGGAATGGTTTCTACATTAAGTATATCTCATGAAACATATATTTAGACAAAGGAACATGATATGTTGATAATGAATCTTAGATTCTATGTGTAAGTGCAAAAAATGTGACTCACAAGAATAGGGGGGGTGCCTGCACGGACTTATCCAAAGAGACTAGGAACACCGATGCCTACGCCTGAAGCCTGAGAAAAGGAAGAAGAATAGCAGGTCAGAGGACCCTGGCCTGAGTGGCGCAAGGCTCTCTGATGCCTAAGTTAGTGTATGATCTAAGCAGAGGATGGAGATTTTTGGGGAAGAAGATGGACATACCAGAATGGCGTATTCATTGGCCCCCCTTTGCTTGTGGATTGTTCTTGTGTTTATATAGAGAAAGAGAGGAGACAAGGGGGTGGTTGACTGTCTTGTCATAGCCCACTCTGTCAGGTACTAGGGAGGCGCAGTCCCATCGTAGCCTACTTTTCTTTAATTGTCGTCCCATCAAGCCATGTCATGGTGTTTTTGGAGCTGTGGACGGCGATCTGTCAGGGACTATAGGGGTGCCTCTGTCTTGTCGCACGTGATGTGGCGTGCTTGAGCGTCCATGGAAGGACAGTTGTCAGCCCCTGCCTTGGCTAGCTCTGGCATTATTACCGAGGCTAGGGCGTGTTGCCGAGGTCGGTGAGCCGAGGTCGGGGGCGACCTTGACTTGGCTGGAGACCTTGCAGGGACGCCGAAATGGAGAACTGGGACGAAGTCCCCAGCCGGGCTGGGGATGCCATGGCCGAGGTGGAGCTTATGAGCGTATGGCCGAAGTGGAATTACTTGGCCGAACTGGAGGCTAGCACTATCGCCGAGCCCGAGCCTCGCCGAGATGGAGTAGCTGGTGCTGGAGCACGAGATGGAGCGTCAGGCCAGTATTCCGGTGAGTTCGGAAATATCCCCACACAATAGCCCCCCAGCTTCTGAGCTCATTAGACTTCTCTTTGAGGTTAGAAGCTAAATATCATGGAGGACAACACTTGTGCCTTGGAGCTGCTCATAGTTTTGAGATGACTGGCTGGCAATGGACCAGAGCTAGAGGTTGGCATCACTTTTAAGCTGTAACATGGTGCTTCTGCCGAGCTGGAGAGTCATTCAACTGCCAAGCTGGAGAATGCATTGTTGCTGAAAGCCAAGAGATGATGGCTCATAACCAGTGGTGTACTCTTGTTTAGGAGTATTCTGCTACTGCTGCTGAGAAGGAGGCGAGCTATAGACTGGAGCTGCTGCCAAGCTGGAGACAGGCACTGCTGCCGAGCTGGAGGAAGGATTTCCTGCCGAACTGGAGGCTGGTGCTGCTGCTAAGCTAGAGACTGGCACTGCTTGTTGAGAATGCATATGGCCGAGACCAGCATGAAGTCAAGGAGGTGATATGGAACAGTCTCTTCCGCATTCTAGTTGCTGCCATTGGCTGAGGTGGAGACGTGGAGCAGTCTCTTTGAGAAGCCTGGGTGCATGGACCCGAAGTTTTAGGAGCGACTGAGTGTATGAACCCTAAGTCGGTCCCTGGGTGTGTGAACCCAAAGTTTAGGGAAGACTGGGTGTATGAACCCGAGGTCAGTCCCAGGGTGTATGAACCCAGGGTTTTAAGAGCGACTGGGTGTATGAACCCTAAGTCAGTCCATGGGCACGTGAACCCAAAGTTTAGGGAAGACTAGACGTGTGAATCCGAAGTCAGTCCCAGGGTGTATGAACCCAGGGTTTTAGGAGCGACTGGGTGTATGAACCCTAAGTCAGTCAATGGGTGCGTGAACCCAAAGTTTAGGGAAGACTGGATGTATGAACCCTAAGTCAGTCCCTCTGGCGCTGGCCGAGATGGAGAAGCCTGGACGGTACGCCAGAGCAGTCTCTTTGGCACTGGTCGAGATAGAGAAGTCTGGACGGTATGCCAGAGCAGTCTCTTTGGCAATGGCCGAGATCAACATGAGGCCGAACCTGTGTGAAGCGCGTAGCTAGCACGAGGGCGACACCAACATGAGGTTGTGAAATGCGGTCGAGACCAGCATGAGGCCGAAACTAGTGTGAGGCGGAAACCAACACGTGGACGGACCAGCATGAGGTCGTTAAATGCGGTTGAGACCAGCATGAGGCCGAAACCAGCGTGAGGTGGAAACCAACACGTGGACGTACCAACATGAGGTCATTTAATGCGGTTGAGACTAGCATGAGGCCGAAACCAGCACGTGGACGGACCAGCATGAGGTCGTTTAATGCGGTCGAGACCAGCATGAGGCCGAAACCAGCGTGAGGCGGAAACTAGCACATGGACGGACCAGCATGAGGTCGTTTGGAGGCCAAGAAGCCTGGGTGTATGGAACGACTCCAGGGTGAGCTCGGTGGCTCTAGATGACTGATGGCGGTAGAGGACCGTGCGATCAAGGCTGACAGCAGAGGACCGTGCCGTCGAAATGACGGTAGAGGGTCGTACGATCGAAGCCGACAATAGAGGGTCGTGCCGGTGTCATCGAAGCTAACGGCGCCATCGAAGCTGACAGTAGAGGACCGTGTCGCCGAAATGACGATAGAGGGTCGTGCAATCGAAGCTGACGGGCGGTCGAAGCTGACGGCGGAAGGTCGTGCCGGTGTCATAAAAGCTGATGGCGCCATCGAAGCTAACAGTAGAGGACCGTGCCGCCGAAATGACGGTAGAGGGTCGTGCGATCGAAGCTAATGGGTGGTCGAAGCTGACAGCGGAAGGTCGAGCCAGTGTCATCGAAGCTGACAGCGCCATCGAAGCTGAGAGTAGAGGACCGTGCCGCCGAAATGACGGTAGAGGGTCGTGCGATCGAAGCTGACGAGCGGTCGAAGCTAAGTGATGATAGGAGACGTCTAGCTGCCTCCCGAGCTGGAAGAGACTTCTGCCGAGCTGGGGGCTGCTAGCGAGCTGGAGACATCCGCCGAGCTGGTCGCTTTCGTGAAGGTTGAAATGCTCCTGGGCTCGGGCTTCGTCTGCTTCTTGCCCGACAAACCGGTTTACCCTGGTCATCAGTGCTGCCATAGTGACTACAGGATCCATGGCCAAGTCCCTCCAAAGCTCGTTGCCTGGTAGGAGGGCTTGTTGGAAAGACATGACTACTATTGTATATGAGGCATTCTCGATCTGGCTGTAGACAGTTGCTGTAACCTTTTGGCGAACTGCGTGACGTTCTCGGTCTGCTTCATTCTGAGGGCCATCAGGTCGGTGGCTGACCTGGGGATGACCCTGTGAACTTGGAACTTCGTCATGAAGGAACTACGGAGCTGCTGCCAACTTTTGATCGATCCTTGGGGGAGTGCGCAGAACCACTTTCGGGGGAGGTCTCCGAGGCTGGAAGAGAAGACTCTGCAGTTCGGGTGGCCTGCATTGCCCCACACCGACATCCTCTGAGTGAAGTGCCGGAGGTGTGCTGCTGGGTCCGAGGTCCCATCGTAAACGACGAACCTCGGGACGCTGAAATCTTCAGGAAGGGGGAAGTTTCTGATCTCTGGAGAGAAGGGGGATGTGCCGAAATTGTAAGAGTTCAGCCGAACTCGAGCGAAACCGGCCATTTCCATGTTCTGTCGTACTGCTTGATCTATGCGTCGATCAAGCCACTCTCTGGAGTCGCGGTTGTTACCCGAGCTTTCACCATGAGCCTTGCTGCTTCTGTTGTCCTTCAGGGTGTGCCTTTTGGAAGGTAGAGTCGAGGTCGAATCCTTAGAGGATGAACCCGATCGAGTATCCTGCTGTTGGATGCTTGTTGGGCCAGATCTTGCTCCTGACCTTTCTAGGCGGGGGACCGTCGGCAGCTGCGACGACAGTGTAAGTGGTTCCTTTCCCTTTCTGGCTCTTCGAGGCATGGTGTTTGGGAATATGACTTTTTGTAGCCGTTTCCCACAGACGGCGCCAATTGTAAGTGCAAAAAATGTGACTCACAAGAATAGGGGGGTGCCTGCACGGACTTATCCAAAGAGACTAGGAACACTGATGCCTGCGCCTGAAGCCTGAGAAAAGGAAGAAGAATAGCAGGTCAGAGGACCCTGGCCTGAGTGGCGCAAGGCTCTCCGATGCCTAAGTTAGTGTATGAACTAAGTAGAGGATGGAGATTTTTTGGGGAAGAAGATGGGCATACCTACCAGAATGGCGTATTCATTGGCCCCCCTTTGCTTGTGGATTGTTCTTGTGTTTATATAGAGGAAGAGAGGAGACAAGGGGGTGGTTGACTGTCTTGTCATAGCCCACTCTGTCAGGTACTTGGGAGGCGCAGTCCCATCGTAGCCTACTTTTCTTTAATTGCCGTCCCATCAAGCCTTGTCATGGCATTTTGGGAGCTGTGGACGGCGATCTGTCAGGGACTATAGGGGTGCCTCTGTCTTGTCGCACGTGCTGTGGCGTGCTTGAGCGTCCATGGGAGGACAGCTGTCAGCCCCTGCCTTGGCTACCTCTGGCATTGTGACCGAGGTTAGGGCGTGTTGCCGAGGTCGGTGAGCCGAGGTCGGGGGCGACCTTGACTTGGCTGGAGACCTTGCAGGGACTGCCGAAGTGGAGAACTGGGACGAAGTCCCCAGCCGGGCTGGGGATGCCATGGCTGAGGTGGAGCTTATGAACGTATGGCCGAAGTGGAATTACTTGGCCGAACTGGAGGCTAGCACTATCGCCGAGCCCGAGCCTCGCCGAGATGGAGTAGCTGGTGCGGGAGCACGAGATGGTGCGTCAGGCCTGTATTCTGGTGAGTTCGGAAATATCCCCACACACTATGAGTGCATGATTTTCATGATGGAAACTAAGAGAAAATAGTGCTTATATAAAATCCAAACACTGGTCAATAGGGGCACAAGGGTTGTAGTTGTACGGCCTTGGGTTTTGGACACATGGACCATGCGGCCATGTTGGAAGTCCCGCCCTAGGGTGTGGCCATCACGATTCCTTCATATTTTCGTGCTTTCATTCACTATACATCCTTGTTCCTATAGAAGTAGGTTGACAACTATGTGGGATGGTCCTTTCACCTCAATCATTTTGTGGAAGGCCAAGGACTTGGGGACTATCTTGATAGAACAACGGTAAAACCAACAAATGGTGATAAATCTGTACCCACTTGGTCTCAAAATATTTCTAAAGTGGGTAACTGGATTCTTAATTTCATTGAATTCAACATTGCCCTTTCCCTACAAGCCCTTACCAAAGCCTCAGATACGTGGAATCATGTGATTGTATCATCGGTGTTACAAGGCTAGGAAGTTTCATCTTGATACTAAATTAGCCAAATATGGACTAGGAGATAAGATAGTCCAAGACTATTACATTGGCTATCTCACTTTATGAAATGAAATATACTCCATGATCTTGAGCGATGTGTTAGTGCCATAGTCAAATCTGCACTTCCCTTGGTTGTCAATTTCATGTCAAAGTCCAAGACCTTGCCTCTGGGAGCTTCAACATGGAAGATCAAGTTAAAGTCTAGAATTTCAAGTATTGGAAGGCTAGAGCTAGAACAAGGTGTATACCAATTTGTGCCAACATATTCAAGTATATGAGACTTTAGGCAAACCAAGAAAAGACCCCTAAAACCCTTAATCCAAATAGTTAAATCAATAGGGTTAAAATGGATAAACTGATAAGTGCAATAGCTTAGTTTTAGTGCCTTACGGTGAGCCTTAATAGGGCGATGGCTAGCCAAAAAATCCCAGGAAGCTCATCATAAGTATGCATTGGCAAGCTTTTCCAGAATGCTATTTTGGGCCAATATGAACTACGGCTTACTTACGGCCAGCTGTAGGCTATCCCACGGCGAGCTGTAAGGCTAGCCGTATAACGAAAGGCAAATTTGGCTGTGAAGTCAAACTAGCCATTGGGACTTAACAGCTAACCGCTGGTCTTGTATTTGCTTTTTTGTGCAACACCCATTCTTGTAGCGTGTTTATGAGGTCGGGATACCCCACGTTCGGAGCTGCTTCGAGCAACCATAATCCCATATTACCAAGAAATGAGAGGTGCTGCCCTCGCTCAAGGTGAGGAAATAGGAGGTGCTGACCCCGCTCAGGAAGACGAGGGGCATGGGGTTTAATGTGCCATGATGCAAGTTTGAACGTAAGTGTTGTGGTTTTTTATTAGGTTTTGTAAATGGATGTGTAAGTGTTGTGGTTTTTTATTAGGGTTTTGTAGATGGATGTGTAGTTTGAATGTAGCAGTAGTGTTGTGGTTTTTCACTTGGGTATCTCTTGTTTTGTTTAATTCATGATGCTGACATGTTTGTTGAAATGCCACTGTATGTGTTTTTATATATGTTTTTTTTTATCTCTTGTTTTGTTTAATTCATGATGCAGACATGTTTGTTGAAATGCCACTATATGTGTTTTTATATATGTTTTTTTTTTCTTTGGAGTACTTCGTCCAAGCCCTAAATTGTATACATTTATCCTTTGTTATTTTTTAAATTGCTCTATTAAGAATTAGATTTTTTTTTCAATAAATTTTCCAAGCCCTAAATTGCATACATTTAAGTTGCTTTTGTGTACCTTGAGTCTGAGAAGGTGCAGAGAGCTATACATGGGCTTTGGAGAGGTTGAAGTCATTAACAGATGGATGCATGTTGTCACGTATGATTGTCACAGACAGAGAGCTGGCACTGATGAATGCAATTAAGAATGTTTTTCCGAATGCTACAAACTTGCTATGCAGGTGGCATATTTCAAGGAACATCTTGGCTAATTGTAAGAAGTTTTTTGAAACCAAAGACAGATGGGATGCATTTATTACTAGCTGAAATATGTTGGTAGTATCTCCCACCGAAGATGACTACATGCAACTTATAAGTGCATGTAACAGGAATGTCTACAGGTATCCACAGTCTCTTGATGATGTGAAGAAATCCTGGTTGATTAAGCATAAGGAACGATTTGTGGCGGCATAGACAGACTTACATATGCACTTTGGGAATGTCACTACAAACAGGACTGAGAGCGCACATGCAAAGCTAAAGAGACATCTAGGGTCATCGAGCTGTAATTTTGATTCAGTCTTGGACGACTACCCATGCCTTACTTGAGTCGTTCTTTACTGAGATAAATGTTTCTTTTGAGAAGAGTTTGAACACTATGCAACATAAGTTCAGACCGGCCCTATTTCGGGAGTTAAGAGGATTTCTATCAAGGAGTGCTTTGGATATAGTGTTAAATGAGTCGATGAGAGCTGATGATATCGGTACAAATTCGACGGCATGTGGATGCGTAATTCGACGCACTTATGGACTACTATTTGCACACGAGATCATCGAGTATCGACTCTTAGGCTGTCCCACACCCCTTACATTGGAGGAAGCTTGATTTGGTTCCCACTATGGGCAAGGAAACCACTAAATTAACCAGCACTGCCGAGTTCGAGTTGATCGCAAAGAAATTTCAAGAGAGTGATCAACTAGGTAAAATACAGATATTGAAAAAACTGAAAGAAGTGGCAAATCCGTCATCCACTCATCTTCTTGAGCCGGATGTCAAGTTGAATACTAGGGGTCGGTCAACATCGAAGAAGAAGAAGACGGATACTTCTACTCGTCGAAATCCTATTTGCTTTTAAGTATGCACTCTCCATCAAAGAAAGTGCATCACCAAAGATAAGCAATACGGTGATACAAAGAAGAATGAAAAATTAGGTGTCCGTCGGACTCGCTCGGGATTGTCTACATCTTATGTTGACTCGCTTCTTCAGTCTCTCAGACCATTTATCCAGTATATTAAGGACGTTGCTGCTGATGGTAGTTGTGGCTTTAGATGTATAGCCAGTCTTTTGGGAATGGGCGAGGATAATTGGGTCTAGGTCAGGATGGATTTGAGCAATGAATTGCAAAGATATCATGATTACTATGCCTTGGTATATGGAGGAGAGGACGAGGTTGGTGAGCTATATTATGCATTGTCATACTTTGACAGCAATCCATCATTTGATCGTTGGATGTCAATGCCCGATATGGGTCACTTGATAGCATCATTTTATAATGTTTTATTGATACACATATCCCTGCATCTGTGCCTTACTTTCCTACCTCTAAGGTCTCTCCCGATTCCAGTGCCTTCCTGCAAAGTGTTCATAATTGAGCTCGTCAATGGAAACCATTTTGTCCAAGTGTTCTTCGCATCGGGATCTCCCATGGCCCCCATTGCTACAAATTGGCATAGATACCATCAACCATGTGCAACAGGATGAGAACTTCCTTATGCCAGGAGCATCGAGCAGTGCATCGATCTCATAGGGGACTCTTTTGCTACGCAGCAGACGATTCATCAAGATAGCTATTGACTTTGTTGATCCAATGTCAATGCAAACTTTATTTTAGCATATTGTGTTGCCTGCTTACTGTATTCACAAATGAGATTTTTGAAGCAAAATTTAAGATACCATTGCTACATTTATCGACATGCATACTTTAAAAATAAATTGGTAAACAACTTCATCTACAATCCATTAAAAGTACATCTGAATCCACGATGTCAGTTGGCTATCCAGGTCGCACAATCGTGGCATGAAGATGGTTTACAGTTCGGTGGACCTGTATCAGCCGAACAAGATACGAATTTAACAAATGGGTAAGGCATGCAGATACTGTCAAGTTTAATTTTTCAAATTAACTAATCTCACCGTCATGGGGGTAAGGTCACCAGCGCCCTGGTGGGGGTCATAATGTGAATGACGATCTGGGTTCTGGACTCGTACATGCGAAAACCTCCGAAACCATTGAAGGTAATCTGGGGCACAATCTCATGCATGCGTTGCTCGACTCCTGCGGCGCTCTGGGGATAATATATGGTCACACCATGTAATCCAAGACTGGCCCAAGAATTAGTAGGGGACCCTATACCTAGCAGTAGTCACTCCCCGAGATGCACGAACAGGGGCATATGGTGGAGGTGGGATGCTCTGCACGTGTCCAAACTGACAAAGAACCCTCTGTGGATCTTGGGCTCTATGACATCCATCGATCTCAGGCATCCACAAAAAAATGATATCTGGTGGAATGGATGATGAGCCCTCATACTAGCAAAGGGGTCTCAAGCTACCTGTGAATAAAAAATAAACAAAATATTAATAATAATGACTTCAATATAATAGAAACCATTAGATAGGTGTGCCTATTCACCTCGCTCAGATGGATACCGTCCAACTTCTCACGCATCAACTGCATACTCTCCATAGTGTTGCCTGAACTGCTGGAAGGATACCATCGGCATGCTAGTGGCTCGCCTGAACATATCCAATATGTGCTCGAGGACGAGCAAAGGGGAAGTGCTCGTACACCTAGGCCTGTACACGCAAAATATATGAATTAACAAGTTTGTAATATACCAAAAGTATTATATATATATATATATACGCGTGAGATACCTGCAGCAGCGTGAGATATTCGATAATCTGTCGAACACCTATCCTCGTCGCAAAGCCCAACTGGCGATATAGATATTCCAACACAACAGCCCCCATGCGTAATGTCTAATCTATCCAAAGTCCATCAATAACTCTAGGTAGAACATGGGGACTCTCGTCGGGGACTTATCGACGAATAGTGTGCAACCTAACAAAAATAATAGGTAGCATCTAGCAGCGCTCTCTATCCGCTGTGTAGACGATCGAGGAGTCACATCACTCTATCCATGATATTTTGTTTGATCCATGATATTCTCGCCACCTTACCACGGGCCAAGGACAACTCTACATTGGCAGGCCCTCTATCCACGCTCCAACAATGATATCAGATCAGTAAAAGATAGTTGAGTCGATGTGTGGACGGATGTACCCACAACTAGAATGCCAAGAATAGCACTGACATCATCCAATGTGATCTTCATCTCATCTCACCAAATGTAGGTGAAAAGTGTTAGTCTCGGGCTACCATCTCTCTACATATTCGACACAAAAGCCCGGTCAATATAGCGGTAAGATAAGTGCCTCCTCAATGGTGCCAAGCTGGACTCCTCTACAATCGCATGAAGTCCAGGAACAAGATTATGTTCCCCCAGCTGCGGTAGATACCACGATCTCAACTTAGGCCAATGATTTATACACTTAAGAGACTCACGATCCTACACATTGTCCTGCACATTCTAAGAAACCATATTAAAATTGGATTCGAACAGTTCCAATAAGAGAAACGAATAATTAACACATTGTTAGAATGAATGTCATACCTCCCCTGTCCATATCAACATAGCTATGTGTGTCCTAAAACTGATAAGTATGAAGAGATCCGATGGACCACCCAGAATAGGACCTGCCTGATGATCCTCTGCCACCCTCTCCTCTGGAATGACCGGCCATGCCTCGTCATTAGTAATATCATCATCTGTAGCCTAGTGAGAGGCTACATCCTTCTCTGACTCCTCTATCGGATCCCGTCGCGCCTTGCGTCTCCGCTCTGACGCCGTTGGCCTATGACACTCTAAGGTGGATGAGCTCGCAACACCACCCCGGGAGGTCGATGGACTCCTAATAGCGCCCATGCGCCCTGACATCAAAGATCTACCATGTCAATCTCATCTTGGCGGCATGTCATGAAATATATATATCATTTAGATTAGCAATAAGTAAACAAGCTCATTGATTGCAAATTTAACTAATAGCGGACATAATTGCATGGAATCTCAAAGAACCGCACATTTGAAATTGCACGGATTTCATTAGCCGTTCATATCTCTAACTGCACGATTTTCATTTGCCGTGCATATTTGAAACTGTTCCCATATGCACGTCTGTGAAAAGCCGTGCATGTTATATATGGACGGATGTGAAGCACCGTGCATATTGAAACCTACTTGGTTTTCATATGTCGAGCAAAAAGATGTTGCACGTCTACTAGTAGCCGTGCACGTTTGAATGTGCACGGATCTGCATATCCGTGTATAACGCGAATTATTATTATTATTTTTGCTTCCGTTCGTGATTTCCATTATCCCTCTCTCCCATCCCTTTAATTCAATGATGTTTTCCTCCCAATTGCAACCCACACTCCATTCCATTTGCATAGATTACAACCTTCCCTAAGTATGAATATTTAGTTGAAAAAAAAATTAACATGAAAGAAAAAACAAAATTGAAAGAGGTTGAAGATGAAGAGTTTACCTTTGGGGGAGAAGATAAATGGTGCTGAAGCTTCATTTTCCCAACGGAAAAAGACGATGAAGAAGATGTAATGCCCATTTTTGAGATGTGCTCACCGTGGCTATCATGTTTTGAGAAGATGAGAAGAGGAGAAAGAAAGAAGAGGAGAAGGGGGCAGTTGTGGGAATTCTCGTGGGTTGGCTCAGCAAAAACGGATAGTTTATATTTTGAATGTGGTGAGCTCAGAATGTGGGTGGGCTCAATGATTTACGTGGGTGCATTTAGAATTTCTCTTACATATAACACTCTACTTATAACTTAAATTAAAAATAGGTCCTGATTATGGTCAAAACTTACCAAAATCACCTTATTAACAACTTAACACACAAAACTAGATTATTAACTATTAGTCACAATTAATTAAATAATAACTATATAATTAAAATCAATAATCTCACACTTGTAAGCATGGTTGTAGGAATTGGATTCGACAAATATGTCAAAATAGTTGTTGAGGCTTTGGACAAAATGTGTGGGGCCCATTAGGCCCCTACAGTCCAACACATTAACTCATCAATGTGAGTTTCAGCTTCTTTTGCCCACGTGATTAGTGAACTTCAACGATCATGATTAAACTTCCTTTAGGTTGAGATTATGAAAAATAACTTTTATGACTGATAAACTTAAGTAAGGAATTTTTTTCTCCAATCAAGTACAACCTTAAGGTATAAGAATGTTTGGGCATCTCTTACACTTTGAATTCATATATGGTAATATTTTTTTTAGGTTTCTCAAAAGGTAGCAACTAGAAGAAACTAAACATTTTATAAATTAGGAAATCATAACGCATTATAAGGTTAGGCAAACAAAACCTTTTTATCACATTATATATATTAAAGCCAAGGGGGAGGTGGGCTGTGAGGGGTGCCACCTCATCCCTAAAAAGTCTCTCCTTTCAAAGAAACATACACAAAAAAACCCACATTGTTTTAAGGTGCCACCTCACTTTGGGCTACTCTTTCTCTCCTAAAACCTCTCTCATAAGAGATATTTTATGAACATTTGAATTTGAGTCCTATTTCTTGCCATTATCCAAATTATAAGCAAATCTTTATAGTCGGTTTGTTTTCTTTTCCTTAGATCTTCAATCATCAATGGGTCCCATGTTAAATATGTTTTGTGCGCCTGATGGACAGCGCTTCTGCTCGGTTCTACCGAGGTCGGCGGACGTGGGAGTCCATTGGGTCCGACCCTTTCATAACCGGGGGGCAAAGGCGTGCATCAATATTTTTTTGTGTGGGTGTCCCAGATTTTCTATTTTACTTGGAATTACAAGTGGTGATCCGGAGATCGACCTTCGCAAGTAAAAAGGAAATCAACTTCTTTCAAGTTTTTCATTGCACATATATTTAAGAAAAAAGACATTTTCTTGATTTGCAGTGAAATGCGATTTTTTGGTATTTATAGCCGATTTTTGGCGTTTATAGCCGATTTTGGCATTTATAGCCAATTTCGGCGTTTATAGCCGATTTACAATTCTTATCAATAATGAAAGACAAGAGTTGTGATTTTTGTCTCTTTTGAAAAACTACAAACTACAATGAAAAGCAAGAAAAGGAGGATCTAACTTCTCAGGAGATTGTGGGAGACTCGTTCAGATTGATGGTCGCAAGCCATATGTGGACTTCGCCATCATCCATGCAGATGAGAACAGAGGATGCTCTTGATTCGCTTGGCTTGGCTATAACCTCAGGTTTTTAGAGGACAAAGACCAAAAGGAGGTCTATGTCCAATAAAAAACTAAGTAGACGGGCTGAAAAGCCACGTCTGAGCCATTGGAGGCAGAAGGAGAAGGCAAGGACCTTGGGGGGGTACCCCCCAAGGGACTTTTGTCACCTTGTACCGGTGGCCGGTGCAGGATTTCAGCAAAGTTTTTTCTCTCTCTCTCTCTCTTTCTCTGGATTTTCTGTGCTTCTTTCTGATCAGGGATCTCTGTTTGATTTTTTCCGATCTCTGTGATTTTTCCGATCTGGAATTCTTTGGAGTACTCTCTGATTTATAGGCTTTTAGGTAGCCATTTATGAGGATTTATGAGCCTTGATTGTCATAAAGCTACATAAAGGGAGGAGTTACAAGATTGAATTCTTTATTTCGTAACTCCTTTTTCTTTTTCTTGGCTTCTGATTGGCCGGAGGAAATTGAGGGCATTTAATCGCCTTTAATCGCCATGATGGGAGGAGTTTCATGGGTTAAATGCCATGAATCAATTGACTTGTAACTCCCGGATGCTTGCTTCTGATTGGGCCGTCCAAAGAAATGAATTAATGACTGCAATAAAGTTAGTCAATTAATCTCATTAAGTGGTCGCCGAGCAGTTGAAGAGTCGCGGGCCGTGCCGTTTCTTTTGAGATTCTTCTGGCGATGATCATCGATGGATCTTCATGTAGATCAACATCGGATGACCATGTAACTTCAGGTGTTGTTTGCCAACAGCGGGTCGGTGCCATCTGTCCTTTCGATTTCTCGATCGGTTGGGTAGAAAGCACACTTTTTTGGTTGACCGGTTGGTGACCAATGTTGATTTTGATACTCTTCATTATTGACTCGTGTTTTTGACGGATGTCAAAGGATTTGGTGTCTCAAAAGTATGAATTTTGGAAAATCCCAGGAGTTGGAAGCTTCGAATTGTGAAAAAATGGTGAAAATCGGGGTTTTCGGGGCCCATCCGGCGATCCCGGGCCCCATGTTCGCCGACGACCCTGGGGTTTTTTTCCCCCTTTTTGTCCCGTTTTGCATCCATTTTTGATGTTTTTCGATTCTTTTTTCTTCTGTATTTTTTCTTGACATTTTGGTCATTTATTGGCCTGATTTCCCTGTAGAAAACTTGATGAGAATCCTTGCATTTTGGATTTGCAATGTTTCCAATTTTCCGAGAAAGCTGAAGACTTTGTCGCGCAGAGCTGCCGATTTTCCGTCAGAAGCTGAAACTGGGTCAAACGATGTCGGAATGACCTGAAATTTGGGGTGAAGCCTCCTGAGCAATAAATAAGACCAACCATAGGCTTTTGTTTGAGTTTTGAAGGCGTTTTGGGACCTATCACCAGTAGACTTGTTTTTGTCGCAATGAAGATGTCGCGGCTTGATGTGCGGTCAACCGATGTCCGATTGACTTGAAATTTGACAAGGAACCTATTGGAGTCATTTTAAGATGATCCACAGGCCTTGTCTTAGAAACCATGGTCCCGAGGAGTTTCGCCGCCGAGAGGCCTGATTTGGCTTCCGAGCATCAAAGTCTGGTCAAATATTGTCGAAATGACCTGAAATTTGACGTGTAGCCCTTTGTAAGCGTTTTGAAGCTGTCCATGTGCTCTATCTGATGAGTGATGGCCTCGGTGGTTCTCGCCTCCGAGAGGCTTGATTTAGCTGTTCGAGGGGTTGATGTAGGATCAAACATTGTCGTTTGACTCGGAACTTGACGTTGAGCCTTTTGGATGTATTTTGAGACCCTCTATCGGCTCTGATCGAAGATTTGGTGTCTCCGATGCTTTCACCGCCGGGAGCTCCTTTTCAGCTGTCGGAGAAGCGAAGTTAGGCCAAATGATTTTGAAATGGCCCGAAACTTCTTGTGTACTCCTCTTTTGGCTGTCTTAAGGATATTGCAGTTTTTGTTTGATTCTGCCAATATTTGATTTTTTGGAAGTAGCATTTCCTATTTATAGCAGGTTGTGACTTCATGTAGCTTTTTGGATCTTGAAGAGGCAAAGTGACATTTTTGGTGTCAACAAATGCCCCCTCGAGGTGTAGCGACGAGTTGCTTAACTTTTGTAGTCGATGTGCCTCGAAGAAACTTTTGAAGGAGAGCTTGTGACTTGACCAAGAGTCTTTGAGCAGTCTTTCTTTTGGTATTGTAGCCTTTTGAGCTTTTAGGGGAATTTTTATGGTAGTGAAAGGGATCACGTACCATCTTGAGGCAAAGTTTTGAAGATGACATCAGGGATGTGGATTATGGTTTTGATCTTGTGACCTAACAAGCTGTATGTGGCAGGTTAGGGGGTCGGGTTTGGTTTTGACCGTGTGACCCAACAAGCTGTATGTGGAATGTTGGGGGGTCGATTTTGGTTTTGATCTTGTGACCTAACAGGCTGTATGTGGCAAGTTAGGGGATCAGGTGTTGGTTTTTGGTTTTGGTCTTGTGACTTAACAAGCTGTATGTGGCAAGTTAGGGGACCAGGATTTGGTTTGGGTTTTTGTTGAATGTCAATTTCAAGATTTTGGCTAAATTTGGTATATGAGGCTGGATGGTTTGATTTTTGGAAGCTCATGGGGCTTGGAATTCTTTTTTGTATGGTTCAATCAACTCAAAAGAGGCATGGAACCATTTTTGTATGCTCTTGGTAAGAGGGATTTCTCTTTGACTAAAAGCCCTTTTTTTTTTAGTGCCTAGGTGGTAAGACCTGGCTCATATGGGCTAACCCATGGGACCTTAAGCTTTTTGAAATGGCTTAGATCCATATGGTGTCATTTTTGTAAATAATATCTAAAAATATCTCCTTTGGATAGAAAATATCTAAGAATATCTTTACTTGGAGAGAATCTCTCATGTTCCCTTTATTTTGGGAGAGAATATCTCAAGATATCTTCCTTTGGGAGAGAATATCTCAAATCTCCTATCTTTTGGGAGAAAATCTCTCATTGATTTCTTTTTGGGAGAGAATCCCTCAAGATATCTTTCTTTTGGGAAAGAATCTTTCTAATTTCTTACTTTTGGTAAGGTTACTAATTAGTAACACTTACCTCTTTCTCCTTTCATTCTTTGGTTTGCTCTCTTCTATAAAAGCAAGGAGGAGGTTGGATCTCTTGCTCTTATTGCTTTCTTTTGCAACAATCCCAAGAGGGCTTCAAGACCAAGAGTTCTTCTTCTTCAAGATCTTCAAGACTTTTCTTCTTCTTCTCCATCAATGGCTTCAAGTAAGTTCTTTTTTTTCAAGAAAACTCCATTGTAAAAAGTAGGATGATAGAAAAAGTTCTTTCTTTCTTTTTTTTTGTTTCTTTCTTTTCTTTTCTTTTTTTTTTCCTTTTCACGTGTTTTCCCCCTTTTTCTTATACACGGTTTTTTTTCTTTTTTTCTCGTGCTTTCTTTTCTTTTTTCTTTTTTTGCACGTATATATTTTTTTTCTTTTGTGGGCCATACGGACATATCCGTACGGATCTGGCCATACGGCCACGTGGCCTATGGGCCACGGCCTGTGGGCCAGTCCCCTCTCTTTTTTTTTTGTTTCTTTTCTTTCTCCCCCTTTTTTTTGAGAAAGTTTTCTTTTTTTTTCTTTTTCTTCTCTTTTTTTTTTCGCTCATCATGATATTGCAGTTTTTTTTATTGCAAACCAAGATGTTCATGCATGCATATTTTTGTAATTTGTAGCATAATATGATAGCATACCTGAAAGTTTTTGCAAATTTGGGAATTTGGAGCTCGCAGCGATGTTGAGCCCTTCCTGATTTTGTGGAGACTTTAAGGTTTCGAGAGTTTGGAGTTTCGGAGAGCTCGCAACAATGTTGAGCCCATCTTCAAGCTGTCTATTTCTTTCGGGATATTTCCTTTTTCTTCGGAATTACCCCGGAGTCATGTCAAAATTTCGCCAGATTTTTTTTTAGCGAAATTCTGTCATTTTAATGATTGATCTTTTCTTTTCCAACCTTTACAGGTGGTTCCTCCAAAACGAACAAGGATAAAGAGCATGGTATAAAGCGTACCTCGTCGATCTGCTAGATCTTCTAATCCGGCCGTTCAGCAGGCCTAGGAGAAGTCCAGTATGTTGAGAGAAACCTGGAAGAATGCGACTCCCTCAATAGAGATGAGATGAGGCAGCGACTGATCGCTCTCAAGGGAGAAGAATTTTATAAGATCATGGTAAGCAACCGTCCTTGGATGATGGACGATCAGAGGGTTTTGCCCAAGCCTACCTTCTTCTTTGGTGATGCAGTCCCTGATGACATGACATACCAGAGAAGATGTTTTCAGTTCTCTTTCACAGCTGATGGTGAGAATAAGACTGTTGCTACCCGGTCGATGTTTGATCGCACCGTTTCGATCATGAGCCTTGCCCCCACGTGCTCTAAGAGGGAAGAATCTCCAAGCTGGGTGAAGAGGACAAGTGTAATCAAGGCTGGGGTTTTTGTTGGCGGTTCTCCTGGATATGCGGAGAAGTCGCCTGCTGACATGGACATGTTGATGCCGGCCAGCGGCTACCAGGGCTCTGATTATTTGTCGGTCGATTTGAGACCGGTGGGCCTTGGCATTTTCAGCGGTGACGGCAGCAGTTGGGTGAAGCCTTTTCGACTTCATGGCCGTTTCAGTGCTGACTCCGAGTGGAAGTCTGGACTGATCGCGTCCTGCTGATTGGTGGCGCCATTTTGATGGAAGTCGGGATTTTTGATGCGGTCCGCGCCTTTAGAGAGACCGTGATCTTTTCCGACGAGGCCTTCATGGCTATGTTGGAGTCATTCCTTCTACAAACCAATACCTTCGTTGTGACGAATGGTGAGATTGGTTTCTCTTTGAAGGAGCTGAGCGCCATTACTGGATTGCCCATCCTTGGCAGACTCTATGAGGAGTTTATACCGATCAACAACGTCCTTGAGGAGCAGTCTGAGGAGTTCAGGCTTCTGTACTTTTAGCTCATTGCCTTCTATGATTTTTTGAAAGAGAAGGACGGCTTGAAAGTTAGATCCAGCAGTTGGAAGAGTTCTGGCTCTTCGTTCCTCAACTTTTTTGACAGCAGGGAGTCTTCTGATAGTATGTCCCGAGAAGACAGGAAGAAGACTTCGGCCATGCAAAAAGAGTTGAAAGATTCTTCGCACATATGTCCTGACATTGCACTGCTGAGAGATCTCGCTGTTTACCTCAATTATTGGCTTGGTGAGGCTATTTTTGCTGGAGGAGATTGAACGCACATCAGGCCGCATTGTATTTTTCCGGCTTATCAGATGGCGTTTGGAGAGCAGCTTGCTTTGGTGCCAGCTCTTTACTCCTACTTGTGTACCGAACTGCAGGCTGCTGCTTTTTTGGTTCTGCTTGGGCTTCACATGAATAGGGTATTTTCAGCCCATATCTTCTATTCGTGGTTTGTATACCACTGTCCTGGCTTCCACCGGCTAGGTGTTGCACAGGATGATGATCCTCTGATGATTCGACTGGCTAAGGGCAACGCCGTGTCCGAATCACTTTTGTTTGCCCGCATGAGGATCCGACGGTTCAGGGACGTCGAGATGGGGCAGTCTTCAGTGAAGCTTTCTCCAGAGTTGTGGAAGAAGGCTTTTGATTTTGGTGCCTCCCGCCACTCTACCGGGGCGGGGTCGGGAAGGCATTACTCCTTGACAAACGCAGAGAAGGAGTGGCTTTTCAGCATACGTGTCGGCACGATGGTGTACCGCAAACATCTTTTCATCGACATCCAGCCGTATGTACCTTCTCGCTTTGCTTTGCAGTTCGGCTTTTTTCAAGGCGTTGTTGGAGCACCTTCAAGCATGGTGAAGCGCTTTGGAGGTTTACAGGATGGGAGAAACGCATGGGCTTTCTATAGTGCTGAAGACACTACTGCCATGATCTCTTATCCTGTGTTGTCGACTTCCCGGACTGCCGGCTTCATGAAGTCGTTCGTGGAGAGCTTTTCGGCATACCGACGACTTTCCAAGAGGGAGCTTGATGTGAAGCTGTCATCTGGAAAAGGCCTTGGAAAATCGGATAGCGCCCGGCGAGAGGAAGTGATGGACTAGCGCATTCTGCTTACTCGGTTCTACCGAGGTCGGCGGACGTGGGATTCCATTTGGGTCCGACCCTTTCGTAACCGGAGGGGGGCAGATGCGTGCATCAACATTTCTTTTGTATGGGTGTGCCAGATTTTCTATTTTACTTGGAATTGCAAGTGGTAATCCGGAGATCAACCTTCGCAAGTAAAAAAGAAATCAACTTCTTTCAAGTTTTCCATTGCACATATATTTAAGAAAAGAGACATTTTCTTGATTTGCCATGAAAGGCGATTTTTTTGGCATTTATAGCCGATTTTGGATTTTATAGCCAATTTACAATCCTTATCAATAATGAAAGACAAGAGTTGTGATTTTTGTCTCTTTTGAAAAAAATACAAACTATAATGAAAAGCAAGAAAAGGAGGATCTAACTTCTCAGGATATTGTGGGGAACCAGTTCAGATTGACGGTCGCAAGCCATATGTGGACTTCGCCATCATCCATGCAGATGAGAACAGAGGATGCTATTGATTCGCTTGGCTTGGCTATAACCTCAAGTTTTTAGAGGACAAAGACCAAAAGGAGGTCCTATGTCCAATAAAAAACTAAGTAAAACGGGCTGAAAAGCCACGTCTAAGCCATTGGAGGCAGAAAGAGAAGGCAAGGACCTTGGGGGGGGGGGGGGTACCCCCCAAGGGATTTTTGTCACCTTGTAGCGGTGGTCGGTGTAGAACTTTCACAGAGTTTTCTCTCTTTCTTTCTCTGGATTTCTGATGCCTTTTTCTGTCTGAGTTTCCGGATTTTCTGCAGTCTGTTGTGTGTTTTCTGTGCCGTCCTTTCTTCTTGGAGTGCTCTCCTATTTATAGGCTTTTTGGTAGCCATTTAGGAGGGTTTATGGGCTTTTATTGTCATTAAGCCGCATAATGGGAGGAGTTACAGGATTTAATTCCTTTACTTTGTAACTCCTTTTTCTTGGCTTCTGATTGGCCGGAGGAGATTAAGGGCATTTAATCGCCTTTAATTGCCATGATGGGAGGAGTTTCATGGTTTAAATGTCATGAATCTCTTGACTTGTAACTCCCGGATGCTAGCTTCTGATTGGGCCGTCCAAAGAAATAGATTAATGACTGTAATAAAGCTAGTCAATTAATTGCATTAAGTGGTCGCCGAGCAGTTGAAGAGTCGCGGGTCGTGCCGCGTCTTTTGGGATTCTTCTGGTGATGATCATCGATGGATCTTCATGTAGATCGACATCGGATGACCATGTAACTTCAGGTATTGGTTGCCAACAGCGGGTCGGTGCCATCTATCCTGTCGATTTCTCGATCGGTCGGGTAGAAAGCACACTTTTTTTGGTTGACCGGTTGGCGATCAATGTTGATTTCGATACTCTTGATGATTGACCCGTGTTTTTTACGGATGTCAGAGGATTTGGTGTCTCAAAAGTATGAATTTTGGAAAATCAGAGGAGTCGGACGCTTCGAATCGCGAAAAAACGGCGAAAAAACGGGGTTTCCGGGGCCCTCCCGGCGATCCCGGGCCCCAGGGTCGCAGGGGTCTGCGACCCAGGAGGGGTTTTCCGCCCTTTTGTCCCGTTTTGTGTCCGTTTTTGCTGTTTTTTTTTTCTTTTTCTTCTGTATTCTTCCTTGACATTTTTTATCATTTATTGGCCTGATTTCCCTGGAGAAAACCTGATGAGAATCCTTGCATTTTGTTTTGCAAAGTTTCTAATTTTCTGAGAAAGCCGAAGATTTTGTCGCGCAGAGATGCCGATTTTCCGTCAGAAGCTGAAAGTGGGTCAAACGATGTCGGAATGACCTGAGATTTGGGGTGAAGCCTGGTGAGCAATAAATAAGACCAACCATAGGCTTTTGTTTGAGTTTTGAAGCCGTTTTGGGTCCTATCACCAGTAGATTTGCTTTTGTCGTGATGAAGATGTCGCGGCTTGATGTGCGGTCAACCGATGTCCGATTGCTTGAAATTCGACAGGGAACCTATTGGAGTCATTTTAAGATGATCCATAGGCTCTGTCTTGGAAACCATGGTCCCGGGGAGCTTCGCCGCCGAGAGGCCTGATTTGGCTTCCGAGCGTCGAAGTATGGTCAAATGTTGTCGAAATGACCTGAAATTTGTCGTGTAGCCCTTTCTAAGCATTTTTTAAGCCGTCCATGTGCTCTATCTGATGAGTGATGGCCTCGGTGGTTCTCACCGCCGAGAGGCTTGATTTAGCTGTTCGAGGGTTGATGTTGGGTCAAACGTTGTCGGTTTGACTCGAAACTTGACGTGGAGCCTTTTGAATGTATTTTGAGACCATCCATCGGCTCTGATCGAAGATTTGGTGTCTCCGATGCTTTCGCAGCCGGCAGCTCCTTTTCAGCTGCTGGAGAAGCGAAGTTAGGCCAAATGATTTTGAAATGGCCCGAAACTTCTTGTGTACTCCTCTTTTGGCTGTCTTGAAGGATCTTGTAGTTTTTGTTTGATTCTGACAAGATTTGATTTTTTGGAAGTAGCATTGCCTATTTATGGCAGGTTGCGACTTCATGTAGCTTTTTGGATCTTGAAGAAGCAAGGTGACATTTTTGGTGTCAACAAATGCCCCCTCGAGGTGTAGCGACGAGTTGCTTAACTTTTTTAGTCGATGTGCCTCGAAGAGATTTTGTGAAGGAGAGCCTGTGACTTGACCAAGAGTCTTTGAGCAATTTTTCTTTTTGGTATTTGTAGCCTTTTGAGCTTCCAGGGGAATTTTATGGTAGTGAAAGGGATCACGTACCATCTCAAGGTAAAGTTTTGAAGATGACATCAGGGATGTGGATTTGGGTTTTGACCTTGTGACCTAACAGGCTGTATGTGGCAGGTTAGGGGGTCGGGTTTGGTTTTGACCGTGTGACCCAACAAGCTGTATGTGGAATGTTGGGGGGTCGATTTTGGTTTTGATCTTGTGACCTAACAGGCTGTACGCGGCAAGTTAGGGGACCAGGATTTGGTTTGATTTTTTATGGAATGTCAATTTCAAGATTTTGGCTCAATTTGGTAGATGAGACTTGATGGTTTGATTTTTGGAAGCTCATGGGGCTTGGAATTCTCTTTTCTATGGTTGAATCAACTCAAAAGAGGCATGGAACCATTTTTGTATGCTCTTGGTAAGAGGGATTTCTCTTTGACTAAAAGCCCAATTTTTTTTTTTTAGTGCCTAGGTGGTCAAACCTGGCTCATATGGGCTAACCCATGAGACCTTAACCTTTTGAAATGGCTTAGATCTCATATGGTGTCATTTTTATAAAGAATATCCAAAAATATCTCCTTTGGATAGAGAATATCTAAGAATATCTTTACTTGGAGAGAATCTCTCATGTTCCCTTTATTTTGGGAGAGAATATCTCAAGATATCTTCCTTTGGAAAAGAATCTTTCATTGATCCTATCTTTTGGGAGAAAATCTCTCATTGATTTCTTTTTGGGAGAGAATCCCTCAAGATATCTTTCTTTTGGGAAAGAATCTTTCTAATTTCTTTCTTTTGGTAAGGTTACTAATTAGTAACACTTACCTCTTTCTTCTTTCCTTCTTTGGTTTGCTCTCTTCTATAAAAGCAAGGAGGAGGTTGGATCTCTTGCTCTTATTGCTTTCTTTTGCAACAATCCCAAGAGGGCTTCAAGACCAAGAGTTCTTCTTCTTTAAGATCTTCAAGAATTTTCTTCTTCTTCTCCATCAATGGCTTCAAGTAAGTTTCCTTTTTCAAGAAAACTTCATTGTAGGAAAAAAGTTCTTTCTTTGTATTTTGTTTCTTTCTTTTCTTTTCTTTTTTTTTTCACGTGTTTGCTCTTTTTTTTGTACACGTTTTTTTTTCATGCTTTCTTCTTCTTTTTTTTTGCATGTTTTTTTTTCTTTTGTGGGCCGTACGGACAGATCCGTACTGATCTGTCCGTACGGCCACGTGGCCTGTGGGCCAGCCCCTTTTTCTCTCCATTTTTTTGTTTTCTTTCTCTTTTTTTTTCGAGAAAGTTTCTTTTCTTCTTTTTTTTTTGCTCATCATGATAATGCATTTTTAAAAAAAAAAAACAAGATGTTCATGCATGTATATTTTTTTTGTAAATTAAATTGTAGCATGATGTGATAGCATACCTAGAAGTTTTCATAAATTTGGGAATTTAGAGCTCGCAGCGATGTTGAGCCCTTCCTGATTTTGCAGAGACTTTGAGGTTTCGAAAGTTTGGAGTTTCAGAGCTCGCAACAATGTTGAGCCCATCTTCAAGCTTTCTATTTCTTTCGAGATAATTCATTTTCTTCGGAATTGCCCCGGCATCATGTCAAAACTTCGCCAGATTTTTTTTAGCGAAATTCTGTCATTTTGATATTTGATCTTTTTCCTTTCCATCCTTTGCAGGTGGTTCTTCCAGAACAAATAGGGTAAAGAGCCTGCTACAAGCGTACCTCGTCGATATTCTAGATCTTCTAATCCGGCCGTTCAGCAGGCCTAGGAGAAGGTCAAATATGTTGAGATAAATCTGGAAGAGTGCGACTCCCTCAACAGAGATGAGATAAGGCAGCGACTGATCACTCTCAAGGGAGAGGATTTCTATAAGATCATGGTAAGCAGTCGTCCATGGATGATGGAAGATCAGAGTGTTTTACCCAAGCCTACCTTCTTCTTTGGTGATACCGTCCCTGATGACATGACATACCAGAGGAGATGTTTTCAGTTCTCTTTCACAGCAGATGGTGAGAAGAAGACTATTACTACCCGGTCGACGTTTGATCGCACCATCTCGATCATGAGCCTTGCCCCCACGTGTTCTAAGAGGGAAGATCCTCCAAGCTGGGTGAGAAGGACAAATGTAATCAAGACCGGGTTTTTGTTGGCGGTTCTCCTGGATATACGGAGAGGTCGCCTGCTGACATGGACCTGTTGATGCCATCCAGCGGCTACCAGGGCTCTTATTATCCGTCGGTCTATTTGAGACTGGTGGGCCTTGGTATTTTCAACGGTGAGGGTAGCAATTGGATAAAGCCTTTTCAACTTCGTGGCCGTTTCAGTGCTGACTCCGAGTGGAAGTCGTGGACCGATCGCGTTCTGCTGATTGGTGGCACCGTTTTGAAGGAAGCCGGGATTTTTGATGCGGTCCGCGCCTTTAGGGAGACCGTGATCTTTTCCGACGAGGCCTTCCTGGCTATGCTGGAGTCATTCCTTCCACAAACCAATACCTTTGTTATGACGAATGGTGAGATTGGTTTCTCTTTGAAGGAGCTGAGCACCATTACTGGATTGCCCATCCTTGGCAAACTCTATGAGGAGTTTATGCCGATTGACAGCGTCCTTGAGGAGCAGTCTGAGGAGTTCAGTCTTCTGTACTTTCAGCTCGTATCCTTCTATGATTTTTTGAAGGAGAATGAGGGTTTGAAAGTTAGATCCAGCAGTTGGAAGAGTTCTAGCTCTTCGTTCCCCAACTTTTTTTATAGCAGGGAGTCTTCTGATAGTGCGACCCAGGAAGCCAGGGCTCGGGATCCAAGTTCGAAGAAGATCTTGGCTATGCAAGAAGAGTTGAGAGATTTTTGTGTGAGTACAAAAGCCATATGTCCTAACATTGCACTACGGAGAGATCTCGCTGTTTACCTCACTTATTGGCTTGGTGAGGCTATTTTTGCTGGAGGAGATGGAACGCACATCAGGCCGCATTGTATTTTTCTGGGTTGTCAGATGGCGTTTGGAGAGCAGCTTGCTTTGGTGCCAGCTCTTTACTCCTACCTGTGTACCGAACTGCTGGCTGCTGCTTTTTTGGTTCGGCTTGGGCTTCCCATGAACAGGGTATTTTCAGCCCACATCTTTTATTCATGGTATGTGTACCACTGTCCTGGCTTCCACCGGCTGGGTGCTGCACAAGATGATGATCCTCTGATGATTCGGCTGGCTAAGGGTAAAGCCTTGTCCGAATCACTTTTGTTTGCCCGCATAAGGATCCGACAGTTCAGGGACGTCGAGATGGGGCAGTCTTCAGTGAAGCTTTCTCCGGAATTGCGGAAGAAGGCTTTTGATTTTGGTGCCTCCCGAGACTCTACCAGGGCGGGGTCGGGAAGGCATTACTCCTTGACGAATGCAGAGAAGGAGTGGCTTTTCAGCATACGTGTCGGCACGATGGTGTACCGTAGACATCTTTTTGTCGACATCCAGCCGTATGTGCCCTCTCGCTTTGCTCTGCAGTTGGGCTTTTCTCAAGGCGTTGTTGGAGCGCCTTCAATCATGATGAAGCGCTTTGGAGGTTTACAGGATGAGAGAAATGCATGGGCTTTCTATAGTGCTGAAGACACTACAGCCATGATCTCTTATCCTGTGTTGTCGACTTCCCGGACTGCCGGCTTTACAAAGTGGTTGGCGGAGAGCTTTTCGGCATATCGGGGGCTTTCCAAGAAGGAGCTTGATGTGAAGCTGGCATCTAGAAAGGGCCTTGGAAAGTCGGATGGCGTCCGGCGAGTGGAAGTTTGGGCCTTCCTTTCCGGAGAGAAGCATAAGATAGGCTTTCACGGTGACCAGGGCGTCATTGGTTCTGAAGTTGTTCGAGATATACCTGATGAGGCTTTAGAGCAGCTAGAATAGGAGGAAGCCGAACTTGATGCTTGGATGCAAGCGGCACAGAGGCAAGCTTCTGTGGAGTCTACTGGCAAGAGTAGACCATCCACTGAGGAGTCAAGTGGGAGACCTGACTCTGACAGCGGGGCAGGTTCCTCTAAGAAGCGAGCCCGCAGGAGTAAGAGGAGGAGGAGTCATCATCGCAACAAGGGGCAATATGAGGACTCTCCTGACTTGGAAGTCCCTCTTACTATTAATGAGGATGTGCCAGTGGATGCTGACGAGCCTCCAGAGAAGAGAAGCCGAGAAGAAGAGACCGTTGGTGAAGGTATGATTCTTCCTCTTTCTCTTTCCATTTCTTTTCATTGGGTTTTTCCATGTCTTGATTTGTTTTCTCTCCCTGATGCTCCTCTTTTTTTTTAGCAGAGGAAGATTTGGCGATGCTTGAGGTTCCAACCGATGAGTTGGTGACGAATCCTGTCGGGGCACCTGAAGAAGAACCGAGGGACTCTGGAGTGAATCCAGAATCTCCAATTGGTATAACTTATTTTGCTTTCTTTTTTTTGTCTGTGACTTGTTTTGCTAACATTTTTCTTGTCAGCTGACTTGCCACAGGATTCCGATGACTTTGAACCATCGATGGACGCAAATGTTGATGATGCTTCCGATGAGTTCATGGAGGAAGAGAGTGTTCCGCCAGTCGTCGAAGAAGGTATTTTATAGTAATAACCCTGATAATGATTTTCAAACAGGATCATATTCATACCTTTTTGTGTTTCTTTGGCAGGTTTTGAGGGTGACAGCGGAGAGTCCGTTGCTTCCTTCAGAACCAGAGCAAGGGATGCCAGAGGTCAATCCAGAGGTTGAGGCTCCTCGTGCTGAAATTCCTTCTCCAGCAGCTCCAACTGGAAAGAGTTCTTTTGTTCCTCTTCCAACGGGGCATGACATGGGCAGCCGACCGATGGAGCAGGGCGAATCTTCAGCTAGGCCATCTCTTCTTTTTGCGAAGACGGTGGTGGTGCGGGTTTTGAGCTCTTGGATTGAGACTCTCCTTACTGGACATTTGGATGCCGGATTTGGCATGATTCAGCATGTGCATGAGATTCTCAGTGATGCCGAAGAGGCTGGTCTGGATGTCACAGGTGCCAGGGCGATCATTGATAGGATCATTGAGCTGGGTGACAAATGGTTTGAGGCCATGGGTTTGGCTGATGACCAGTTCTTCAAGGAGATGTTCGTGGATCATGCTGATAAGGCTAAGTCTGACCTGGATGAGGCTACACAAAGCAGGAAGCAGATAGTCCGAGAGAAGAACTTAGAAGAGCTAGCTATCATTGGGCTGACACATGACCTTAACATCCTTGATAGGGAGGTCGATGAGGCCAGGAAACATCTTGAGCATCTGCAGGCACAAGTTGCTGCCAAGTGGACTGCAATAACAGAGGCTCGCGACAGGGAAAGTGCTCTGATTCACCAGGTTGCCGATGCTGATCGAGTTCTTGAAAGGAGGTCTCAAGAGAACAAACAATAGCGAACTGCTCGGGATAAGCTTCCCGGTGTGAAAGAAGGATTGCAGCATTCTCCAGCATCTCATGGCAAGTTCCTGAAGAAGCGTGCCTTGGAATCCCTGACGGCTGAGGCCAAAAGTTTGCTTGAGGAGCTGAAATCTTGACTGGAGACCATTTTTGGTTGAGCTCCTGTTTTTTTTTAACAGAAACTATCCTTCTTTCCTTTTTTTGGTACCACATGTTTTTTTTTTTGGTACTCTCTTTTTTTTTGTAGTGCTTGGGAACACTTTCTTTTTTTTTGGTACCGCATATATTTTTTTGGTACTCTTTTTTTTGTTTTGTTTTCCCTACGCTCACTTAAATCTTTTTGTGATGAAAGTAATTGCTAAATGGGATTTGATCAAAAGCTTGTCATTTTGTGAAAATCTTTTGTCAAATGATTGTTTTGGCATGGGAGCCAGGTTTTGTTTGTGGCATGGAAGCCGATTTTGGCATGAGAGCCAGCTTTTTTGTTTTGTGGCAATAATGGCCGATTTGTGGCATTGATAGCCGGTTTTGGTGGCATCTATAGCCGGGTTTGTGGCATTGATAGCCAGGTTTTTTGAAAGCCATTTTTTTTTGTTTTGTGGCATTGATAGCCAGTTTTGTTTTGTGGCATTGATAGCCGATTTTGTTTTGTGGCATTGATAGCCGGTTTGTTTTGGTGGCATCTATAGCCGGTTTGTTTTGGTGGCATCTATAGCCGTTTTGGTTTTCAAAAATGCAAGTATTGACTAAAAGTGGCCTCCCTGCTGAATGTTCTTGCATGTATCGATGGAATGTCGCATCCTTGCTCATTCGGTTGCGAGTATCGATGGAATGTCGTATCCTCGCGGATTTGGGTGCAAGTATCGATGCAATGTCGCATCCTTGCATTTCAAAAATTATGGTTTTGCGGGTACTGACTTGATGTCGTTTCCCCATGATTTTTGAGATTTGTGGTTTTCTTGAACCTTTGGGTCATGGATATCAACTGAAATGTTACATCTCCACGGTTTTGGATTTTGCAAGTATCGATGAAATGTCGCTTCCCTGCTATTTTGGAAGTGTCGAACATGGTTCGCATGCTTCCGATTTGTGCGAGTATCGACTAAGCGTCGCTTCCCCGCGGTTTTTTGAAAAACCTTTTTTTTTTTGTTTAAAGACACGAGGGTCATAAGTTTTGACCTAAAACCATTTAGGCGGTAAAAGGTAGGGTGGACTAGGGTGGAAATCCCTGAATCCGGATTTTGTTTCAAACCATGAATTTTGGGTTCAAGGTTTGAAAATTTTGGTCAAGTTAGGGAAAGGTTCCTAAACTTGGATTTTTGAACAATGAAACGATGAAAGTAAGCATTGTTTAAATTTCTAGAAATTTCAACATTTGACATGAAAATTCTAAAAAATGTGGGTTTAGCGAGCGTGTACCTGGAAACCGGTTTTGGTCGTACAGGCATTGCTCTTACCCAGTTGGGTAAGTCTTCAAGGGTAGTACCGTTTTAAGAACTTGTCGTTGATGGGCAGCATACATCTGTCACCTTCCATGTTTAGGAGTGCGTATGCACCGTTGGAGAAAACCTTATCGATGACGTAGGGTCCCTCCCATTTTGGCTCAAATTTGCCTTTGGACTTGTGAGCGAAGACCATTGGTCTTTTTACCGCAAGAATCAAGTCACCCTTTTTGTAGGCACGTTGTCTGACCTTTTTGTCGAAAGATCCTGCAATGCGTGCTTGGTAAAGTTCAATGCTTTGTCAAGCTTCGAGCCGTCTCTCATCGAGATTGTCCAGCTCATGGAGTCGCGATTTGACATTGCTTTCTTGAGTCATGTCATTTTACAAGGATACCCTTAAGGAAGGAATTTGTACTTCCAAGGGCACGATAGCTTCGCATCCATAGACCAAGGAGAATGGTGTGCTATGGGTTGGTCCTCGAACGGTGGTTCGATAGACCCACAAAGCTTCAGACAGTTTGTCGCTCCAGTCTCTTTTGAAGGATTGAAATCCGACTTCCAACCACTTGGTGGCATTTGTTAGGAACTTTGTGTATTGCAATTTGATGGATGCATATCATTTTAATCATCATTTGATTTCTCACACTTGCATTATTTTAGAAAACATTGAAATCTTATTTTATCCATGCATTGTTTTTAAAATATGGTAAAACTCATGTTTTATGCATGAATTGGTTTTAATTTTGGATGCAATTGATTTTGTAAAAGGAATTTCAAAATTCAAGCTTAGCCTATGTTTTAAAGTTTCAAATTATATTTGGCTTTTAATGTTTCATGATTTTAAAAGCACTTAAGTGATTTAAAATCATGTTTCCAAGCTTGGTTTAATGGCCCAAAGTTCCCCCAAGAAAATCACTTTGAAAATCTGATTTTTGAGAATTCTGGACTTTTACCGGCGGTCAAACGGGACTTTTACCGGCGCTTTATGGCCGCCGCTAAAAGCAGATTTTCAAAAATTAAAGCCGTTGGGTTTCTAAACGTTGAGGTGTCGGTTGACCGACAACAACCTGTGGGTCGACCGACAAGGAGCCGTTGGACCACTTTTTCTATAAAAAGAAACTCATTCCTTAAGCATTTTTGATGATCTTTGAAGCTCTTCTTGAGGCATTTTGAAGCAAAAGAAAGGGGATCAAGCTAAGGAAGGCTAATGGTCATTAGGAAAAGCTAAAGCTTGGATTAATGAAGTTAAACCTCCAAGTAAGCTTTGCTTAATTTAATCATATGTTTCATGCTTGGTTTTAAATCTTTGGTAAATGTTTTTAGCATGATAACTATGATGAAATGAATTCATTACTTCCATTCAATCTTTGATATTAAGTTGTAATGAATTCTTTTCTTTGATTCAAACTTAGTTTAGTTTTAAACTTTGTTAAACATGTTATGTTTAAAACTTTGATTTCTTTATTACATGTTAATTTAACTTGTTTGAATCATCATTGTTGTTTTCAATCTTTTTAAAACCTTTGTTAAATCTTGTTTTTGAAAACAACACTACAAATGCATCACATGTTTAAGCCAAATTAATTTCATACAACTTGTGAGCCTTTATTTTTTAAATCATCAACAAGTTAGTATTTGTTCATGTGATTTGCATTTAAACTTCAATCAATTCCTTCTATGTGCTTTAATCTTTGAATTGCTTTGAGCATATATTCATTGGACTTTACTTTTTAAACTTGATTGAAGTTGTCACACACACACCTCATTAGCATACATCTTTGCACTCATTAGTGTGTTGTGTGAGTTTAGTTTTCACTTTCAAATTAGCCTATTAAAGAGGCATTGTAATTGTGCTTTAATTGTAATCTCTTAGAGTGTTCTTTGGAAGACACTTTCTTTGAGAAATCATTTCTTTGTAAGGTTATTGCTTAGCCATTAAAAGCATATTGATAGGTTGTTGTTTAGCCTAGAAAAACATCATTGTAAGGTTATTGCTAAGCCTTGGAAAGCATACATTGTAGAGGTTATTGCTTAGCCTTTTGAAAAGCATAATAGTGGAAATCCGGTGGGGTGTGAGGAACACAAGCCGGTAGTGGATGTAGGCACGTTGGCCGAACCACTATAAATATTGTGTTGTGGTGCATGCTCTTGTGATGATTGTATGTATTTAGCTTCCGCATTGTGCTTGTTATCATCACTAGTGACTAGTTAGTTTATAGAAAATTAAAATTGGTCATAGTTAGTCACTATTAGTAGCTCACCCTATTCACCCCCCCTCTAGGATCTTGGACTCCCACAAGGACTTTCAATTGGTATCAGAGCCTCGTGCTCTATATTAGGATCAAGTGTTTGAAACTCTTGATTAGGTGTAAAAACCTAGAGTTTAAACCCTAGTGTGCTTTTCATGAAAATCATTAAAATGGACTCCACTAGTTTAGATTTTGTAGATACTTGTGTAGATTCTTCTAGACCCCTCCTTCTTCCATCTATTGGAGATTCTAACATTAAAATTAATGAATCTAAATCTAAATTAAAAGAAGAAGAATATGATGAAAATGAAGCTTATGAGGAATTGTACACATGGTCCTTAGAGCTTTCTAAGAAGAATAAAAGATTAAAAGAAGAATCTAAAAGACTAAACCAAGAATTAGTCTCTTCAAAAGATGAACTTAGAGAAAAAGAAGAATTAATAAATTGTGCAGAATCTAAGTTCATGATCTCTTTGCATAACCTATATAATGCTCAAGATGAATTAAAAGATTTAAAGATAGGTTATGACAATCTTAACAAGGAAAATTCAAAATTAAGAGATCAATTAAAAAGGCAAGATGAAAACAATAACAACCTAGAATCCAAGTTGAATATCTCTAAGGAAAATTTATCTAATGCTCAAATTAAGATAAACACTCTAGAACTTGGATCTAATGTTGTTAATGACCTTAAAAATGAATTAAATCTTGCCCATGAAGAGCTAAACAACTTTAAGGGAATTGAAATTGAACTTACAAAAGTTAAAAATGAAAATTCAACCCTTAAAGAACAAGTCACTCAACTTGAAACCTACAAACATAAATATGAGTGCAAATTTACCCATAGTGAAGAAAAATTTGAAAAGTTATTTAAATTGGGTATATCAAAAGGAGATAGGACGGGTCTTGGATTTGATAGGAATATTTCTCATGACCCTAAATTCACCAACACTTTTGTGAAAGGTGAGTCCTCATTCTCTAGTACTCATTCCTCCTTGCCCATGACTAAATGCAATTATTGTGGCATTGAAGGACACTTTAGGTTTGAGTGCAAACTAAGAAGAAGCCATGTGTCTAAAATCATTTTTGAACCAAAGAAAGTAAAATCAAATTCTATGATGGTTAAGACACTAAAAACCAAGGAAGACTCCAAGAAAATTAAACAAGTTAAACCTATTAAAAAGGAGTCTCCTAAGATAGATTCTAAAAAGTTTAAACAAGTTAAACCAACTCTAAAAGAATCTATCAATAAAAAGCTTCTCAACCTACCTCCCATAACTCAAATGAAAGAACTTTTGAATAAAGTTGCAAAGTTAAATCTAAAATTCAAAAGTCAAATTAAGGGAGGAAATAAGAAGAAAAGAAATCAATCCCCTAATAAGAAAAGCCACCAACCTCAAAAGACTAATCACCATTCTAAGAAAAATTTAGTTAAATCTAAACATCATGGTGATAAGTCTAAATTGAAAATTTATCAAGTCAAATCTCCATTAGTTGGTAAGACTTTTAAGATGGACCTCAAAGATCAACCCTCCCAAGACCTTAGGTGGATTCCCAAAGTTAGACAAATAGACAAACCTTAGGGCCTTGGACCTCATTGACCAACCTAACCTTAATAGTTAAATCTTTTTGTTGGTCATGATTGCATTTGCATTTTATGTTCTTTCTTAGTTACATTTTTTAAAATGCATTTGTTTCTTTATGATCATTTGATTTTGTCTTCATGTACTTCCCTAAGTCACATATCATGGTTTTCAAAATCATTTGATTGTATTTCTCACATGTTAGATTTGCTTTTTATAGTCACATCTTGTTTGCATTTCTACATGTTCAATTGATTATGGGTTCAAAGCTTTCATAGCTAGATCTTTCATAATCGATTGATGTTGCAATATCATTTGTTTGTATGTCTTAGTTAGATTTTTTTTGAAAAAAAAAACAAATGACTTAAATCAATTTAATTTTCCATGAATTTTTAAGTTATACCTTCACATGGAAAATTACTTTGAAAAGATCAACTTGTATGTTTTCCAATTAAGTTATATCTTTTAAAATGCAAGTTGAATGGTTTTTAAATCAAATTGTATGATTCTTGGTAGTGATATTGCTTAGAATACAATTTGATGTTTGATAAGGTGCTTTCTTTATTTTCATATACATTATGCCCATTGTTAGATTTTGTTTATGATTTGAAGATTGCATGAATGGAAATGCTTTAAAACTTTTTGTTGTATTCATCAAAGCATGTTCCATGTTTTCATTTCCTTATGCTTTTGCTTATGTCATCCTTTAATGGAAATGAATGTTGTGATAGACTATTTGCATGTTTGCTCTTTTAGTTACATTCTTTATGCAAATGTTTTATTTGTTCCATGTATGGTTGTGTTCTTTAATTATTTTTTTTGTAACCATACTAGAACCCAAATCCATCCTTTATGCTTTCTAATCATTTTTGTGAAATGGATGGTTATGATGTTTGATTCATGTGTATTTGTCATACTTATACATGTTTCAACCTCATAGTAGTGTTTGATCATATGAACCTCTTTGAAATTCATTTCTTGAGTTACATAGTCATATCTCTTGAATGATGGATTTCTTAGATGTTGTATTCATATGGTTGACACTTTGGAAATTGCATATTCTTATAAGTCATATATTTTCAAAATGCAATTTCTCATGTTCATCACTATGCTCAATAGTTATATCATTAAAGTGATGAATATTCATTTATGTTGCTTGATGGAATCTTGTGTTTGTCACATGCTTGCTCTCAAACATGTTCCATATTCAATTGGTAATCAAATGATATCATTTTCAATTAGTATAACTTCCAATTGATGTTATATATTTGTAATAAACCTTGTGCACATTGGATTAAACTTGATAGTAATATGTCTTTGTTCCATGTCACATTCCATTAGCTTCATAAATGGTCATGTTTGCCACCTCTCTTGCTTATTTGGTTAAATCTCGTGACCACCATGTTTATGTGTTAATAATCTTGGTTGGTTAATGACTGAGGTAGGCATCATGGTTTGAATTTCATTTCACTCATCTTACACTTGATAGTCATATTTTATGATTGAGTGAAATGATTTCAAAATTTACATAGCATATGATTTTCATAGTTATATTATTTGATGCTATGTTTAGTAAACCCCTTATCATCATGGTTAGCTCTAACTTGGATTAATCCTTCTAGTTACATTCCTTAAGTCCATTTTAGAGTGATTGAGCTAATAAGTCATACTCTTAAATCTCAATTGATATGGTTCTTATTTCAATTGGTATCCATGATAGATTAACCTTTGACCTTGCTCTTCAACTTTCCTTAAGCTTATAGGTCAATTGGTTTCTCTCCAATTTGGTAATTTGATCATTGAGCCTTATAGTTAATCATTATCAATTTGTATCTAATCCTTCCCTTGAAGTTATCCCTCAATTGGTTAAACCATCTTCTTCTTGCATCTAATAGTTATATTCTTGTCAAAAGTATGACAAAAGAAGATTATGGATTGAGGGGGAGTAAACCTTCTAAGGAAGCATTAGAGATGATCAAATTCACCATTGCTATTCCCTTATAACTTACTCACATGCATAATAGCCTGTTAAGTATTTCATTTTCGATTTCATTTGTTAACAGGTGCTACTAAAGGTATTTTCCTTGTTTCATGTGTGTAGGTACCTTTCTTCAATTGCTACCTTTGCAATTTAATGGCAAAGGGGGAGAAAGGATTAAGGGGGAGAAAATGCTCTAGCTACCCAAAAAGGGAGAAAGATCAAAGGGGGAGAGAGCATTCAATGGCAAAGGGAGAGAAAGACCAAGGAGAGAGAGTGCTTGGTCTAAGGGGGAGAGAAGATAAAAGAAAGAAAGCTTGGAGATAGGGACAAGAAGAATGAAGATCAAAAGAGCTAAAGCCCAAGCTAAGTGAAGGAGCATCCGAAGATTTCAAGCCGTGTCAAGCCAAGGAGCTGAAGACTTAGTGTGAGGTTTAGTGTTAAGTTAAGGTTTGCCATCAAATTGCAAAGGGGGAGATTGTTAGGAACTTTGTGTATTGCAATTTGATGGATGCATATCATTTTAATCATCATTTGATTTCTCACACTTGCATTATTTTAGAAAACATTGAAATCTTATTTTATCCATGCATTGTTTTTAAAATATGGTAAAACTTATGTTTTATGCATGAATTGGTTTTAATTTTGGATGCAATTGATTTTGTAAAAGGAATTTCAAAATTCAAGCTTAGCCTATGTTTTAAAGTTTCAAATTATATTTGGCTTTTAATGTTTCATGATTTTAAAAGCACTTAAGTGATTTAAAATCATGTTTCCAAGCTTGGTTTAATGGCCCAAAGTTCCCCCAAGAAAATCACTTTGAAAATCTGATTTTTGAGAATTCTGGACTTTTACCGGCAGTCAAACGGGACTTTTACCGGCGCTTTATGGCCGCCGCTAAAAGCAGATTTTCAAAAATTAAAGCCGTTGGGTTTCTAAACGTTGAGGTGTCGGTTGACCGACAACAACCTGTGGGTCGACCGACAAGGAGCCGTTGGACCACTTTTTCTATAAAAAGAAACTCATTCCTTAAGCATTTTTGATGATCTTTGAAGCTCTTCTTGAGGCATTTTGAAGCAAAAGAAAGGGGATCAAGCTAAGGAAGGCTAATGGTCATTAGGAAAAGCTAAAGCTTGGATTAATGAAGTTAAACCTCCAAGTAAGCTTTGCTTAATTTAATCATATGTTTCATGCTTGGTTTTAAATCTTTGGTAAATGTTTTTAGCATGATAACTATGATGAAATGAATTCATTACTTCCATTCAATCTTTGATATTAAGTTGTAATGAATTCTTTTCTTTGATTCAAACTTAGTTTAGTTTTAAACTTTGTTAAACATGTTATGTTTAAAACTTTGATTTCTTTATTACATGTTAATTTAACTTGTTTGAATCATCATTGTTGTTTTCAATCTTTTTAAAACCTTTGTTAAATCTTGTTTTTTGAAAACAACACTACAAATGCATCACATGTTTAAGCCAAATTAATTTCATACAACTTGTGAGCCTTTATTTTTTAAATCATCAACAAGTTAGTATTTGTTCATGTGATTTGCATTTAAACTTCAATCAATTCCTTCTATGTGCTTTAATCTTTGAATTGCTTTGAGCATATATTCATTGGACTTTACTTTTTAAACTTGATTGAAGTTGTCACACACACACCTCATTAGCATACATCTTTGCACTCATTAGTGTGTTGTGTGAGTTTAGTTTTCACTTTCAAATTAGCCTATTAAAGAGGCATTGTAATTGTGCTTTAATTGTAATCTCTTAGAGTGTTCTTTGGAAGACACTTTCTTTGAGAAATCATTTCTTTGTAAGGTTATTGCTTAGCCATTAAAAGCATATTGATAGGTTGTTGTTTAGCCTAGAAAAACATCATTGTAAGGTTATTGCTAAGCCTTGGAAAGCATACATTGTAGAGGTTATTGCTTAGCCTTTTGAAAAGCATAATAGTGGAAATCCGGTGGGGTGTGAGGAACACAAGCCGGTAGTGGATGTAGGCACGTTGGCCGAACCACTATAAATATTGTGTTGTGGTGCATGCTCTTGTGATGATTGTATGTATTTAGCTTCCGCATTGTGCTTGTTATCATCACTAGTGACTAGTTAGTTTATAGAAAATTAAAATTGGTCATAGTTAGTCACTATTAGTAGCTCACCCTATTCACCCCCCCTCTAGGATCTTGGACTCCCACAAGGACTTTCAGCATTCAGCAACTGCTTGATGTTTGTTAAGAGGAGGAATGATTCTTCTTTCGCACACTGTGATTTGCATGTTTTCCCCTTCCTGGATTGCCATAGATGCGGCAAGCCCAGCCAGGGCATCTGCACGTATGTTTTCACCTCTACGAATGTGGGTGATGTGATAAATGTCAAACTTTTGTAGAAGCGATTGTGCTTTGTTGTAGTAAGGCAGCAAATCTGGCTTCCTGACTTCAAATTTCTGATTCATCTGGTTGACGATCAGTTGAGAGTCTCCAAAGACTTCCAGCATGGTGATACCGGATTCGATGGCGAGTTCCAATCCTAGGATCAGAGCCTAATATTCAGCTGCATTGTTTGTGCATGGTTCCAGTAGCGAGAAAGCGTGTGGAAGCATGTATTTGTCGGGGCTAACAAAGAGGATGCCAACTCCCGAGATCAGCTGTCTTTTTTCATTTGTCCTGGTTGCACCGTCAAAGTACATGTCCCAGGAAGCATTTTGTGAGAAAGTCTCCACATTGTAGACTGGTTCGTCTGGGAGATCATCTCTGAGTGGAGAATCTTTAGGCAATGGATGCTCTGCGAGGAAGTCCGCTAGAGCTTGCCCTTTGATTGCCTTTTGTGGTACATACCTAATATCAAATTGTGACAGAAGGATGGACCATTTTGCTAGTCGGGCATTGAGAGAACCTGCCTTTATGACAAGGACGTTCAAGAGGTTGACCCTCAATCCCAGGTAGAGTGTGTTAGAAAGCAAGTAGTGACGCAGCTTTTGTACGGCGAACATCACTGCAAGACATTCTTTTTCAACTGGAGAGTAGCGATGCTCTGCACCTACTAGCATGCGGCAAAGGTAATATAGAGCAGCTTTTTTTCTTTCGTCATTTTCTTATGCAAGCAGAGCTCCCAGAGAGTGATCAAGGGATCTTGTGTAAAAGATGAATGGTTTTCCAATGGTAGGAGCAGCTGACACTGGAGGTTTTCTCAGGTATGACTTGATATCTTGGAAAACAGCTTCACAGTCAGCATCCCAGACAAAGTTTACACCTTTTTTTCATCAACCGGGAGAATGGACGACATTTTTCCGAAAGATTGGAGATAAACCGTCTGATGTAGGCCAATCTCCCTTGAAGCCCTTTGAGTTCTCTCAAGGTTCTTGGAGAGAGCATTTCTAGAATGGCTTTGACTTTTATGGGGTCAAGCTCTATTCCAGCTTTCCGAACTAGGAATCCGAGGAACTTACTCGACGAGAAGCCGAAGAAGCATTTCAAAGGATTCATTCACAGTTTGTGTTTGCGAAGCCAGAGGAAGACTTCTCGAACGTCTTCGAGATGATCTTTTTTTCTTTTGCTTTTGACGGCGAGGTCATCAACGTAACATTCAACCATCTTGTCCTGCATATCTTAGAATATCTTCATCATAGCCCTCTGATATGTGGCACCAGCATTTTTCAGACCAAATGGCATGACAGTGTAGCAATACACGCCAAATGGGGTCCGAAAGGATGTATGTTTTTCATCTTCAGGATGCATCTTTATCTGATTTTAGCCAGAGAAACCATCCATGAATGTCATTCGCTCGAATCCACAGGTATTATCAATCATTACCTCTGGTATGGGGAGCAGAAATTCATCTTTTGGGCATGCGCCATTCAGGTCTCTATAGTCAATACAGACCCTGATCTGCCCATTTTTCTTTGTCACGGGGACAATGTTGGCCAACCATTCAGGATGTTGTTCCTCACGGATGAAGCCGACGCTTTTAAGTTTTTGAACTTCTTGTTCAATTTTATCCATCACATCTGGACGGAATCTTCTTTGGCCTTGCTTGACAGGCTTGATGTCTTCTTGAAGATTGAGTTTGTGAACCGCTATTTTGGGGTCTAAGCCAGGCATTTCAGTGTAAGACCATGCAAAGCAATCAACGAACTCACGAAGAAAGGCGATATACTCGGGTAACTCATCATCCTTTATATTCTTGCTTATGAATACAGGACGTGGGTTATCTGGTGTTCCCAAGTCTATCTTTTGAACATGATCTTCTGTTGGAAGGTTCGAAGGTGGTTCCTCCACAATATTTTCGGAGGCTTCCAGCTCAACGAAACTTTCTAGGGTTTCAAGGGTATTTCCAGACCAAGGTTTTGTTCCTTTCCACGGGTCTTCTTGATCGGCGATTTTCTCAAGGTTTGCTATGAGATGATCCCAATCGCCTGTTGAAACCGGGTCGAAGTAGGCTACTTCTTTTGGAGATGAGGGTTCTTCTGGGTCAGAAGACCACATGTCTGTACCATCGGACAACTCCTCTTCATTCTCAGAGAAATCGTGCCAATTGGATGAGCTTCCTGGATCTTTGTCAGGTGACCATCATAGAGATATCCAGGGAGATCGATGTCTTCATGGATACGAGATGTTGAGGCTTGGTCAGTAAATTGACTTTTAAGCATTTGTGTCAACTGTCTCAGGGGAGTGTCGGGATCATACCCTAACCCATGTGAAGACTTTTCTACATAGCCGTAGAGTCTCCAATCTTCCAGCTGGCTTTTGGTCAAGACGGGCCCCAATGGCGTAAGAATACCGCGTCCTTCTCCCAAACCGACTAGGTTTTGAGCGTCATAGCCCATTCTCTTCATAATAGCTTATGCCACAGATCTATATAAGGATAGTTGAGGCATACCTTTATTTTGGAAAGGTTCAAGCATGGAGTTTGATGAAGAAGCATCCGATCTATGGAAGAATATCGGCTTTTCCTTTGCTGAAGTTGCTGGAACAACGAAGGAAGCTAACGTAGGGTCTTCTATGTCAGAAGTTGTCTCCATTGGAGTAAGAGCATGTTGAACTTGCTGAGTGTCAGCTTGGCTTGACGATGTGTCGTCTTCTGGCTCTGAATCCGAATCTGTGTCTTGCATGATAGACACGAAAGAGACAACAAGTTTTCCCCCAGGCTTTTGCTTTGCCTTCTTCACTTTAGTTGCGATGACCAAAGGCTTTGAAGGTTTGAGGGAGATGATGAAGGGAGTTTGAATGCTCTCTTTGGATTTACCGGATGGTTTGTTTTCTTCCGGCGATTGTTGAGGAGCCTTGCCTTTATCTTTCTGGAGATTTTCGGCAAAGGGTGCTGTGTGCTTCTCCTCTTCTTCTTTTTCACCTTCATACATTTGTGAGTCTGCGAAGTGGACTTCTTTACCTTTAAAGGGTTTTCTATCCGCAAAGACTCGATGTATCATGCCGTCGTCGCCAACAAACTTGATGCATTGATGTAGAGTTGAAGGGACAACGCCATTCTCGTGGATCCAAGGGCATCCGAGAAGGATGTTGTAGCATGAAGGGGTTTTTTATTGCATACACTGTGACCTCAGAGAAAAGATCACCGATCTGCAACTTGAACCTGATTTTTCTGATGGGCCTTTGAGTACTCCCATTGTATCCAAAGATAGATACAGATGTGTGGCTCAGCTTGCTGGGTGGGAAGCTTAACTCTTCGAGAGCTGATGTGGAGATGAGGTTGAGTGCAAAACCTGGGTCGATCTGAACTCTATGCATAGGCATTTCCTTGATGTACCCTGTGAAGTACAGGGGTCGGTTGTGCCTGGTTTCGCCAAGTAGGAGGTCGTCCTTTGTGAAGGCAATGGTTGCACTGGCTGCTTTTTTAACCGAGAGGCATTCATTGCATGATCCCTCAGTTTTCTTCTTTTTTCCCTTTGAGGAAGCTTCTGAGTTGCGAGGACTTGCGAGGCATGTTTGTCGACATCCTCATTCAGCTTTTGTAATTCTGAAATGAGATTATCACGAGTGTGCGGAGACATTCGCAACAAATTTAGGATGTGCAGACGTGCAGGTATGTGCTTGAAGTGTTCAATCAAGTCATACTTGAAAGCCTCCTTAGGGCCTGCATGTTCATCATTGTTGCCACTAGGGGCGCTTACAACATCTTTTCCCGAAGGATTTACATATGTAAAAGAAGATTGGTTGTAATTTTGTGGTAGTCCCGGCCAGAGCGGGTGCCTCTACCAACTTCGAGAGCTTCTTGAGAAGGGTCTTCATTTGGAAGATTGTCTTCAGGATCAAGAGGCAGTCGTTTTTCATTTGTTGAGGATGTATCAGCAGCAGAGTTGCCATCCTCAGTGATTGTGTTGCACGGAGCATTTTCCGGGAACAAGTCCTGAACAGCATCCAGCAACCTTTCTTCTTCGTTGACCAATTCATCGTCCCAAGCTTCAATAGCTGGGAATTCTTCAGTCAGGAAGGCTGTGAACTTTGAAGTCACACTCTCAGGAGAAGATACCTGAGAGGGTGTCATCTCAGTGAAAGTCACGTGAGATGAGGTGGCTCCAGAAGATACATTGCTAGGCGTCGCCGGAGTGTAAGTGCTCTCATCAGACGATGCTTCGGAAGAGCTATAATCCCGAATTATCACATTACAGGAAGCTCTAACAGGAGACGTTGCCTGATCGGAGTCAGACTCATCCTCGGATGTAAGAGGATCGTCTATCCAGCAATTTTCTCCATTTTTAGGAGTTAAGGGAGGATGTACCTAATGGTCTTCAGGGACTTCAGGCTCTGGATTGCGAGGAAGCTCGTTGATGCGGTCCTGCCCTTGTTCTAGAGCGAGACGCTGTAAGATCGTTGCATATTCTTCAAGATCAGGCATGGGAGCCAAATCTTCTTCTTCATCAGCTCTTTGTGGCTCAACATGGTTGATTTCCACTGGAGCAATGAGAGGTGCTGGGTCAGTAGCATTTTCTTGTACAGCCTCTTGGTCTTCTTCATCATCAGACCAGGATCCTTGTGGCTGTAGGGGGTTATACCAGATTACTGGCATAAGATGAGTCTCAGGAACCCATTCTTCATCGGAGAGATATTCCCCTGTTTCAAGGAATTCCTCCCACTCGTCGGTGTAGTTGGATTCGAATCCATCATCGGTGTCGCTGGACTCGTATCCATCAATGGAGAATCCAACTACCGAATTGCAAGAGTATGATGCCTCCTGCGTGGCTTCTTTGAATTGAGGTGGCATGAAATCACTGAGAGTGAATTTTCTTACCCCCTTTGAAGTCTCTGGAAGGGATGTTTTTGTTGCCTCCAGTGAAGCGGTAGAGGAGGCCTCTGCCTTTTCTTTGACTTCTTGTTTTGGCTGGGTCTTCTCTTGCCATTTGAGCTTGAGGAGATATTTCCTAGCCTGCCTTCGCTGTTGAGCTGTAGGCTTTGTTTTCACGACCTCCCAATTTTCATCTTCCAGGAGATCGGGATGTACCCATATGGGTTGTCCGTCTGGTGTCGGGTAAGGAACCAGTTCCTCGGACGCTTGGATTGTGTTTATCACCTTGAAGGAAGTAGTGATCTTCTTCTTCGGTGATTTTAATGTTTGTCCACATGTCACCATATTGACGGAGGCAGACCCATAGTTTTTGTCAAAGGTGATGACTCCGTTTGTCCACATCTCGTTTATTTTCTCCCTCACAACGAAGCATTGATTGAGAGGATGCGAGATCATCTGATGGTATGGACAGTACTGAGGGTCATTGGTTTTGCCAACATCACCCGGTCTTTTTGGTTCAGGCAAGGTGAGCTTGCCGTTTGCCACAAGAGCCCCGAAGATTTCATCAACATCTTCATCAAACGGGTATTTCTTCTCTACTCGTTCTTTGAAGGCATCAGAGAGTTCATGTCTCTTACCGGCAGCTTTGTTTTCAGCTTTCTTTGGTGGCTGAGGAGCTGACTTGGTCTGCACATTGAGGACCTCTTTCTTCTTTGGTTTAGAGGTTGCAATGGCGGTTGGCTCTTTTCTTGATGATTTCTGACTGTTAAGGTCTTTAATCACCGTTTCAGCTTCCATGGAAGCTTCTAGGAGTTCTCCCAGGTTTTTGTTTTGTTGCCGATGATCATGGAGCGGATTCTAGCTCTCATGTTGTTTCGGCAGATGTCGACTAGCGACGCTTGTGGCAATACATCAGAGCATTTGTATGCCATTGCTTTCCACTTGTGAATGAAGTCATATGTTGACTCATTCTCCCCCTATTTTAGGCTGCACAGCTGAGCCATAGTAGCGGGATGATCCTCACCTTTGAAGTGAGTTAGGAAGCGTGTCTCTATCATGGCCCAGTTTTGGATGGAGTCCTCCGGCAGAGTGGAGTACCAATCGAAGGCCGTACCTTTTAGGGTACTTGCAAAGAGGCGGATCCTGAGTGCATCTTGATCCGCGATAGCTCCCGTCAAGATCTTGAAGTGGATGACGTGTTGTCTGGCTGATCCTTTCCCCGTATATGTTTGGAGAGTAGGATGCTTGAATTTTGTAGGGAACGGGACCGAGTCCATCCATAAGGGATATGGTGGCTTGACCCCATGCTCCTTGAGTATATCCTCTTCTTTTGCTTTGGCGATGATACCGTCTACGTCCTTTTTGGTAAGGGCGCGTGACTCATTTTCTTCTCCATTTACCTCATCGTCTTGATGATTCGGAGGAGATTCATTATTTGTGTTGACACCAAAAATGTCACTTTGCCTCTTCAAGATCCAAAGAGCTACATGAAGTCGCAACCTGCCATAAATAGGCAATGTTACTTCCAAAAAATCAAATCTTGTCAGAATCAAACAAAAACTGCAAGATCCTTCAAGACAGCCAAAAGAGGAGTACACAAGAAATTTCGGGCCATTTCAAAATCATTTGGCCTAACTTCGCTTCTCCGGCAGCTGAAAAGGAGCTCTCGGCGGCGAAAGCATCGGAGACACCAAATCTTCGATCAAAGCTGATAGATGGTCTCAAAATACATCCAAAAGGCTCCACGTCAAGTTCCGAGTCAAACCGACAACGTTTGACCCTACATCAACCCTCGAACAGCTAAATCAGGCCTCTCGGCGGCGAAGCTCCTCGGGACCATGGTTTCCAAGACAGGGCCTATGGATCATCTTAAAATCACTCCAATAGGCTCCCTGTCAAATTTCAAGTCAATCGGACATCGGTTGACCGCACATCAAGCCGCGACATCTTCATCGCTACAAAAGCAAGTCTACTGGTGATAGGACCCCAAACGGCTTCAAAACTCAAACAAAATCCTATGGTTGGTCTTATTTATTGCTCAGCAGGCTTCACCCCAAATCTCACGTCATTCCGACATCGTTTGACCCAGTTTCAGCTTCTGACGGAAAATCGGCAGCTCTGCGCGACAAAGTCTTCAGCTTTCTCAGAAAATTGGAAACTTTGCAAAACAAAATGCAAGGATTCTCATCAGGTTTTCTATAGGGAAATCAGGCCAATAAATGGTCAAAATTGTCATGGAAAAACACAGATGAAAAAAGAATCGAAAAATAGCAAAAACGGACACAAAACGGGACAAAAAGGGGGAAAATCCCTCCAGGGTCGCAGGGGCCTGCGACCCTGGAGCCCGGGATCGCCGGGAGGGCCCCGGAAACCCCGTTTTTCACCATTTTTTCGTGATTCGAAGCGTCCGACCTCTGGTATTTTCCAAAATTCATACTTTTGAGACACCAAATCCTTTGACATCCGTCAAAACCACGGGTCAATCATCAAGAGTATCGAAATCAACATTGATCGCCAACCGGTCAACCAAAAAAAGTGTGCTTTCTACCCGACCGATCGAGAAATCGACAGGACAGATGGCACCGACCCGCTATTGGCAACCAATACCTGAAATTACATGGTCATCTGATGCCGATCTACATGAAGATCCATCATTGATCATCGCCAGAAGAATCCCAAAAGACGCGACACGGCTCGCGACTCTTCAACTGCTCGGCGACCACTTAATGCGGTTAATTGACTAGCTTTATTACAGTCATTAATCCATTTCTTTGGACAGCCCAATCAGAAGCAAGCATTCGGGAGTTACAAGTCAAGAGATTCATGGCATTTAACTCATGAAACTCCTCCCATCATGGCGATTAAAGGCGATTAAAAGCCCTCAATCTCCTCCAGCCAATCAGAAGCCAAGAAAAAGGAGTTACAAAATAAAGAATTCAATCTTGTAACTCCTCCCTTTATGTAGCTTTATGACAATTAAGGCTCATAAATCCTCCTAAATGGCTACCTAAAAACCTATAAATAGGAGAGCATTCCAAAGAATTCCAGATCGGAAAAATCACAGAGATCATCGGGAAAAAGAAAACAGATCCCAGATCAGAAAAAAGCATAGAAATCCAGAGAAAGAAAGAGAGAAAACTCTGCGGAAATTCTACACCGACCACCGCTACAAGGTGACAAAAGTCCCTTGGGGGGTACCCTCCCCCCAAGGTCCTTGCCTTCTCCTTCTGCCTCCAATGGCTTAGACGTGGCTTTTCAGCCCGTCTACTTGGTTTTTTATTGGACATAGGACCTCCTTTTGGTCTTTGTCCTCTAAAAACCTGAGGTTATAGCCAAGCCAAGCGAATCAATTGCATCCTCTATTCTCATCGAAGTCCACATATGGCTTGCGACCGTCAATCTGAACGGGTCCCCCATAATCTCCTGAGAAGTTAGATCCTCCTTTTCTTGCTTTTCATTGTAGTTTGTATTTTTTTTAAAGAGACAAAAATCACAACTCTTGTCTTTTATTATTGATAAGGATTGTAAATCGGCTATAAACGCCAAAATCGGCTATAAACGCCAAAATCGGCTATAAATGCAAAAAAAATTGCCTTTCACGGCAAATCAAGAAAATGTCTCTTTTCTTAAATATATGTGCAATGGAAAACTTGAAAGAAGTTGATTTCCTTTTTACTTGCGAAGGTTGATCTCCGGATCACCACTTGCAATTCCAAGTAAATAGAAAATCTGGCACACCCACACAAAAGAAATGTTGATGCACGCCTCTGCCCCCCGGTTACGAAAGGGTCGGACCCAAACGGACTCCCACGTCCGCCGACCTCGGTAGAACCGAGCAGAATGACGCTGGTCCATCAAGCTATGTTGGATTCCGCATCTAAAAAAATGAGATGAGATTTTTTGGAAATTTCTAATTCTTTGAATTTATCTCCACTCTTTCTCTTTTCAACAATAAAAAAATTGGATTTTTGGATTCAAAATTGAGAAACCTTGATCCTTTCCTATCGTTCATCGTGCTTGCAGAAATGTTGAGCCTGTTCGACTAAGGTTTTGGGCCATCATTTCTCTTCGATGAGTTCATTAAAGATCTAGAAAAAAAAAACAAAAAATCAGATTTTTCATTTTGGATTCAAAATTGAGAAACCTTGATCCTTTCCTATCGTTCATCGTGCTTGCAGAAATGTTGAGCCTGTTCGACTAAGGTTTTGGGCCATCGTTTCTCTTCGATGAGTTCATTAAAGATCTAGAAAAAAAAAAACAAAAAATCAGATTTTTCATTTTGGATTCAAAATTGAGAAACCTTGATCCTTTCCTATCGTTCATCGTGCTTGCAGAAATGTTGAGCCTGTTCGACTAAGCTTTTGGGCCATCGTTTCTCTTCGATGAGTTCATTAAAGATCTAGAAAAAAAAACAAAAAATCAGATTTTTCATTTTGGGTTCAAAATTGAGAAACCTTGATCCTTTCCTATCGTTCATCGTGCTTGCAGAAATGTTGAGCCTGTTCGACTAAGGTTTTGGGCCATCGTTTCTCTTCGATGAGTTCATTAAAGATCTAGAAAAAAAAAACAAAAAATCAGATTTTTCATTTTGGATTCAAAATTGAGAAACCTTGATCCTTTCCTATCGTTCATCGTGCTTGCAGAAATGTTGAGCCTGTTCGACTAAGCTTTTGGGCCATCGTTTCTCTTCGATGAGTTCATTAAAGATCTAAATATATATATATATAAAACAAAAAAAAAGACATAGAACACTAAGGTTAAACCAACTGCGTTCTTTGATCATGGTTGATTCAAGAAAAGCCTTGTCCAAAGTGTGGAGACAGCTTAACTGTTCTAGGCAAGGGTCCTCCAAACTGGTTCATTAAGTAATCCTACCCTTACCTAGGGGCAATTCTATCAATCGAGATTTCATAAGACCGGGTTAGGAGGCCTATGTGTACTATCTCGTCTTTTAAATAAGAATTTTTCAAAAATAAAATTTTTAAAAATAAAAATTTTAAAATAAAAATTAAAAAAAAAAAATTTTCAAAAAAAAAATCTTAAAAAAAATAAATAAATAAAAAGATTTTTTTTAAAAAAAATCTTCAAAAAAAAACTTCCGTCATTTTGGGTTTAGATTGGAGAAATCTTGGCTTTCTCCTTTCTGAACACTGGCGCTCGCGGAAATCGCTGATCCCGTGTTCAAATTGGAGTACCTTTTGCTCTCTTTGATAAACCCGATATTGGCCTTTCAAAAAAAAAAAACTCGTCATTTTTGGATTCAGATCCGAGAAATTATGGCTCATTTCCTTCTGAATACTGGCGCTCGTGAAAATCGCTGAGACCGTATTTGGATCGGAATACCATCTGCTCTCTTTGATAAATCCAATCTTGACCTTTCAAAACAGGGAATCTCATCTCATGGATGCGGTCTCAAAACATTTGTGTCTAGCGGTACTAGTACGCCCTTTCAGGGTCTACTGTATTCGAGACCGGCACATTTGTAACTCCAACTTTATATTCTTCTTACCACGAGCAAGCTCTCCTTTTCGATAAGTCAAATTTAAGTTCACAATTGCTTCTAGCAGTAAATGGGACGCTCATTCTGGGCTTCCATACCTGCGACCAGAACAATTGTACCCTCTAAGGCTTTCTGCCTTCTTCATATTGCTTGGGTCATCTCCCTCGAGCAATTTGAAAAGACAAAACCATAGAACTTCCCATTTATGATCATTATATTCTTGTGATTACTAATGGATGTGGTCTTGTTTCAGAAAATTTTCGAAAACTAACAATGGCAGCTTCACTAACCATTACCTTCGACGAGAACAAGCACCAACTTATGCTTCAACAGAAGCAAACCACGCGCACCTACAAGCGCCCCATCAGCTGCCGAAGCATCAACTCCCTCGGCAACTCTCTGAACTCCGGGCCGACCTCGACTCCCCGGACTATTGTCTTTGGGACGCTGGGACCATTCCCACTTCCCGATGAACAAACTGCTCTTTCCAAGAAGCAGAAACTCGCCTCTCAACGGTCACTACCGTGACACCAAAGGCGAGCACCATAAGGCCCGAAGCCCGTGGCAGCCCCACGAAGCCTCGACCAGCAAACGACCAAGTCTATCCCAAGACTTGGTCCCCAAGACCTTCACCAAGCCAGCATTCCTGGCCCCACTCAAGGAGAACCAGTTCTACCCTCTTGCCTACATGAAAGAGGAGAGACTCATCTCCAATCTGACTCTCAAGTCAACCCGGCATGAGCCGGCTTGTTCCTACAAGCCCAAAATCAATTCAGGCATTACAAGGCCTCTGCAAGCACTTGCTAAGGCCTACAAACCTGCAGTTCGACCCTTCATCTCTACAGGGGCCGAACTCCAAAAATTCAAAGCTTCGCTGCAACAGGCAAAGGACAGGGTTCGCATCCTGTCATTGCCCAGCTACAAAGAAGACAGGCTCGGCTGCTGCGCCCGAGGGAGCACATCCTTCATCGTCAAAGCCCGGCAAGAGCTGACCGAAGCTCAAGTTGCTCGTCGTATATGCCGCCGCACGACATATCGGCAAAAGAGACTAGAGAAGCAAAGGACCCAGCCTCCTACACTTCAAGTCTCTCTCAAATGGGTCGAAAGAGATAGACCCAACCAAGTTGCTGCTGTCCATATGGTTGGAAAAACCAGAAGACGCCAAAAGTCAGCATCCAAAATCCATGTCCGACGTCCGATGACCCGCAGCGTCTCCAGGACAAGAAGACACTCAGAAGAATCCCTTGCTCCTTCAAGCAAAGGACGGCAGAGTATCCTTCCTCAAGCTCTTCTTCAAAAAGAATGAGCCCCAGCTCAGTCACCAGGACAGTTTCTTCGTTCGAATCTCGAGGGATGAACGTCCTGGCTACAAATTCTGAGCCATCACCCCGCAATCCACCTCAAGATGATGCGATCACCCGTATCCAGTAGTTGGAACAAGGCCAGCAGAGGATTGAAACTCTGATGGAAAACCTTCTCCTCGCCTTCCAAAATCAGGCGAACAATGAACCTCCTCCGAATCATCAAGACGATGAGGTAAATGGAGAAAAAAATGAGTCACGCGCCCTTACCAAAAAGGACGTAGACAGTATCCTCGCCAAAGCAAAAGAAGAGGATATACTCAAGGAGCATGGGATCAAGCCACCATATCCTTTATGGATGGACTCAATCCCATTCCCCACAAAATTCAAGCATCCTACTCTCCCAACATATACGGGGAAAGGATCAGCCACACAGCACGTCATCCACTTCAAGATCCTGACGGGAGCTATCGCGGATCAAGATGCACTCAAGATCCACCTCTTTGCAAGTACCCTAAAAGGTACGGCCTTCGATTGGTACTCCACTCTGCCGGAGGACTCCATCCAGAACTGGGCCATGCTAGAGATACGCTTCCTGACTCACTTCAAAGGTGAGGATCATCCCGCTACTATGGCTCAGTTGTGCAGCCTAAAACAGGGGGAGAATGAGTCAACATATGACTTCATTCACAAGTGGAAAGCGATGGCATACAAATGCTCTGATGTATTGCCACGAGCATCGCGAGTCGACATCTGCCGAAACAACATGAGAGCCAGAATCCGCTCCATGATCATCGGTAACAAATCAAAGAACCTGAGAGAACTCCTAGAAGCTTCCATGGAAGCTGAAACGGTGATTAAAAACCTCAACAGTCAGAAATCATCAAGAAAAGAGCCAACCGCCATTACAACCTCTAAACCAAAAAATAAAGAGGTCCTCAATGTGCAGAACAAGTTAGCTCCTCAGCCATCAAAGAAAGCTGAAAACAAAGCTGCTGGTAAGAGACCTGAACTCTCTGATGCCTTCAAAGAACGAGTAGAGAAGAAATACCCATTTGATGAAGATGTTGATGAAATCTTCGGGGCTCTTGTGGCAAACGACAAGCTCACCTTGCCTGAACCAAAAAGACGGGGTGATGTTAGCAAAACCAACGATCCTCGGTACTGTCCATACCATCAGATGGTCTTGCATCCTCTCAATCAATGCTTCGTTGTGAGGGAGAAAATAAATGAGATGTGGAAAAATGGAGTCATCACCTTTGACAAAAACTATGGGTCTGCCTCCATCAACATGGTGACATGTGGACAAACATCAAAATCACCAAAGAAGAATATCACTACTTCCTTCAAGGTGATAAACTCAATCCAAGCGTCTGAGAAACTGGTTCCTTGCCCGACACCAGACGGACAACCCATATGGGTACATCCCGATCTCCTGGAAGATGAAAATTGGGAGGTCGTGAAAACAAAGCCTACAGCTCAACAGCGAAGGCAGGCTAGGAAACATCTCCTCAAGCTCAAACGGCAAGAGAAGACCCAGCCAAAACAAGAAGTCTGAGAAAAGGCAGAGGCTTCCTCTACCGCTTCACTGGAGACAACAAAAATGTCCCTTCCAGAGACTTCAAAGGGGGTAAGAAAATTCACTCTCAGTGATTTCATGCCACCTCAATTCAAAGAAGCCACGCAGGAGGCATCATACTCTTGCAATTCGGTAGTTGGATTCTCCATTGATGGATACGAGTCCAGCGACACCGATGATGGATTCAAATCCAACTACATAGACGAGTGGGAGGAGTCCCTTGAAACAGGAGAATATCTCTCCGATGAAGAATGGGTTCCTGAGACTCATCTTATGCCAGTAATCTGGTATAACCCCCTACAGCCACAAGGATCCTGGTCTGATGATGAAGAAAACCAAGAGGCTGTACAAGAAAATGCTGCTGAACCAGCACCTCTCATTGCTCCAGTGGAAGTCAACCATGTTGAGCCACAAAGAGTTGATGAAGAAGAAAATTTGGCTCCCATGCCTGATCTTGAAGAATATGCAAGGATCTTGCAGCGTCTCGCTCTAGAACAAGAGCAGGACCGCGTCAACGAACTTCCTCGCAATCCAGAGCCTGAAGTCCCTGAAGACCATCAGGTACATCCTCCTTTAACTCTTGAAAATGGAGAAAATTGCTGGATAGACGATCCTCTTACATCCGAGGATGAGTCTGACTCCGATCAGGCAACGTCTCCTGTCAGAGCTTCCTGTAATGTGATAATTCGGGATTATAGCTCTTCCGAAGCATCGTCTGATGAGATCACTTACACTCCGGCTTCGCAAACACAAACTGCGAATGAATCCTTTGAAATGCTTCTTCGGTGTCTCATCGGGTAAGTTCCTCGGATTCAACCAGATGAATCAGAAATTTAAAGTCCGGAAGCTAGATTTGCTGCCTTACTACAACAAAGCACAATCACTTCTGCAAAAGTTCGACATCTGTCACATCACCCACATTCGTAGAGGTGAAAACATACGTGCAGATGCCCTGGCTGGACTTACCGCATCTATGGCAATCCAGGAAGGGGAAAACATGCAAATCACAGTGTGCGAAAGAAGAATCCTTCCTCCTCTTAACACACATCAAGCAGTTGCTGAATGTCACCAAGTGGTTGGAAGTCGGATTTCAATCCTTTAAACTTCAATCGGCGACTGGAGGGATCCGTTCATTGATTACATTATGTTCGGAATCCTACCTGAAGATCCAAAAGAACGCGTAAGTATCCAAGGCGAACCCCAAGCTTTCATTTGGATATTCCTTCAAAAATCCTTTATAGGAAATCCTTCAACGGAGTACTTCTACGCTGCTTATCACAACAAGAGGCTGAAGAAACACTTAAAGAAGTTCATGCTGGTCTTTGCGGAGCTCATCAGGCTGGTCCCAAGCTCTATGATCAGATAAAAAGGTTAGGTTATTACTGGCCTACCATGGTAGCTGACGCAATGCAATTTGCTAAGCGCTGCCAACAATGCCAAGTTCATGGAGATTACATTCACATGCCTCCCGAATGGCTACATCCTACAGCCATTTCATGGCCTTTCGAAGCCTGCGGTATGGACATCATAGGTCCTATTTCTCCCCCTTCGAGCAAAGGTCATCGCTTCATCTTCGCCGATACGGATTATTCCTCCAAGTGGTCAGAAGCATTTGCGTTCAACGAAATGAAGACCTCATTAATCCTTCAGTTCATGCGCACCAACATCATTTGTCGTTTCGGCATACCCAAAAGATTCGTCCATGATAACGGACTACAATTCCGGGATCACCGATTCTACAGGTTCTGCGACAAATACAAAATCCAAAGCTGTCCTTCGACTCCATACAATCCGGCAGCAAACGGATTAGCAGAAGCTTTCAACAAGACACTCTGCAAAATCCTCAAGAAGATGGTCTCTAGTCACAAAAGAGACTGGAGCGACAAAATGTCTGAAGCTTTGTGGGCCTATCGAACCACAGTTCGAGGACCAACCCATAGCACACCATTCTCCTTGGTCTATGGATGCGAAGCTGTCGTGCCCTTGGAAGTACAGATTCCTTCCTTGAGGGTATCCTTGCAAAATGACATGACTCAAGAAAGCAATGTCAAATTGCGACTCCATGAGCTGGACAATCTCGATGAGAGACGGCTCGAAGCTCAACAAAGCATTGAACTTTACCAGGCACGCATGGCAGGATCTTTCGACAAAAAGGTCAGGCAACGCGCCTACAAAAAGGGTGACTTGGTTCTTGCGGTAAAAAGACCAATGGTCTTCGCTCACAAGTCCAAAGGTAAATTTGAGCCAAAATGGGAAGGACCATACGTCATCGACAAGGTTTTCTCCAACGGCGCATACGCACTCCTAAACATGGAAGGTGCAGATGTATGATGCCTATCAACGGCAAGTTCTTAAAGCGGTACTACCCTTGAAGACTTACCCAACTGGGTAAGAGCAATGCCTGTACGGCCAAAACCGGTTTCCAGGTATACGCTCGCTAAACCCACCTTTTTTAGAATTTTCATTTCAAATGTTGAAATTTCTAGAAATTTAAACAATGCTTACTTTCATCGTTTCATTGTTCAAAAATCCAAGTTTAGGAACCTTTCCCTAACTTGACCAAAATTTTTAACCCTTGAACTCAAAATTCATGGTTTGAAAAAAAATCCGGATTCAGGGATTTCCACCCTAGTCCACCCTACCTTTTACCGCCTAAATGGTTTTAGGTCAAAACCTATGACCCTCGTGTCTTTAAACAAAAAAAAATGGTTTTTCAAAAAGCCGCGGGGAAGCGACGTTTAGTCGATACTCGCACAAATCGGAAGCATACGAACCACGTTCGACACTTCCAAAATTGCAGGGAAGCGACATTTCGTCGATACTTGCAAAATCCAAAACCGTGGAGATACAACATTTCAGTTGATATCCACAACCCAAATTTCAAAGGTTCGAAAAAACTTAAAAAACCATGGAGACGCAACATTTCAGTTGATATCCATAACCCAAAGGTTCGAGAAAACCACAAATTTAAAAAATCATGGGGAAACGACATCAAGTCAGTACCCGATTTTTGAAAAAGCAAGGATGCGACATTCCATCGATACTTGCACCCAAATCCGCGAGGATGCGACATTCCATCGATACTCGCAACCGAATGAGCAAGGATGCGACATTCCATCGATACTTGCAAGAACATTCAGCAGGGAGGCGACTTTTAGTCGATACTTGCATTTTTGAAAACCAAAACAAACCGGCTATAGATGCCACCAAAACAAAATCGGCTATCAATGCCACAAAACAAAAAAAAAATAATGGCTTTCAAAAAAAAAAACCGGCTATCAATGCCACAAACCCGGCTGTAGATGCCACCAAAACCGGCTATCAATGCCACAAATTGGCTATTAATGCCACAAACAAAAATCTGGCTCCCATACCAAAACAATCATTTGACAAAAGATTCTCACAAAATGACAAGCTTTTGATCAAATCCCATTTAGCAATTACTTTTATCACAAAAAGATTTAAGTGAGCGTAGGGAAAACAAAAAGAAAAGCATCCCATTTAGCAATTACTTTCATCACAAAAAGATTTAAGTGAGCGTAGGGAAAACAAAAAAAAAGTACCAAAAAATGCATGTGGTACCAAAAAAAAAAAAAAAGTGTTCACAAGCACTACAAAAAAAAGGATAGTTTCTGCTACAAAAATCAGGAGCTCAGCCAAAAATGGTCTCCAGCCAAGAGTTCAGCTCCTCAAGCAAACTTTTGGCCTCAGCCGTCAGGGATTCCAGGGCATGCTTCTTCAGGAACTTGCCATGAGATGCTGGGGTGGGCTGTAACCCTTCTTTCGCACCGGGAAGCTTATCCCGAGCAGTTTGCCATTGTTTGTCCTCTTGAAACTTCCTTTCAAGGACTCGATCAGCATCTGCAACCCGGCGAATCAGAGCACTCTCCCTGTCGTGAGCCTCTGTTATAGCAGCCCACTTGGCAGCGACTTGTGCCTTTAAATGCTTAAGACGTTTCCTGGCCTCATTGACCTCCCTATCAAGGATGTTAAGGTCATGTGTCAGCCCAATGATAGCTAGCTCTTCTAAGTTCTTCTCTCGGACTATCTGCTTCCTGCTTTGTGTAGCCTCATTCAGGTCAGACTTAGCCTTATCAGCAGGGTCCAGGAACATCTCCTGGAAGAACTGGTCGTCAGCAAAACCCATGGTCTCAAACCACTTGTCACCCAGTGCAATGATCCTATCAACGATTGCCCTGGCATCTGTGACATCCAGACCAGCCTCTTCGGCATCACTGAGAATCTCCTGCACATGCTGGATCATGCCAAATCCGGTATCCAAGTGTCCAGAAAGGAGAGTCTCAATCCAAGAGCTCAGAACCCGCACCACCACCTTCTTTGCAAAAAGAAGAGATGGCCAAGCTGAAGATTCACCCAACTCCGTTGGTCGGCAACTCATGTCATCACCCGTTGGAAGAGTAACAAAAGAACTCTTTCCAGTTGGAGCTGCTCGGGAAGGAATCTCAGCACGAGGTATCTCCTCAATAGTGTCAGAACTGGTCCCAGGAGTCTCTACCTCGGGATCGACCTCTGGCATCTCTTACTCTGGTTCTGAAGGAAGCAATGGACTCTCCGCTGTCACCTCAGAACCTGCCAAAGAAACACAAAAAGGTATGAATATGATCCTGTTTGAAAATCATTATCAGGGTTATTACCACAAAATACCTTCTTCGACGACTGGCGGAAGACTCTCTTCCTCCATGAACTCATCAGAAGCATCATCAACATTTGCATCCATCGATGGTTCAAAGTCATCGGAATCCTGTGGCAAGTCAGCTGACAAGAAAAATGTTAGCAAACCAAGTCACAGACACAAAAAAAAAGGTCATACCAATTAGAGATTCTGGATTCACTCCAGCGTCCCTCGGTTCTTCTTCAGGTGCCCCGACAGGGTCTGTCACCACCTCATCAGTTGGAACCTCAGGCATCGCCAAATCTTCCTCTGCTAAAAAAAAAGAGGAGCAGTAGGGACAGAAAACAAATCAAGACATGGAAAAATCCCATGAAAAGAAATGGAAAGAGAAAAAGGAAGAATCATACCTTCACCGACGGTCTCTTCTTTTCGGCTTCTCTTCTCTGGAGGCTCGTCAGCATCCCCTGGCGCCTCCTCATTGATAGTAAGAGGTACTTCCAAGTTCGGAGAGTCCTCATGCTGCCCCTTGCTTTGATGATGACTCCTCCTCCTCTTACTCCTACGGGCTCGCTTCTTAGAGGAACCTGCCCCGCTGTCAGAGTCAGGTTTCCCACTTGACTCCTCACTGGATGGTCTACTCTTGCCAGTAGACTCCACGAAAGCTTGCCTTTGCGCCGCTTGCATCCAAGCACCAAGTTCGGCTCCCTCCTGTTCTAGCTGCTCTAAAGCCTCATCAGGTATTTCTTGAACAACTTCAGAACCAATGACGCCCTGGTCACCGAGAAAGCATATCTCGTGCTTCTCTCCAGAAAGGAAGGCCCAAACTTCCTCTCGCCGGACGCCATCCGACTTTCCAAGGCCCTTTCCAGATGCCAGGTTCACATCAAGCTCCTTCTTGGAAAGCCCCCGATATGCCGAAAAGCTCTCCGCAAACCACTTCGCAAAGCCGGCAGCCCGAGAAGTCAACAACACAGGATAAGAGATCATGGCTGTAGTGTCTTCAGCACTATAGAAAGCCCATGCATTTCTCCCGTCCTGTAAACCTCCAAAGCGCTTCACCATGCTTGAAGGCGCTCCAACAACGCCTTGAGAAAAGCCTAATTGCAAAGCAAAGCGAGAGGGTATATACGGCTGGATGTCGATGAAAAGATGTATGCGGTACACCATCGTGCCGACACGTATGCTGAAAAGCCACTCCTTCTCTGCGTTCGTCAAGGAGTAATGCCTTCCCGACCCCACCCTGGTAGAGTCTCGGGAGGCACCAAAATCAAAAGCCTTCTTCCATAACTCCAGAGAAAGCTTCACTAAAGACTGCCCCATCTCGACGTCCCTGAACCGTCGGATCCTCATGCGGGCAAACAAAAGTGATTCGAACACGGCTTTGCCCTTAGCCAGCCGAATCATCAGAGGATCATCATCCTGTGCGGCACCCAGTTGGTGGAAGCCAGGACAGTGGTACACGTACCACGAATAAAAGATGTGGGCTGAAAATACCCTATTCATAGGGAGCCCAAGCCGAACCAAAAAAGCAGCAGCCTGTAGTTCGGTACACAGGTAGGAGTAAAGAGCTAGCACCAAAGCAAGCTGCTCTCCAAACGCCATCTGACAAGCCGGAAAAATACAATGCGGCCTGATGTGCGTTCCATCTCCTCCAGCAAAAATAGCCTCACCAAGCCAATAAGTGAGGTAAACAGCGAGATCTCTCCGCAGTGCAATGTCAGGACATATGGCGTTTGTACTCGTACAAAAATCTCTCAACTCTTCTTGCATAGCCAAGATCTTCTTCGAACTTCGATCTTGAGCCCTGGCTTCCTGGGTCACACTATCAGAAGACTCCTTGCTATCAAAAAAGTTGGGGAACAAAGAGCTAGAACTCTTCCAACTGCTGGATCTAACTTTCAAACCCTCATTCTCCTTCAAAAAATCATAGAAGGATACGAGTTGAAAGTACAGAAGCCTGAACTCCTCAGACTGCTCCTCAAGGACGCTGTCGATCGGCATAAACTCCTCATAGAGTTTGCCAAGGATGGGCAATCCAGTAATGGGGCTCAGCTCCTTCAAAGAGAAACTAATCTCACCATTCGTCACAATGAAGGTATTGGTTTATGGAAGGAATGACTCCAGCATAGCCATGAAGGCCTCATCGGAAAAGATCACGGTCTACCTAAAGGCGCGGACCGCATCAAAAATCCCGGCCTCCTTCAAAACGGTGCCACCAATCAGCAGGACGCGATCAGTCCACGACTTCCACTCGGAGTCAGCACTGAAACGGCCACGAAGTCGAAAAGGCTTTATCCAATTGCTGCCGTCACCGCTGAAAATACCAAGGCCCACCGGTCTCAAATCGACCGACGGATAATCAGAGCCCTGGTAGCCGCTGGATGGCATCAACAGGTCCATGTTAGCAGGCGACCTCTCTGTATATCCAGGAGAACCGCCAACAAAAACCCCGGTCTTGATTACATTTGTCCTTCTCACCCAGCTTGGAGGATCTTCCCTCTTAGAACACATGGGGGCAAGGCTCATGATCGAGACGGTGCGATCAAACGTCGACCGAGTAGTAACAGTCTTCTTCTCACCATCTGCTGTGAAAGAGAACTGAAAACATCTCCTCTGGTATGTCATGTCATCAGGGACGGCATCACCAAAGAAGAAGGTAGGCTTGGGTAAAACACTCTGATCTTCCATCATCCATGGACGACTGCTTACCATGATCTTATAGAATTCATCTCCCTTGAGAGCGATCAGTCGCTGCCTCATCTCATCTCTATTGAGGGAGTCGCACTCTTCTAGATTCCTCTCAACATACTGGACCTTCTCAAAGGCCCGCTGAACGGCCGGATTAGAAGATCTAGCAGATCGACGAGGTATGCTTGTAGCGGGCTCTTTACCCTTATTCGTTCTGGAAGAACCACCTGCAAAGGATGGAAAAGAAAAAGATCAAACATCAAAATGATAGAATCTCGCTAAAAAAATCTGGCGAAATTTTGACATGATGATGAGGCAATTCCGAAGAAAATGAACTATCCCGAAAGAAATAGAAAGCTTGAAGATGGGCTCAACATTGCTGTGAGCTCCGAAACTCCAAACTTTCGAAACCTCAAAGTCTCCACAAAATCAGGAAGGGCTCGACATCGCTGCGAGCTCCAAATTCCCAAATTTGCAAAAACTTCCAGGTATGCTATCACATCATGCTACAATTCAATTTACAAACAAAATACATGCATGAACATCTTGGTTTGCCAAAAAAAAAATGCATTATCATGATGAGCAAAAGAAAAAGAAAACAAAAAGGAAGAAAGAAACTTTCCCAAAAAAAAGGGAAGAAAGAAAAAAAAACTTTCTCAAAAAAAAAGAAGAAAGGTTCAGCAAAAAAAAAAAAAGAGAGAAAAAGGGGCTGGCCCACAGGCCACGTGGCCGTACGGACAGATCCGTACACAAAAGAAAAAAAAATGCAAAAAAAAAGAGCAAACACATGGAAAAAAAAAGAAAAAAAGAAAAGAAAGAAACAAAAAAAAAGAACTAAGAAAGAACTTTTTTCCTACAATGGGGTTTTCTTGAAAAAGGGAACTTACTTGAAGCCATTAATGGAGAAGAAGAAGAAAAGTCTTAAAGATCTTGAAGAAGAAGAACTCTTGTTCTTGAAGCCCTCTTGGGATTGTTGCAAAAGAAAGTAATAAGAGCAAGAGATCCAACCTCCTCCTTGCTTTTATAGAAGAGAGCAAACCAAAGAAGGAAAGAAGAAAGATGTAAGTGTTACTAATTAGTAACCTTACCAAAAGAAAGAAATTAGGAAGATTCTTTCCCAAAAGAAAGATATCTTGAGGGATTCTCTCCCAAAAAGAAATCAATGAGAGATTTTCACCCAAAAAATAGGATCAATGAAAGATTCTTTCCCAAAGGAAGATATCTTGAGATATTCTCTCCCAAAATAAAGGGAACATGAGAGATTCTCTCCAAGTAAAGTTATTCTTAGATATTCTCTATCCAAAGGAGATATTTTTGGATATTCTTTATAAAAATGACACCATATGAGATCTAAGCCATTTCAAAAGCTTAAGGTCCCATGGGTTAACCCATATGAGCCAGGTTTGACCACCTAGGTACTAAAAAAAAAAAAATTTGGGCTTTTAGTCAAAGAGAAATCCCTATTACCAAGAGCATACAAAAATGGTTCCATGCCTCTTTTGAGTTGATTGAAAGATCCCCATGAGTTTCGAAAAATCAAACCATCCAGCCTCATCTACCAAATTGAGCCAAAAATCTTGAAATTAACATTCCGCAAAAATCCAAACCAAGTCCTGGTCCCCTAACTTGCCATATACAGCTTGTTAGGTCACAAGACCAAAACCAAAAACCAAAATCTGATCCCCTAACTTGCCACATACAGCCTGTTAGGTCACAAGATCAAAACCAAAATTGATCCCCCAACATTCCACATACAGCTTGTTGGGTCACACGGTCAAAACCAAACCCGACCCCCTAACCTGCCACATACAGCCTGTTAGGTCATAAGGTCAAAACCCAAATCCACATCCCTGATGTCATCTTCAAAACTTTGCCTCGAGATGGTACGTGATCCCTTTCACTACCATAAAATTCCCCTGGAAGCTCAAAAGGCTACAAATACCAAAAAGAAAGACTGCTCAAAGACTCTTGGTCAAGTCACAAGCTCTCCTTCACAAAATCTCTTCGAGGCACATCGACTACAAAAGTTAAGCAACTCATCGCTGCACCTCGAGGGGGCATTTGTTGACACCAAAATGTCACTTTGCCTCTTCAAGATCCAAAAAGCTACATGAAGTCACAACTTGCCATAAATAGGCGATGCTACTTCCAAAAAATCAAATCTTGTTATAATCAAACAAAAACTGCAAGATCCTTCAAGACAGCCAAAAGAGGAGTACACAAGAAGTTTCGGGCCATTTCAAAATCATTTGGCCTAACTTCGCTTCTCCGGCAGCTGAAAAGGAGCTCCCGACGGCGAAAGCATCGGAGACACCAAATCTTCGATCAGAGCCGATGGATGGTCTCAAAATACATCCAAAAGGCTCCACGTCAAGTTTCGAGTCAAACCGACAACGTTTGACCCTACATCAACCCTCGAATAGCTAAATCAAGCCTCTCGGCGGCAAGAACCACCGAGTCCATCACTCATCAGATAAAGCACATGGACGGCTTAAAAATGCTTACAAAGGGCTACACGTCAAATTTCAGGTCATTTCGGCAACATTTGACCACACTTTGACGCTCGGAAGCCAAATCAGGCCTTTCGGCGGCGAAGCTCCCCGGGACCATGGTTTCCAAATCATAGCCTATGGATCATCTTAAAATGACTCCAATAGGTTCCCTGTCAAATTTCAAGTCAATCGGACATCGGTTGACCGCACATCAAGCCGCGACATCTTCATCGCGACAAAAGCAAGTCTACTTGTGATAGGACCCCAAACGGCTTCAAAACTCAAACAAAAGCCTATGGTTGGTCTTATTTATTACTCAGCGGGCTTCACCCCAAATTTCAGGTCATTCCGACATCGTTTGACCCAGTTTCAGCTTCTGACGGAAAATCGGCAACTTTGCGCGACAAAGTCTTCGGCTTTCTCAGAAAATTGGAGACTTTGCAAAATAAAATGCAAGGATTCTCATCAGGTTTTCTACAGGGAAATCAGGCCAATAAATGGTCAAAAATGTCAAGGAAAAATACAGAAGAAAAAAGAATAAAAAAATAGCAAAAACGAACACAAAACGGGACAAAAGGGGGGAAAACCGCCCAGGGTCGCCGGCCCCTGCAACCCTGGAGCCCAGGATCACCGGGAGGGCCCCGGAAACCCCATTTTTTGCCGTTTCTTCACGATTCGAAGCGTCTGACCTCTGTTATTTTCTAAAATTCATACTTTTGAGACACCAAAAACTCTAACATCCGTCAAAATCACAGGTCAATCATCAAGAGTATCGAAATCAACATTGATCGCCAACCGGTGAACCAAAAAAAGTGTGCTTTCTACCCGACCGATCGAGAAATCGACAGGACAGATGGCACCGACCCATTGTTGGCAAACAATACCTGAAGTTACATGGTCATCCAATGTCGATCTACATGAAGATCCATCGATGATCATCACCAGAAGAATCCCAAAAGACGCGGCACGGCCCGCGACTCTTCAACTGCTCGGCGACCACTTAATGCGATTAATTGACTAGCCTTATTACAGTCATTAATCCATTTCTTTGGACGGCCCAATCGGAAGCAAGCATCTGGGAGTTACAAGTCAAGAGATTCATGACATTTAAACCTTGAAACTCCTCCCATCATGGCGATTAAAGGCGATTAAATGCCCTCAATCTCCTCCGGCCAATTAGAGGCCAAGAAAAAGGAGTTACAAAATAAAGGAATTAAATCCTGTAACTCCTCCCATTATACGGCTTAATGACAATAAAAGCCTATAAACCCTCCTAAATGGCTACCAAAAAGCCTATAAATAGGAGAGCACTCCAAGAAGAAAAGACATACAACAGACTGCAGAAAATCCGGAAACTCAGATAGAAAAAGGCATCAGAAATCCAGAGAAAGAAAGAGAGAAAACTCTGCGGAAGTTCTACACCGACAACCCCTACAAGGTGATAAAAGTCCCTTGGGGGGTACCCCCCCCAAGGTCCTTGCCTTCTCCTTTTGCCTCCAATGGCTTAGACGTGGCTTTTCAGCCCGTCTACTTGGTTTTTTATTAGACATAGGACCTCCCTGTTGGTCTTTGTCCTCTAAAACCCTAAGGTTATAGCCAAGCCGAGCGAATCAATAGCATCCTCTTTTCTTATCTGCATGGATGATGGCGAAGTCCACATATGGCTTGCGACCGTCAATCTGAACGGGTCCCCCACAATCTCCTGAGAAGTTAGATCCTCATTTTCTTGCTTTTCATTATAATTTGTATTTTTTCAAAAGAGACAAAAATCACAACTCTTGTCTTTCATTATTGATAAGGATTGTAAATCAGCTATAAATGCCAAAAAAAATTGCCTTTCATGGCAAATTAAGAAAATGTCTCTTTTCTTAAATATATGTGCAATGGAAAACTTGAAAGAAGTTGATTTCCGTTTTACTTGCGAAGGTTGATCTCCGGATCACCACTTGCAATTCCAAGTAAAATAGAAAATCTGGCACACCAACACAAAAGAAATGTTGATGCACGCCTCTGCCCCCTCCGGTTACGAAAGGGTCGGACCCAAACGGACTCCCACGTCCGCCGACCTCGGTAGAACCGAGCGAGCAGAATGCGCTGGTCCATCATACCTCATGCTGAGATTCCTTCCCCAGCAGCTCCAACTGGAAAGAGTTCTTTTGTTCCTCTTCCAACGGGGCATGACATGAGTCGCCGACCGACGAAGCGGGGCGAATCTTCAGCTGGGCCATCTCTTCTTTTTGCGAAGAAGGTGGTGGTGCGGGTTCTGAGCTCTTGGATTGAGACTCTCCTTACTGGACACTTGAATGCCGGATTTGGCATGATCCAGCATGTGCAGGAGATTCTTGGTGATGCCGAAGAGGCTGGTATGGATGTCACAGGTGCCAGGGCTATCGTTGATAGGATCATTGCACTAGTTGACAAGTGGTTTGAGACCATGGGTTTTGCTGACGACCAGTTCTTCAAGGAGATGTTCCTGGACCCTGCTGATAAGGCTAAGTCTGACCTGAATGAGGCTACACAAAAGCAGGAAGCAGATAGTCCGAGAGAAGAACTTAGAAGTAGCTAGCCATCATTGGGCTGAGACATGACCTTAACATCCTTGATAGGGAGGTCGATGAGGCCAGAAAACGTCTTGAGCACTTGAAGGCACAAGTCGCTGCCAAGTGGGTTGCTATAACAGAGGCTCGCGATAGGGAGAGTGCTCTAATTCGCCGGATTGCAGATGCTGATCGAGTTCTTGAAAGGAAGTTTCAAGAGGACAAACAATGGCAAGCTGCTCAGGATAAGCTTCCCGGTGTGAAAGAAGGGTTGCAGCCTTCTCCAGCATCTCATGGCAAGTTTCTGAAGAAGCGTGCCTTGGAAACTCTGACGGCTGAGGCCAAAAGTTTGCTCGAGGAGCTGAAATTTTGGCTCGGAACCATTTTTGGTTGAGCTCCTGATTTTTGTAACAGAATCTATCCTTCTTCTCTCTTTTTTTTTTGGTACCACATGTATTTTTTTTTGTAGTGTTTGTGAACACTTTTTTTTTGGTACCACATGTATTTTTTGGTACTTTTTTTTTATTTTCCTTACGCTCACTTAAATCTTTTTGTGATGAAAGCAATTGCTAAATGGGATTTGATCAAAAGCTTGTCATTTTGTGAAAATCTTTTGTCAAATGATTGTTTTGGCATGGGAGCCAGATTTTGTTTGTGGCATGGAAGCCGATTTTGGCATTGATAGCCAGGTTTGTGGCATTGATAGCCGAGTTTGTGGCATTGATAGCCGGGTTTTTTGAAAGCCAGGTTTCGGTTGGTAGCATTGATAGCATGTTTTGTTTTGTGGCATTGATAGCCGGTTTTGGTGGCATTTATAGCCGGTTTTGGTTTTCAAAAATGCAAGTATCGACTAAAAGTCGCCTCCCTGCTGAATGGTCTTGCAAGTATCGATGGAATGTCGCATCCTTGCTCATTCGGTTGCAAGTATCGAAGGAATGTCGCATCCTCGCGGATTTGGGTGCAAGTATCAATGGAATGTCGCATCCTTGCTTTTCAAAAATTTTAGTTTTGCGGGTACTGACTTGATGTCGTTTCCCCACGTTTTTTGAAATTTGTGGTTTTCTCGAACCTTTGGGTTATGGATATCAACTGAAATGTTGCATCTCCATGATTTCTTAGTTTTTTTTTTTTTTTTGAACCTTTGAAATTTGGGTTGTGGATATCAACTGAAATGTTGCATCTCCACGGTTTTTAGATTTTTTTTTGAACCTTTGAAATTTGGGTTGTGGATATCAACTGAATTGTTGCATCTCCACGGTTTTGGATTTTACAAGTATCGTCGAAATGTCGCTTCCCTGCGATTTTGGAAGTGTCGAACGTGGTTCGCATGCTTCCGATTTGTGTGAGTATCGACTAAGAGTCGCTTCCCCGCGGTTTTAGAAAAACCATTTTTTTTTTAAAGACACGAGGGTCATAAGTTTTGATCTAAAACCATTTTGGCGGTAAAAGGTAGGGTGGACTAGGGTGGAAATCCCTAAATCGGGATTTTGTTTCAAACCAAGAATTATGGGTTCAAGGGTTGAAAATTTTGGTCAAGTTAGGGAAAGGTTCCTAAACTTGGATTTTTGAACAATGAAACGATGAAAGTAAGCATTGTTTAAATTTCTAGAAATGTCAACATTTGATATGAAATTTCTAAAAAGATTGGGTTTAGCGAGCGTGTACCTGGAAATCGGTTTTGGCCGTATAGGCATTGCTCTTACCCAGTTGGGTAAGTCTTCAAGGGTAGTATCGCTTTAAGAACTTGCTGTTGATGGGCAGTATACATCTGTCACCCTCCATGTTTAGGAGTGCGTATGCGCCGTTGGAGAAAACCTTGTCGATGACGTTGGGTCCCTCCCATTTTGGCTCAAATTTGCCTTTGGACTTGTGAGCGAAGACCATTGGTCTTTTTACCGCAAGAACCAAGTCACTCTTTTTGTAGGCACGTTGCCTGACCTTTTTGTCGAAAGATCCTGCCATGCGTGCTTGGTAAAGTTCAATGCTTTGTCGAGCTTCGAGCCGTCTCTCATCGAGATTATCCAGCTCATGGAGTTGCAATTTGACATTGCTTTCTTGAGTCATGTCATTTTGCAAGGATACCCTCAAGGAAGGAATTTGTACTTCCAAGGGCATCAAAGCTTCGCATCCATAGACCAAGGAGAATGGTGTGCTATGGGTTGGTTCTCGAACGGTGGTTCGATAGGCCCACAAAGCTTCAGACAGTTTGTCGCTCCAGTCTCTTTTGTGACTAGAGACCATTTTTTTGAGGATTTTGTAGAGTGTCTTGTTGAAAGCTTCTGCTAATCCGTTTGCTGCCGGATTGTATGGAGTTGAAGGACAGCTTTGGACTTTGTATTTGTCGCAAAACCTGTAGAATCGATGATCCCGGAATTGTGGTCCGTTATCATGGACGAATCTCTTGGGTATGCCGAAACGACAAATGATGTTGGTGCGCAGGAACTGAAGGACTGATGAGGTCTTTATTTCGTTGAGCGCAAATGCTTCTGACCACTTGGAGAAATAATCCATAGCGGCGAAGATGAAGCGATGACCTTTGCTCGAAAGGGGAGAAATAGGACCTATGATGTCCATACCCCAGGCTTCGAAAGGCCATGAAATCACTGTAGAATGTAGCCATTTTGGAGGCATGTGAACATAATCTCCGTGAACTTGGCATTGTTGGCAGCACTTAGCAAATTGCATTGCGTCAGCTACCATGGTAGGCCAGTAATAACCTAACCTTTTTATCTGATCATAGAGCTTGGGACCAGCCTGATGAGCTCCGTAAAGACCATCATGAACTTCCTTGAGCGTTTCTTCAGCCTCTTATTGTGACAAGCAGCGTAGAAGTACTCCGTTGAAGGATTTCCTTTAACGGATTTTTGAAGGAATATCCAAATGAAAGCTTGGGGTTCGCCTTTGGATGCTTACCCGTTGTTTTGGATCTTCAGGTAGGATTCCGAACATAGTGTAATCAATGAACGGATCCCTCCAGTTGCCGATTGAAGGTTGAAGGATTGAAATCTGACTTCCAACCACTTGGTGGCATTCAGCAACTGCTTGATGTGTGTTAAGAGGAGGAAGGATTCTTCTTTCGCACAATGTGATTTGCATGTTTTCACCTTCTTGGATTGCCATAGATACAGCAAGTCCAGCCAGGGCATCTGCACGTATGTTTTCACCTCTACGAATGTAGGTGATGTGACAGATGTCAAACTTTTGCAGAAGCGATTGTGCCTTGTTGTAGTAAGGCAACATATCAGGCTTCCTGACTTCAAATTTCTGATTCATCTGGTTGACGATCAGTTGAGAGTCTCTAAAGACTTCCAGCATGGTGATACCGGATTCGATGGCGAGTTCCAATCCTAGGATCAGAGCTTGATATTCAGCTGCATTGTTTGTGCATGGTTCCAATAGCGAGAAAGCGTGTGGAATCATGTATTTGTCGGGGCTAACAAAGAGGATGCCAACTCCCGAGATCAGCTGTCTTTTTTCATTTGTCCTGGTTGCACCGTCAAAGTACATGTCCCAGGAAGCATTTTGTGAGAAAGTCTCCACATTGTAGACTGGTTCGTCTGGGAGATCATTTGTAAGTGGAGAATCCTTAGGCAATGGATGCTCTACGAGAAAATTTGCTAGAGCTTGCCCTTTGATCGCCTTTTGTGGTACATACCTAATATCAAATTGTGACAGAAGGATGGACGATTTTGCCAGTCCGGCATTGAGAGAACCTGCTTTTGTGACAAAGACCTTCAAGTGGTTGATCCTCGAGACCAGGTAGATTGTGTTGGAAAGCAAGTAGTGACGCAGCTTTTGTACGGCGAACATCACTGCAAGGCATTCCTTTTCGACTGGAGAGTAGCGATGCTCTGCACCTACTAGCATACGGCTGAGGTAGTATAGAGCAGCTTCTTTTCTTTCATTATTTTCTTGTGCAAGCAGAGCACCCAGAGAGTGATCAAGGGCTCTTGTGTACAAGATGAATGGTTTTCCAGTGGTAGGAGCAGCTAACACTGGAGGTTTGGTCATGTATGTATTGATATCTTGGAATGCAGCTTCCCAGTCAGCATCCAACACAAAGTTTACACCCTTTTTCATCAACCGGGAGAATGGACGGCATTTCCCCGAAAGATTGGATATGAACCGTCTGATGTAGGCCAATCTCCCTTGAAGCCCTTTGAGTTCTCTCAAGGTTCTTGGAGAGGGCATTTCTAGAATGGCTTTGACTTTTATGGGGTCAAGCTCGATTCCAGTTTTCCGAACTAAGAATCCGAGAAACTTACCCGACGAGACGCGGAAGAAGCATTTCAGAAGATTCATTCGCAGATTGTGTTTGCGAAGTCGGAGGAAGACTTCTTGATGGTTTTCGAGATGATCTTCTTTTCTTTTGCTTTTGACGGCGAGGTCATCAACGTAACATTCAACCGTCTTGTGCTGCATATCTTGGAATATTTTCATCATAGCCCTCTGATATGTGGCACCAGCATTTTTCAGACCAAATGGCATGCAATTATAGCAATAAACGCCAAATGGGGTCCGAAAAGATGTATGTTTTTCATCTTCAGGATGCATTTTTATCTGATTATAGCCAGAGAAACCATCCATGAATGTCATTCGCTCGAATGCACAGGTATTATCAATCATTACCTCTGGTATAGGGAGCGGAAATTCATCTTTTGCGCATGCGCCATTCAGGTCTCTATAGTCAATACAGACCCTGATCTGCCCGTTTTTCTTTGTCACGGGGACAATGTTGGCCAACCATTCAGGATGTTGTTCCTCACGGATGAAGCCGACGCTTTTGAGTTTTTGAACTTCCTGTTCAATTTTATCCATCACATTTGGACGGAATTTTCTTTGCCCTTGCTTGACAGGCTTGATGTCTTCTTGAAGATTGAGTTTGTGGACTAGTATTTTGGGGTCTAAGCCAGGCATTTCAGCGTAAGACCATGCAAAGCAATCAACGAACTCACGAAGAAAGGCGATATACTTGGGTAACTCATCATCCTTTATATTCTTGCTTATGAATATAGGACGTGGGTTATCTGGTGTTCCCAATCTATCTTTTGAACAGGATCTTCTGTTGGAAGGTTCGAAGGTGATTCCTCCACAATATTTTCGAAGGCTTCCAGCTTAACGAAACCTTCTGGGGTTTCAAGGGCATTTCCAGACCAAGGTTTTGTTCCTTTCCACGGGTCTTCTTGATCGGCAATTTTCCCAAGGCTTGCTATGAGATGATCCCAATGGCCTATTGAAACCGTGTCGAAGTAGGCTACTTCTTTTGGAGATGAGGGTTCTTCTGGGTCAGAAGACCACACGTCTGTGCCATCGGACAATTCCTCTTCATCGTCAGAGAAATCGTACCAATTAGATGAGTTTCCCGGATCTTTGTCAGGTGACTCATCGAAGAGATATCCAGGGAGATCGATGTCTTCATGGACTTGAGATGTTGAGGCTTGGTCAGTAAATTGACTTTTAAGCCTTTGTGTCAACTGTCACAGGGGGTCAGGATCATACCCTAACCCGTGTGAAGACTTTTCTACATGGCCGTAGAGTCTCCAATCTTCCAGCTGGCTTTTGGTCAAGACGGGCCCCAATGGCGTGAGAATACCGCGTCCTTCTCCCAAACCGACTGGGTTTTGAGCATCATAGCCCATTTTCTTCATAATAGCTTGTGCCATAGAACTATATAAGGGTAGTTGAGGCATACCTTTATTTTGGAAAGGTTCAAGCACTGAGTTTGATGAAGAAGCATCCGATCTATGGAAAAAGATCGCATTTTCCTTTGCTGAAGTTGCTGGAACAACGAAGGAAGCTGACGTAGGATCTTCTATGTCAGAAGTTGTCTCCATTGGAGTAAGAGCAGGCTGAACTTGCTGAGTGTCAGCTTGGCTTGACGATGTGTCATCTTTTAGCTCTGAATCCGAATCCGTGTCTTGCATGATAGACACGAAAGAGACAACAAATTTACCCCCAGACTTTTGCTTTGCCTTCTTCACTTTAGTTGTGATGACCAAAGGCTTTGAAGGTCTGAGGGAAATGACGAAGGGAGTTTGAATGCTCTCTTTGGATTTACCGGAAGGTTTGTTTTCTTCCGGTGATTGTTGAGGAGCCTTGCCTTTATCTTTCTGGAGATTTTCGGCAAAGGGTGCTGTGTGCTTCTCCTCTTCTTCTTTTTCACCTTCATACATCTGTGAGTCTACGAAGTGGACTTCTTTACTTCTTTACCCTTGAAGGGTTTTCTGTCTGCAAAGACTCGATGTATCATGCCGTCATTGCCAACAAATTAACTTGATGCATTGATGTAAAGTTGAAGGGACAACACCATTCTCGTGGATCCAGGGGCGTCCGAGAAGGATGTTGTAGCATGAAGGGGTTTTTATTGCATACACAGTGACCTCAGAGATAAGATCACCGATCTGCAACTTGATTTTGCCGATAGGCCTTTGAGTACTCCCATCGTATCCAAAGATAGATATAGATGTATAGCTCAGCTTGCTGGGTGGGATGCCTAACTCTTTGAGAGCCGAAGTGGAGATGAGGTTGAGTGCAGAACCTGGGTCGATCTGAACTCTGTGCATAGGCATTTCCTTGATGTACCCTGTGAAGTACAGGGGTCGGTTGTGCCTTGTTTTGCTAAGTAGGAGGTCGTCCTTTGTGAAGGCGATGGTTACACTAGCTGCTTTTAGAACCGAGAGGCATTCAATGCATGATCCCTCAGTTTTCTTATTTTCTCCCATTGGGGAAGTTTCTGAGTTTTTGACCCGATAGTCCATTTCAATTTGGAGGACTTGCGGGGCATGTTTGTCGACATCCTCATTCAGCTTTTGTAATTCTGAAATGAGATTATCACGAGTGTGCGGAGACATTCGCAATAATTCTAGGATGTGCAGACATGCAGGTATGTGCTTGAAATGATTAATCAAGTCATACTTGAAAGCCTCCTTAGGGCCTGCATGTTCATCATTGTTGCCACTAGGGGCGCTTACAACATCTTTTCCCGAAGAATTTACATATGTAAAGGAAGATTGGTTGTAATTTTTGTGGTAGTCCCGGCCAGAGCGGGTGCCTCTACCAACTTCGAGAGCTTCTTGAGAAGGGTCTTCTTTTGGAAGATTATCTTCAGGATCAAGAGGCTGTCGTTTTTTATTTGCTGAGGATGTATCTGCAGCAGAATTTCCATCCTCAGTCATCCAGCAACCTTTCTTCTTCGTTGACCAATTCATCGTCCCAAACATCAATAGCTGGGAATTCTTCAGTTAGGAAGGGTGTGAGCTTTGAAGTCACGATCTCAGGAGAAGAAACCTGAGAGGGTGTCGTCTCAGTGAAAGTTACGTGAGATGAGGTGGCTCCAGAGGATATAATGCTAGGCGTCGTCTGAGTGTAAGTGATCTCGTCAGACGACGCTTCGGAAGAGCTATAATCCTGAATTATCACATTATAGGAAGCTCTGATAGGAGACGTTGCCTGATCGGAGTCAGACTCATCTTCGGATGTAAAAGGATCGTCTATCCAGCAATTTTCTCCATTTTCAGGAGTTAAGGGAGGATGTACCTGATGGTCTTCAGGGACTTCAGGCTCTGAATTGCGAGGAAGCTCGTTGTCGCGGTCTTGCTCTTGTTCTAGAGCGAGATGTTGCAAGATCCTTGCATATTCTTCAAGATTAGGCATGGGAGCCAAATCTTCTTCTTCATCTACTCTTTGTGGCTCGACATAGTTGATTTCCACTGGAGCAATGATGGGTGCTGGTTCAACAGCATTTTCTTGTACAGCCTCTTGGTCTTCTTCATCATCAGACAAGGATCCTTGCGGCTGTAGGGGTTATACCAGATTACTGGCATAAGATGAGTCTCAGGAATCCATTCTTCATCGGAGAGATATTCTCCTGTTTCAAAGGACTCCTCCCACTCGTCGGTGTAGCTGGATTCGAATCCATCATCGGTGTCGCTGGACTCGTATCCATCAATGGAGAATCCAACTACTGAATTGCAAGAGTATGATGCCCCCTGCGTGGCTTCTTTGAATTGAGGTAGCATGAAATCACTGAGAGTGAATTTTCTTACCCCCTTTGAAGTCTCTGGAAGGGACATTTTTGTTGCCTCCAGTGAAGCGGTAGAGGAAGCCTCTGCCTTTTCTTGGACTTCTTGTTTTGGCTGGGCCTTCTCTTGCTGTCAATCCTCTGCTGGCCTTGTTCCAACTGCTGGATGCGTGTGAGCGCATCATCTTGAGGTGGATTGCGGGGTGGTGGCTCAGAATTTGTAGCCAGGACGTTCATCCCTCGAGATTCGAATGAAAAAACTGTCCTGGTGACTGAGCTGGGCTCATTCTTTTTTATGAAGAGCTTGACGAAGGATCACTCTGCCGTCCTTTGCTTGAAGGAGCAGGGGATTCTTCTGAGTGTCTTCTTGTCCTGGAGATGCTGCGGGTCACCGGACATCGGACATGGATTTTTGTTGCTGACTTTTGGCGTCTTCTGGTTTTTCCAACCATATGGACGGCAGCAACTTGGTTGGGTGTTTCTTTTTTGACCCATTTGGGAGGGACTTGAAGTGTAGGAGGCTGGGTCCTTTGCTTCTCTAGTCTCTTTTGTCGATATGATGCGCGGTGGCGTATACGACGAGCAATTTGAGCTTTGGTCAGCTCTGGCTGGGCTTTGACAATGAAGGATGTACTCCCTCGGGCGCAGCAGCCGAGCCTATCTTCTTTGTAGCTGGGCAAGGATAAGATGCGAACCCGGTCCTTCGCCTGTTGCAGCGAAGCTTTGAATTTTTCGAGTTCGGCCCCTGTAGATATGAAGGGTCGAACCGAAGGATTGTAGGCCTTAGCAGGTGCTTGCAGAGGCCTTGTGATGCATGATCTGATTTTGGACTTGTGAGAACAAGCCGGCTCATGCTGGGTTGACTTGGGAGTCAGGTTGGAGATGGACCTCTCCTCTTTCATATAGGCAAGAGGGTAGAACTTGTTCTCCTTGAGTGGGGCCAGTATGCTGGCTTGGTGGATGTTTGAGACCTTCTTTGTTTTGGTGAAGGTCTTGGGGACTAAGTCTTGGGACAAACCTGGTCGTTTGCGGATCGAGGCTTCGTGGGGGTGCCACGGGCTTTAGGCCTTCTGGTGTTCGCCTTTGGTGTCACGGTAGTGACACGTTGAGAGGCGACCTTCTGCTTCTTGGAAGGAGCAGTTTGTTCCTCGAGAAGTGGGAATGGTCCCAGCATCCCAAAGACGATAGTCCGAGGAGTCGAGGTCGACCCGGAGTTCAGAGAGTTGCCGAGGGAGTTGACTCTTCGGCAGCTGATGGGGCACTTGTAGGTGCGCATGGTTTGCTTCTGTTGAACCATGAGCTAGTGCTTATTCTCATCGAAAGTAATGGTTAGTAAAGCTGCCATTGTTAGTTTTCGAAAAGTTTCTGAAACAAGACCACATCCATTAGTAATCACAAGAATATAATGATCATAAATGGGAAGTTCTATGGTTTTGTCTTTTCAAATCGCCCGAGGGATATCACCCAAGCAATACGAAGAAGGCAAAAGGCCATAGAGGGTACAATTGTTCTGATCGCAGGTATGGTAAGCCCAGAATGAGCGTCCCAGTGACTGCTAGAAGCAATTGTGAACTTAAATTCAACTTATCGAGAAGCAGAGCTTGCTCGATATAAGAAGAATATAAGGTTGGAGTTACAAATGTGCCGGTCGCGAATACAGTAGACCCTGAAAGGGCGTACTAGTACCGTTAGACACAAATGTTTGGAGACCGCATCCATGAGATGAGATTCTCTGTTTTGAAAGGTCAAGATTGGATTCATCAAAGAGAGCAGATGGTATTCCGATCCAAATACGGTCTCAACGATTTCCGTGAGTGCCAGTACTCAGAAGGAAATGAACCATAATTTCTCGGATCTGAATCCAAAAATGACGAGTTTTTTATTTTTTATTTTTGAAAGGCCAATATTGGGTCATCAAAGAGAGCAAAATGCATTCCAATCTGAACACGGGCTCAACGATTTCTACGAGCGCCAGTGCTCAGAAAGGAGGAGACCGAAATTTCTCCAATCTGAACCCAAAAATGACGGAAGTTTTTTTTTTGAAGATTTTTTTTAAAATCTTTTATTTATTTATTTATTTTTATTTTTCTTTAAGATTTTTTTTTTGAAATTTTTTTTGTTTTTATTTTGAAAAATTTTTTATTTAAAAGACGAGAGAGTACACATAGGCCTCCTAACCCGGTCTTATGAAATCTCGATTGATAGAATTGCCCCCAAGTAAGGGTAGGATTACTTAATGAACCCGTTTGGAGGACCCTTGCCTAGAACATTCAAGCTGTCTCCACACTCTGGACAAGGCTTTTCTTGAATCAACCGTGATCAAAGAACGCAGTTGGGTTAACCTTAGTGGTCTATGTCTTTTTCTATTTATTTATTTTTTTTAGATTTTTAATGAACTCAGCGAAGAGAAACGATGGCCCAAAACCTTAGTCGAACAGGCTTAACATTTCTGCAAGCACGATGAACGATAGGAAAGGATTAAGGTTTCTCAATTTTGAATCCAAAATGAAAAATCTGATTTTTTTATTTTTTTTTAGATCTTTAATGAACTCATCGAAGAGAAATGATGGCCCAAAACCTTAGTCGAATAGGCTCAACATTTCTGCAAGCGCGATGAACGATAGGAAAGGATCAAGGTTTCTCAATTTTGAATCCAAAATGAAAAATCTGATTTTTTTTTGTTTTTTGTTAAAAGAGAAAGAGTGGAAATAAATTCAAAGAATTAGAAATTTCCAAAAAATCTCATCTCATTTTTTTTAGACGCGGAATCCAACATAGGCCACCAATTAGAAAGTAGCCCAGGAATCGAGAAAAGAAGTATAAGCATAGAGCAAAAGATATGATATGCTAATATTTCATTTTCTAGCATCGTGTTCTCAAATGAACGAGTCCCACCGGGAGTGCCAGCTTGATGGACAGCGCTTCTGCTCGGTTCTACCGAGGTCGGCGGACGTGGGAGTCCGTTGGGTCCGACCCTTTCGTAACCGGGGGGCAAAGGCGTGCATCAACATTTTTTTGTGTGGGTGTGCCAGATTTTCTATTTTACTTGGAATTACAAGTGGTGATCCGGAGATCGACTTTCGCAAGTAAAAAGGAAATCAACTTCTTTCAAGTTTTCCATTGCACATATATTTAAGAAAAGAGACATTTTCTTGATTTGCCGTGAAAGGCGATTTTTTGGCATTTATAGCCGATTTTTGGCGTTTATAGCCGATTTCGGCGTTTATAGCCGATTTACAATTCTTATCAATAATGAAAGACAAGAGTTGTGATTTTTGTCTCTTTTGGAAAAATACAAACTACAATGAAAAGGAAGAAAAGGAGGATCTAACTTCTCAGGAGATTGTGGGGGGCTCGTTCAGATTGACGGTCGCAAGCCACATGTGGACTTCACCATCATCCATGCAGATGAGAACAGAGGATGCTCTTGATTCGCTTGGCTTGGCTATAACCTCAGGTTTTTAGAGGACAAAGACCAAAAGGAGGTCCTATGTCCAATAAAAAACTAAGTAGACGGGCTGAAAAGCCACGTATAAGCCATTGGAAGCAGAAGGAGAAGGCAAGGACCTTGGGGGGTACCCCCCAAGGGACTTTTGTCACCTTGTAGCAGTGGCCAGTGCAGGATTTCAGCAGAGTTTTCTCTCTCTTTTCCTCTGGATTTTTTGTGTTTCTTTCTGATCAGGGATCTCTGTTTGGTTTTTTTCGATCTCTGTGATTTTTCCGATCTAGAATTCTTTGGAGTGCTCTCCAATTTATAGGCTTTTAGGTAGCCATTTATGAGGATTTCTGAGCCTTAATTGTCATAAAGCTACATAAAGGGAGGAGTTACAAGATTGAGTTCTTTATTTTGTAACTCCTTTTTCTTGGCTTCTGATTGGCCGGAGGAGATTGAGGGCATTTAATCGCCTTTAATCGCCATGATGGGAGGAGTTTAATGGGTTAAATGCCATGAATCAATTGACTTGTAACTCCCGGATGCTTGCTTCTGATTGGGCCGTCCAAAGAAATGAACTAATGACTGCAACAAAGTTAGTCAATTAATCTCATTAAGTGGTCGCCGAGCAGTTGAAGAGTCACGGGCCGTGCCGCGTCTTTTGAGATTCTTTTGGCGATGATCATTGATGGATCTTCATGTAGATCGACATCGGATGACCATGTAACTTCAAGTGTTGTTTGCCAACAGCGGGTTGGTGCCATCTGTCCTATCGATTTCTCGATCGGTTAGGTAGAAAGCACACTTTTTTGGTTGACCGGTTGGCGATCAAAGTTGATTTTGATACTCTTGATGATTGACCCGTGATTTTGACGGATGTCAAAGGATTTGGTGTCTCAAAAGTAAGAATTTTGAAAAATCCCAGGAGTTGGAAGCTTCAAATCGCGAAAAAACGGCGAAAAACGGGGTTTTCGGGGCCCACCCGGCGATCCCGAGCCCCAGTGTCGCAGGTTTTTCCCCCTTTTGTCCCATTTTGCGTCCGTTTTTTATGTTTTTCGAGTCTTTTTTCTTTTGTATTTTTTCTTGACATTTTTTATCATTTATTGGCCTGATTTCCCTTTAGAAAACTTGATGAGAATCCTTGTCGCGCAGAGCTGCCGATTTTCCGTCAGAAGCTGAAACTGGGCCAAACGATGTCGGAATGACCTGAAATTTGGGTTGAAGCCTCCTGAGCAATAAATAAGACCAACCATAGGCTTTTGTTTGAGTTTTGAAGCCGTTTAGGGTCCTATCACCAGTAGACTTGTTTTTGTCGCGATGAAGATGTCGCGGCTTGATGTGCGGTCAACCGATGTTCGATTGACTTGAAATTTGACAGGGAACCTATTGGAGTTATTTTAAGATGATCCACAGGCCCTGTCTTGGAAACCATGGTCCCGGGGAGTTTCGCCGCCGAGAGGCCTGATTTGGCTTCCGAGCGTCAAAGTCTGGTCAAATGTTGTCGAAATGACCTGAAATTTGACATGTAGCCCTTTGTAAGCATTTTGAAGCTGTCCATGTGCTCTATCTGATGAGTGATGGCCTCGGTGGTTCTCGCCGCTGAGAGGCTTGATTTAGCTGCTCGATGGTTGATGTAGGGTCAAACGTTGTCGGTTTGACTCGGAACTTGACGTGGAGCCTTTTGGATGTATTTTGAGACCATCTATCGGCTCTGATCGAAGATTTGGTGTCTCCGAGCGTCCTTTTCAGTTGCTGGAGAAGCGAAGTTAGGCCAAATGATTTTGAAATGGCCCGAAACTTCTTGTGTACTCCTCTTTTGGCTGTCTTGAAGGATCTTGCAGTTTTTGTTTGATTCTGCCAAGATTTGATTTTTTGGAAGTAGCATTGCCTATTTATGGCATGTTGTGACTTCATGTAGCTTTTTGGATCTTGAAGAGGCAAAGTGACATTTTTGGTGTCAACAGGGCCCTACCGATGAATGAAATCCAAGCTGTTGCTCATTTACTCTCCTTTCAGTTTTTTTCCCCAAATGGATAGGTCCAGTAGTGGGCACCAGTTCGTATTAAATATATTTCAAGATTGGACTCCAGTATTGGATGAAATCCCAATGGCCTTCTTTTAACCCCTTTTTTCTAAGAGTGGGCCCCACTGATGGAGGGAGGTAAGCCTGTTGGCCGTTGTCTGGTTTATTAAAGGATGCAAATCAAGTAGTGGGCCCCGCACATTCAACTTATTTCTGCAGTGGGACCCACTCATGGATTATGCATAGATATTAGTTTTCTAGGTCAATATGTATCTGTAGTGGGCAATCAGACTGGGTTGGTATCATACGCAAGCTTAATTTCTTTGATAATTGTTAGGATGTGATTTGTGTGCATATGAGTTAGAACTATTAGAAACATACTATGATGACTCATATCTATATCCACGTACACTCATCCCATGCAATGTACATCTTTTATGTTTTTTTTCTTCTCTTACACTTGTTTGCCCCCCTCTCTTTCAATCTTTTTTTCTTATACTATCAATCATCTTTGGGGGCCAACTGTTCCATCACCATAAATCCAGATGTGGTGTGTGGCCCATTGAGGATGAAATCATTTGATTTCCATTTCCTTTCTTCTCTTCTTATCTTCCCTTTTTTCTTCTTTGGATGCAGAGCCATGAATGGGTCCCACACGTTAAAAACATTTCAAGGGTGGCCCCCACTGATGGATCAAACACGTTAATTTTTTTATCCCTTTCTTTTGGTTCTTTTTTAGTAGATGTAGATCCATCCGGTTTGTTTTCTTTTTCTTATGTTTTCAATTATCAATGGTATAATATATCCGTAAATGAGATGGTCGTAATGGTCAATGCCTTTAAATTCAAGGGGTCGTCGTGTTATGTAAATTTACTTTATTTTATATTTATTTTCATACATAGAAAATTTTTTAATATTCAAAGATAATAAAAAAAACTTATTTTATAATTATTTTATCTTAACAATAGTTCAAAAGAATTCTTAAATTTTAACATATTTTCATTTTTTTTGCCCTGGCTTAGCACGGGCCTTTGTTGCTAGTGTTATAATAAAGATAACATACATCTCAGACACCCTGTGAAGACAAAGTGGCCCTCATTGAAAACTAATTGAGTAAATGGCGTCAACAATTTGTTAAATATTGGTGTGCATTATTAACTCATATAGTGTGACTTTCAACTTCTTCTGCCCATGCGATTAGTGAACTCCGACTGTTAGTATTGAACTGCATTTACAAAAAGAGTCTTATTTCTTCCAATCCGCATTTGCCAACTGTGAAAAATCTCTTCCTTGATTTTTTTCATTCTTAAGATGGTGCATTAGCTGGCATAAGATTTTATACAATTCCTGAATGCAGATTGGATGAAACAGTATCTCTCTATTTCTACCAAATAGGGGATTTAGACTCTTAATCGGCGCATCACTAGATATGCTTGATGCCTTTTGAAAATATCTTAATATATTAAGATATTTTCAAAATATCATCAAAATCAAAACATCCAGAGTAAATCAGAATAAAAATTGAAAATTAAATAGGGAAGAAGTCATTATTCACGCCAAAATAATGTTTATCTACTATTTAAAAAAATCAATTTATTTTATTTAAAAATTACCCCATAACATACTAATAAAACCCCTAAATTTGAAATGAGTTCTTTGCATAAACGGCCCTCTAGCCCCTATATTCTATGTTTTTACTAAAAAATTTCTTAATTGATAGTCAAACTGTACAAAAAGTAATTATATTCCTCATTGTCTTTTCTTTCTAATAGATTTACCCTTGAGAAAAAACTCAGTCAAATAGTGATTTTGATGACACTCGTATTTTCACTAACTCTCATTTTTGTACTTTCATTTCGGTAAGAATTTTTGTAGCTTTCTCAAACGGAAGAAATTATAAAAAAAAATATTTAATTAATTAGAAAGTCATAATGCATTGAGATAAGGTTAGACAAATAGAACCTTATTGTCTTATGCTCTTTGTGTTCTGTTTCAATAAAGATGGCAGTGGCATGCCTCTCATATGGCCCTTAAGATAGTGGGACCCTCACGACCAGCTAATTCAGTAAATGACATCATCAATTTGTTAAAGATTTGTGTGCATTAACTCATATACTGTGTGCGTTTCAACTCCTCCTGCCCAAAGGATTAGCAAATTTTGGCGGTCTGGATTGAACTTCATTTGTAAAGAATGCCCGTTGACGCATCACAAGAGACGCCTACTGTTTTCTTAACGTATCTTAATATATCAAGATGTTTTCAAAATATTTGTCAAAATCAAAACATCCAAAGTAAATCAGAATAAAAATTGAAAAATAGGAAACAAACTCAATGTTCACACCATGTAATTTTATATACTATTTACACTATTAAGAAATTAATTTATTTTATGTAGAAATTACCCCACAACATGCTAATAAAAACCCTAAATTTGAAAAGAACTCTTTACGTAAAAGGCCCCTTTGGTTCCATATATTCTATGTTTTTACTAAAATCACCCTAACTTAACAGTCAAATTGTTTAAAAAACACTCCTCATTGTTTTTCCTTTTTAACTGATTCACCCTTGAGGGAAAAAAATGAGTCAAATGATGACTTTGATAAAAATTTGTATTTTCACAAGCTTTCCTTTTTTGTGCTTTCATTTAGGTAATAAATCTCGTAGCTTTCTCAAATGGTAGTAATTATAAGAAACTTAGCATTTGATTAATTAGAAAATCGTAACGCATTAAGATAAGGTTAGGCAAACAAAAATATTTTTATCGCATGCTCTTTGTGTAACGTTTTAATAAAGATAACACGCTCCTCACACGGCCCTCAGGACAACTGGCCCTCACAACTAACTAATTCAGTAAATGACATCATCAATTTGTTAAAGATCAATGTGCATTATTAACTCATACAATGTACGGTTTGACTCCTTCCGCCCATAGGATTAGTGAAATTTGACGGTCAGGATTAAACTTCATTTATAAAGCATGTCTTCTTATGCCTCACAGGGCACGCCCGATATTTTCTTGAAAATACCTTAATATATCAAGATATTTTCAAAATATCGTAAAAATCCAAACATCTCAAGTAAATCAGAATAAAATTTGAAAAATAGGAAAAAAAGACTCATTATTCACACCATATTATGTTTTATCTACTATATTATGCTATTTAAGAAATTAAGTTATTTAATATAAAAATTGTCCCATAACATGCTAATAAAAACCCCAACTTTGAAAAGAGCTCTTTATATATGTGAGGGCCCTCCGAGCTCCTACATTCTTTGTTTTTACTAAGACCTCCTTTAACTAAAGAGGGATGCTGCATGCACCGATGGGGAGCCCGGGCTGTGGCCCGGCTCCCCATGGGAGCCCTTGGATCCCAGGCGCACCTGGGATCGCCTGGGATCCAAGGGCTCCCCATCGGTGCACTTAGATTTTCTCTTAACTAAAAGTCAAATCATACAAAAAGTAATTATAATACTCCTTGTTTTTCCTTGCTAACCGATTAGTCCTTGAGGAAAAAATGAGTCAAATGATGATTTTGATAGAACTCGTATTTTCACAAACTCCCATTTTTGTGCTTTCATTTAGGGGACCCATCTTTGTCAATCAAACAATACACATTGGGACATTTGATTATAATCTATCTTATTTAACATGTTGGATGCTATTCACCAGTGACTTCTTTTTATCACGAATAGTTCACATAATATATAATCATTAAACTTTGAAGACCTAAAAATAAGGATAAGATTATTATTATTAATATTATTATTTATTAAATATATAAGTGGTACGCAGCTTGTGAGACAACCTATTTATGAGATAAGACGCACGTGCCACTGGACGTCTCATTTTTTTCAAAGTAGAATTATTTAACCGGCTAGATGTTACACATATTCCCAATTCACATCCATACATTTCCCTCATCATGCCTCCCTTGGTCATCAAACATATCAAGGTGGACCCCACATTACTTAAAGCGATTTCAATCATTTGTCAATAAAAAAAAATAACAGTTACCTGTTTCACCATCAAACTAGGGAGGTTGAATTTAAAATCTATTATACATTTCAGGACAGCCTTTTACTGTTCCAAAAAATGTCTTACGTGGCACTGTGGCTAAAAGTTGAACATAATTACAACTTTTGCCATCAAGAAAGAAAGAGAGGGAGGACAGTTGACTGCACGTGGAAGAGAGAGAGGGGAAAGTAAGAGAGAGAGAAAATGAATGAGGGAGAGGGGGGGCGTGGGGGGCTGATGGGTTTATTTTTTCCATGCTAATCTCAATCTCAGCTGTCCATCACATTTTTTTGTGGATCCCATTTTATTATTCATCTCACTGTTTTTCTCAGAGAACTAAAATTCGAAAAATAAAAAAGCAGGGGAGCCGGGTCCGATTTGGTTGGCCAGAGTGTTAAAAAAAATTAAAAGTTAAGAACATTAAAAAAGTATTTTTTTAAAAAACTTGGAGTGTAAACTCTTAAATTATAAAAGTTAATAAAACAAAATACTAAAAACCCTAAACATTAAAGCATAAATCATATATACTAAACATAAATAAAAAAAATATTAACATAAACCAGAAATTCTAAGAACACTAAATCCTATAAAGTCGTAAACCCCAAATCCAAATAAGTTAATTTACGAAAAAAAATTTATCGTGTCAACGGCACGGGTTACCGCTAGTACAATAATATGAGGGACCATTTTGAGTTTATATCACTAAAAATAAGGAGTCCTTTTCCTTAGCGCATGTTTGTGTAGCCTATATTCCATGGAAATGGAAACAATTTTCTGCAGAAAACTTGTTTTTCAGGTGTTTGGTGCAACATTTTTCATAGGATTTACTTTATCGCCAACTCAGCATTTTCCTTCCTCACTATGGAAATAGACTTCCCGTGCCATGGGAAGTCTATTTCCTCATAAAACTTGCCCCCACTTTATAAGCTCGTTTCCTCACTCTTCTTCGAAATCCTAGGTTGAAAAAACGGAAGAGGAGCTCTGGCGAAAAAAAAAACCGATCTCCATGGACGATTTGAAGCCGTCTCCATCTTCTCTGCTCTTCCTCAATCTGATCAAACCCATCTCTCTTCCTCTTCCCCCCTCCTCTCTCTCTCTCAATCGGCCTCCATCTCCAACCGTCTCTCTCAATCCGCCTCCATCTCCACCTCTTTCTCTCTCAATACCATCTCTGCCTCCATCTCCACTTCCATCTCTACCGTAACTTAATTATGAACCCCATTTTTATTATGTGATTTCCAAGCCCTAACAATACAATCAAATCGTAATCCCAGCCCTAACCCTAAAATCAAATTCAAACCCTTATCCTAATCCAAATATGAGGATTTCCCAATGTCTCCATCTCCATCGTCCCTATTGGCAAACAAGTACACGTTGATGAAAAAAAGAACAGATTTTGTGATGGGTTCTTTCTTAGGTATGTTGTGGATTATGTTGAATTTGGTTTTTCTACTCTTTCGTTATCACTGTGTGTTCTTATTCTTCTTGTTAATTATGTTGAATTTGGTTATTCTTCCATTGTTGCATTCAATTTATGTTGAATTTGATTTTTCTACCATTGTTGATAATTGCTCTGTGTAAAGTGAATTGGGTAGAATGGGTGGGGATTCCACTGTTGCACCAAACATGAAAATTATGATTTCAACAGAGAAAATATTTTTGCACCAAACATGGACTTTTGGTTGCCACAGAAAACCTTTTCTGTGGTATTCCTTTCCCACAGATTTTGCTTATGTGGCAATTTCTCCTTTCGACAGAAAGTATGTCTACACAAACGTGCCCTTAGTATTTCTCGAGAGAGAGCCGATAATTTCACGAGAAGGATAATGGTATCGGCAAATGCAACAGTGGCAGACGCACAGAGCTAATGTCCGGTCCAACTGTCGTTAGAAACGCAGGACTGTAGCATGAGCGATAAAGGAAGGGTGAGTTGGAGGACTAAATCAAAATGAAAAGTGGGTTATGGCGAATTTGCCGCAATCCATTTCCTCCTTCGTTGCTCAAAACGCTTCAAACCCCCACTTGCTAGCTAACAAGGACCGGAAAATGGCCACAGCAGAGCAACTCGTGCTTGAACTCAGCGACCCCAACCTGAGGGAAAATGCCCTCCTTGATCTCTCCAAGGTCTTTGTTTCTTTCTTCCTTTCTTCCTTTTTTCTAATCGAAATCTGGGATTTCTTTGGTTTTCTTTTGATGGGGTGGTTTCAAAATGAAATCTTTTCATTTGGAGCTAGATGGGATTGGGTATTTTCATATCGATTCAAACGGAGTTGATGTTGTTGTTCAGCCACATTTTGGGGGGTTTTGTAATGGTGGGGGGATATTTGTTGGTAAAGGAAGAATCTTGCAGGTTGAATTGAATTCCTCGGGTCATTTGATGCGGTGGTTTAAAAATGGGAATTTTCATTTGGGGTTTGATGGGTTAGTGTATTTTTGGATTTATTCACAAGGAGTCGATGTTGTTCAGCTACATTTTGGGTTTTTTTTTTAATGGTGGGGTGGCTATTTGTTGATAAAGGAGGAATCTTGGGGGTTGAATTGAATTCTTCTTGTTATTGTTTTGTATTATGAACTTTTGCAGTATTGATTTGACTGGGTGGTTTAGAGATGGAATATTTATCTGGGGTTAGATGGCTCTTGTTTTGATGTAATTTCAAATAAGGAGCTTACTAGTCAGTGTTGATTTTGTCTATTCCACAATTCTTTTTTTTCCCTACTTCTCTCTTTAATGGTTGGGAGATATTTGTTGATAAATGGAGAGCCTTGGGGGTCGCTTCTTGCATGGAATTGAGTTCCTAGGTGTTTTTTAAAAGAGAGAGGGTGCGGGTGGAGAGAAGATGGCACCCTGAATTTCAAAGGATTTGATTTATTAGCGTGATGGCTGGGTGTTTATTTTTCACTGAAAGAGGGATTATTTGATGATGGCTGTTTGTGTGTTCCCGCCTTTCTTTCTTCGGTTTTAGCCAACTTGATAGGATTACATTCGGTCAAATTCCTAGGAATATGTTCCATCCAAAGAAATGATTTTCTCAAAGAAAAATCAATTTTTTTCTTCCGTCTTAAAATTTTTCTTATTGTTTTGAATTTTGATAGATTGAATTCTTTGTATTTTTATTCATTTAAATAGTATCAGACCTAGTGAATACATTGTGTCGGTGGATGCTTTAGCACAATATTCCTTTTATGGTTATGATATCAAATTATGGTTTGTTTATTTATGAGATTTATATGCATGAATCATGAACTTAGAGGCTTTTTTGTTTTCAATTTGTTTTTTAGAAAAGGGAGTTGTTTCAAGACCTTGCTCCAATGTTATGGCATTCTTTTGGCACTGTTGCTGCTCTCTTACAGGTTTGCTTTCTTTCTCATTGCTCCTCCAGATTTGAAAAAAATATAATGTTCCATAGAAGTGATGGCCATTGTAATTATTTTCTTGCTGCAGTTGTTATCATAACTATTACTAACGAAACCTGATATTTTCAAATCCAATGGCATGTTTGTGCTTGACACTTTTCCATGCCATTTTATATCCTGAGTGATTTCATTTTCTGTCAAATGAAATCTGAAGACTTTTTCTACTGTTTTATTTGGTCTGGCTAATCATTTCCAAGTAAAACATTTTTCTACCTCTTGTGTAACGCTGGTGAAAATGATTTCCACGTCTGGCTAATCATTTCTAAGTAAAACATTTTTCTACCTCTTGTGTAACGCTGGTGAAAATGATTTCCACCTCTTTCATCTGAATCTTCCTTCCACAAAAATTGCTGACGATGCCTTCATCTTGGAAAATGAAAAGTGTTAAAAAATGTTGACATGGAACAATGAAAAATCATTCTCCCTTGAAACCAATTCAATTTTTTTATTTTTTATTTTTGCAGAAAATGCTCCGCACAAACATGCCCTAAAAGATGATGAATTAAAAGGAAAATTTTATTTCTGCTTCTAAGTCCATTGATTTTACTGATGCTGGTCACTGATGTAGAATGGATGAAGACCATTTGGTGGTCTGAAGTTGCACGACACTTAAATGTCCCACTTATTTACAGTGACAACAGTGACAGGCATAATAAAAGAGATCAGATAACTGACTCGGTCAAATTTTGTGAGACAAAGCTAAAATGACGCAGTTTCAGCACATTGTTTTTTATTTATTTGTTTTACCCGAGCTGAGGGGCTGTTCATACAGATACTGCGACTATAATATACTCTTATATAATGTTCGTGTGGTTAGGAAGTCTAGTTTTAACCTGGAGGTCCTGCCTTCGAATTTCTTTAAGGCCTTAACCGATACATAGGGCTAGTGGGTGGTTCTATGTATCCGTAGGTTTACCAATGATCAACCGAAGGGGGGTCGGCGGGTTCCTATGTTATAAAAAAAAAAAAATAAAAATAATATACTCTTATATTGTCAAACTTCTGCAATTTCTTCTTTACATTGAAATTTACTTTTCCGAGGGGAAAAAGCAGTTCTTTTGCAGGGCATTGTTCATGTCTTGCATTTTGAATTGAAGTGGTGTTTTTTGAAGCGAATTGTTTCTTGCGCTTAAGTCATTTTCTTATCATTGAGAAAGTTTGAATTTTTGTTAGCGTTCACTCCCAAACTCTATATACAATGCAATTTTTCTCAAAAAAATCAGCTGTTGTACATTTTTCTTTTGCTCCATCATCGATTGGACCAGAAAGTTTGCTATGATTTTGTTTTCAATATTTACCAGAACATAGTTGGCTCTGAATGTACTGTTGGCAACTAATGCTTGAATTTCTGCAGGAGATAGTTTCAATATATCCTGTTCTTTCTCCTCCAAACCTTACTCCATCTGCATCAAACTGAGTTTGTAATGCACTTGCTCTTCTTTAGGTTGACCGTCCACTCTACAATTTAGAAATTTTGTTTCCTTTTTTAATGCTTTCTTACTCATCTGTATCAGAAATATTGCTGTGCTAGTGAAAAAAGAAATAATATTTCGATGCTTTCTTAAGAAAATATTTAATTGATGGCCAAATTAAATCTGACTAGCATGTCCTATAGGTAGCTTCTCTTCTAATTAAAGTTTTATTTGATGAGTTGTGCTGTGAATCACCTGTAAGGATCATCTATATGTTCTGAGTACAAGGACCAATTACACAAGCCAAGTTTTGGGGTTATGTTGCTCCTGTAATTCCATTTCTGTAAAGTGATATGCATGAAATCCATCTTTGGTTGTATGTATATGATTAACCTTTTTCAAGGGGAAAAAATTTCATGTTTTTTTCTGCATACAGAAAACTCAACCATAAATACAGTAGAAATTGTGTTTGTACTTTGTATCCAGTAACTCCATGCCAAGGATTTATTAGAAACCAGGAGGCCTTGGATCTGACTTGGATTTTATTTTTGATCGGTAACAAAATTTTATTTGATTATTGTTTCTTTGTATTATTGATGCAATTAGTCAATAACGTCTATTGTCCCCCTTGATATATGCTGATCCTCTACTGCCTTTCTGTGTAAAGAATGGTTAAGAGGGTGTTTGGTTCAGATTTTTTAAAGCACTTTTTGGGCTTTTGACTATTGAAAATCTCAGAAGTTTATAAAAGCCAGTTTGGTAACTTAATTTTGAACCGTACTTTCTTCAAAGCAAACGTAAAAATGTGCTTCTTGCCACCGTGGACCTCGGCCCGCTTCACTTTCCAAAGTCATTTCTAACTTATGCGGAACGTACAACGGAAGATAATACGGGAAGCAGCAACCGAACTTCAACACAAAATGCCTAGGACCCACATACCTCTGTGCATTATAGGCCTTTATAGGACGATGGGATTTTCGTCCTACCGAGACCCATCACCCAACTATAACAAGAAATGCTTCTTCCTGCTATTTAATAGATGTGGAAATATGTGGTTAAAAAATAATAATAAAAAGACTCCAAGCAAGTAATCAGAATTCCCATTCATACTCAAAACTTCTCTTCCCTGACAAAGGACAAAGGACCAGTTAATCTGTAAAGGTGATCTTTATACAACTTTAGAATAAAAAATTGAAAATATTATTATTAAAGCAATAGGAATTGTGCTTTATATTAAAAAAAAGGCTTTTATCGATAACGAGTAATGTGAATTGATCCCACAGCCTCAAGGTCGCAATGGTGAACACCTTTCACTGTGCTGTGCCACTGGCTCTTTTCAAGGCTAAAGCCTATTGATGCAGGACAAAATTGAAAACTAATCTAAATGATGCAAGATGAGATCAAAAACAAAAATAACAATTATAATGAATCAATAAAGACAGATTGATACATCATTCCATGCTGAAATCCACTAAGTTAATTATGAGGAAATCCAATTCTTGTTACAATCCTGCAATTTGGGCCCTCAAGAATTAAGGAATGGACCAAGTGGAGAATAGAACCTCCAGCTTGCCTAGGGATCTGTCGATTCAAGTAAATAATCAGGATCCTTGAGGATTTGAAGGACAGCCAGGCTCATTTAGGGGTAACAATTGAATAGTAGTGGACTGAATATGGTTTTAAATGAAATTCAGGTTTAATCCAATACACCCACAACTTCATAATGCTAGGCTTAAAATTCAGAAGTGAAAACATGAATTAAATGGGCTGTAATGGGTAGAAACCAGATCTAGTGCTTGCCATTCTAGATCTATTGCTGGTCTGATCAGATCTAAAGGGTAGGGGGAATGAATAATTGTGATTGATTGATGGATAAGGGGCTGGTTGGATGCCTGCAAGGGTTTAATGGTGTTGATTGGGATTTGGGTTGGACCTAGGATTCCACCATGTGAGTAGATCTAGATCTGAATGGACAAGAAAGTGTGAGATGGGTATCAAAGGAAAGGGAAGACAGTGGAGATAAATACCTTGGGATGGAGATAGTGTGATATCTTGGCTTCGCACCAAACTCCCCTTCGCGGGCGAGAAGATCCTGCAAGAGAAAACTCAAGAAGGCCTTTGGAAGAAGATCATTATTCATTCATCATTCTGCCTCTTTTCCAAGAGATACAACTCTAATAAGGAGTAATAAGAGAACCCTAGAAACCAATGGTTCAGATTAAAACATCTAGATCTTGTCTCATAAAATAAAACCAAACAAATAAAATAAATAAAAACAATAAGTGGCTGTCGACAAAGGTGGAAGGAGGCTGCCTTGCGCATGGGGATTCGTGCGCAAGCCTTGTGCACGCATCTTTATGTAAGGGGCTTTAAGTTGTGGACCCCCCGGGCCCCTCTTATTATGTCTTTAGTTTTAAACTCTTTAATTCCTTTGGGTCCCTTGCCAATCTTTATATCTTCATGATATTTCCACAATTGCTCATCTCCTGTGGACCATCCTAGTATGGGGTCTTCCACAGGTCCACCACCGGAGGCCTTCCGCACGCCCGGATCAAGATCCAACGGTGTATCTTCGCCCAAAGGTTGATCCAACGGTAGATCTTCACGATTGTGATGTATAAAGCCCATGAAAAGTTGATCCAGCCACAAGGAAGCCTTATCAACCACTTTCTTCTTACGCCTTTGGTATTTCTTTCCATATCTGGAGTTGATGTCCCCATCAATTCCCCTCAGCTGTGAAGATTTCGCCACTGGCGAAACAAAACTGTCATACCTCTCTAAAATATCTGGGTCCATTCGCTGTAGCTCATCACGGGTAATCCAAGTACCATCTGAAACTGGCCTGTTCTTCCACTTGACAAGGTACTTTTGAACCCCGCCGTATTTGGTGGAAACCAAGGTCTCATCCAAGATATCCTCCATAGTCTCTTTATGTTGGCTCAAAGGGGGTGTAGGTGGAGAAGGAAGATCAGGCTCAAATTGGGAATGTTCATATGGTCCAAGCACCTGTGGTGGGTCAGCTTTGGTGGCTATTGGGTCTATAGGTACGGGAAACTGCGGATCATCAGGTGAAGTTGTGGGACCTCGAAAGATCACGAGATCTACATTGAAAATCGGACTAATCCCCATGTTCGGTGGTAGTTCTAACACATATGCATTTGGACCCAGTCTTTTCAAAATTTTGAAAGGTCCCATACTACGGGCTTGTAACTTCTTAGAAGTCCCCTGAGGGAATCTTTCAGGCCTCATCCTGATCATCACATAGTCACCTATATTGAATTCAATATGGCGACGATGTGCGTTGGTAGCAGTTTTGTAGGACTCATTATGCATGTTAATTCTTTTCTTGATCTCATCATGCAATGCATGTATGTGTTGTGCAAATGACTCAGCTGATGCAGATGGCCTAGATAATGATGATATGGGAATTAGGTCAATTGGCATCCTAGGCTTATACCCTAACACTGCTTCAAATGGACTCATACCAATGGACCTATTGATCGAACTATTGTATGCAAACTCAGCAGTCGGTAACATAGTATCCCATGCTCGAATATGCTCCCCGACAAGACACCTAAGAAGATTTCCCAGACTCCTATTTACAACCTCATTTTGGCCATCTGTTTGGGGGTGATAGGCAGAAGAAAACTGAAGTTTTGTTCCCATGATCACCCAAAGTGTCTTCCAAAAGTAACTTGTAAATTTCACATCCCTATCAAACACAATGGTAGTTGGAAGCCCATGAAGTCGAACAACTCACCAAAGAAAAGATGTGCAATGTGAGACGCATCTGAGGTTTTCGAACAAGGAATGAAGTGCGCCATTTTGGAGAAACGGTCCACCACCACCATAATAGAATCGTGTTTCCGTAAAGTTTTCGGTAGACCCAACACGAAATCCATACTGACATTTTGCCATGGTGCATGTGGCACCGACAATGGAGTGTACAACCCCGTGTTTTGCTTGCGTTGTTTTGCAAGCTGACATGTTCGACACTGCCCTATTATTTTGGCAACATCTCGCTTGAGAGTTGGCCAATAGAATCGGTCCTCCACAAGGGCAATGGTCTTATCGCGACCAAAGTGGCCTGCGATCCCTCCCGCATGCATTTCCCACACTAAAAAACCACGAAGTGATGTTCGGGGAATGCATAATCTGTTTCCTTTAAAAAGGAATCCATCTTTGAGCAAAAATCCCTGAATGCTGCTTGAGGGATTATCCGAAAGCAACTTAAAAATTTCCTCAAAATCTGGGCATGTAGGATATGCTTCCGGTAAACGCTCAAAACCAGTGATGCTTACACTCATGGAGTGTAGCAACGCAATCTTGCGGCTCAAAGCATCAGCCGCTTTGTTCTCAACCCCTGGCTTATGTTTAAACACGAAGGTAAACTCATGTAAATCCTCAATCCATTTCGCATGCTTAGATTTCATCTTAGCCTGGGATTGAAGGTACTTCAGAGCCTCATGGTCTGAGTACAAAACAAACTCACGCGGTAACAAGTAATGTCTCCAATGTTTTAGTGCTTGCACTACCGCGTAGAATTCTCTCTCATAATTGGAGTATTTTTGCCTGTCCACATTCAACTTCTCACTGAAATAAGCGACAGGATGTCCTTCCTGACTGAGTACTCCTCCAATTCTGACGCCAGACGCGACACATGCCACCTCAAAAACTTTAGAAAAATCAGGAAGTCGCATGACTGGAGCTTCCGTCATCTTTTCCTTAATTTCTTTAAATGCCTTGGTGGCTGCATTGCTCCAATTGAATTCACCTTTCTTCATACAATCCGTAATTGGAGCCATGATGGTGCTAAAATTCCTAATAAACCGCCTATAGAAGGTGGCTAGTCCATGAAAACTACGCACCTCATGAATGTTTCGTGGTTCCGGCCATTCTACAATGGCCTTGACCTTTTTCGGGTCTGCAGACATTCCATCAACCAAAATGACAAACCCCAAGAAGACAACTTGTGAGGAAAAGAAAGTACATTTCTTGAGGTTAGCATACAACTTCTCTCTCCTAAGAGTGAGACAGACCTTTCTCAAATATTGCAAGTGTTGCTCATGAGTGCTGCTGTATATGAGAATGTCATCAAAGTAGACGACCAGAAATTTGCCTATGAATGGTCGTAGCACTTGTGTCATAACCCTCATAAATGTACTTGGTACGTTTGACAAACCGAAGGGCATGACCAACCACTCATACAAACCATCCTTGGTTTTGAAGGCAGTTTTCCACTCATCACCAGGTCTGATACGAATCTGGTGGTAGCCACTCTTAAGATCTATTTTTGAAAAAATCTTGGCACCCACCATCATATCTAACATGTCATCAAGTCTCGGTATGGGAAACCGATACTTGATTGTGATCTTGTTGATTGCCCGGCTATCAATGCACATCCTCCAAGACCCATCCTTTTTGGGTCTAAGGAGTGCTGGTATGGCGCAAGGACTCAAACTTTCTTGGATGAATCCCTTTTCAAGGAGCTCATCAACCTGCCTTTTCAACTCAGCATGCTCAGTTGGGTTCATTCTATAGTGTGGTAGGTTTGGCAAAGATGCGCCAGGAACCAAATCAATGGCGTGCTGTATATCACGTAAAGGTGGGAGCTCATTTGGTAATTCTTCAGGAAAAAATCCTTGTTAGTGCCACATTCCTATGAGCACTTGTTTTTGTATTGTCAATTCCGTGTCGAAGAATCCAAGACCTTGCCTCTCAGTATTTTCAAGGAAGATCAAGTTTGAAGGCAGAAGATCAAGTCTCGGAAGGACCGGACTCATAAAGGAAGTCGTCCATATGTGTGCCAACCTATTCAGGAAAATGGGACTCAAAACCAACCAAGACTTGGCCCTAAAAATCCTTAGTTTAATGACTTATTTAATAGGGTTTTAGAGATTATTTTTCAGCTTTTTCAAAACTCAAAACAGGCCTCAGAAGTCGGCTAACCGCCATGGTTTTCGGTCACCTCGCGGTTACTTTTCCAGAGAGCAAAAACTCTCTTAAAATGGTTTTTTGGTTACCTCGCGGCTAGCCGTTTGAACAGTAACTTCACTATTCACTATTCACTGTTCACTATTCACTAGCCGTTTGAACAGTAATTTCACTATTCACTATTCACTGTTCACTGTTCATTAGTTGTTTGAATAATAACACTATTCACTGTTCACTGTTCACTGTTCACTAGCCGTTTGAATAGTAACACTATTCACTGTTCACTGTTCACTAGCCGTTTTATAACCGTTGGCAACCTTTTTGGCTATAAAAAGAGACATTTTCTTTGAGAAAAATGGAGAACTTTTGAGGAGTTTTGAGGCCAAGGAAGGGGGATGAACCAAGAGAGATCAAGGGATCATTAGCAAGAGCTAAATCTTGGATTAATGAAGTTAAATCACCAAGTAAGCCTTTGCTTTTCTTAATCATTGTTTTATGCTTTGTTAAACTATTGGTAAATGATTTTAGCATATAAACTTTGATGTGTTGAATCCTCTACTTTCTTAATCTATGATTTAAGTCATAGGATTCTTCACCTTGATTTCAAAACAAGTTTGTTTTATAAACTTTGTTAATCATGCATTGCCAAAATCTTTGATTTCTTTTATGTCATGATTCATTAACTTGTTTTGAATCTTTCCTTGTTGTTTTCATTCATTTAAACCTTTGTTGAATTAGTTTGGTTTTGAAAACAACATTACACATGCATCACATGTTTAGACTAAATTAATTTCATACAACTTGTGAACCCTTGATTTTCATATCTTCTACAAGTTTGTATTTGGTATATGTGATTTGCATATCACTTCAATCAAATATTTTTATGAGCATTAAACTTTGAAATGCTTTAAGCATAAAATTCATTGGACTTAATTTTATCTTGATTGAAGTTCTACACACACACACCTCATGAGCATTCATCTTTGCATTTCTTAGTGTGTTGTGTGAGTTTGTTATTCACTTTCATATCCGCCTATCTTAGAGGCAAATTTAATTGAGCTTAAATTGTAATCTCTTAGAGTGTTTTGTGAAAACACTTTCTTTAGAGAAATATTTGTTTGTAAGGTTATTGCTTAGCCATTGAAAAGCATAGTGTAAAGGTTCTTGCTTAGCCTTGAAAAGCATATTGTATAGGTTGTTGTTAAGCCTTGAAAAACAACATTGTAAGGTTATTGCTTAGCCTTGGAAAGCATAGTGTTGAGGTTATTGCTTAGCCTTTTGGAAAAGCATAAATAGTGGAAATCCGGTAGGGTGTTGGATACACAAGCCGGTAGTGGATGTAGGCATTGAGGCCGAACCACTATAAATCTTGTGTTGTGGTGATAGCATTGTTGTGATTGTGTTTGTTTAAGCTTCCGCATTTTTTATATTAATCATCACATGTGACTAATTGATTTAATTAAGTTAAAATTGGTCATAGTTGGTCACTAATTGTAGCTCACCCTATTCACCCCCCCCCCCCTCTAGGGTAGGATCCGTGGACTTTCAATCCTGAAATTCATGCAAGACTTGCTCCGTCTCACGTGGGATCTCAACAGCCTTCTCTTCCGTGACTTCCTTAGTCACCAAGACAAACATGCGGCAGGTTCTCCTACTTTGCCATTCTCGAGATTCTCTTGGAGATCTCTCTCAAATTCTGAGGCACCCAAAATGTGAATGCCCTTTGACTTAGGGTCCTTTCCTTTCCCGTCTCTCTCTTTCACGCTAGGTTCCTTTTGTAGACTTTTTTCTTTTGGGTTGCTTTTCTTGATGTTGGAATCCTTAGGTGGGAGAGGATGGAGCCTCACTTTCCTCCCTTCGAATTCAAAGATGCAGACGTTGGACCTTCCAAAATTGGTAACGTCCAAGTCGTATAACCACGGCCTGCCCAAAATGATATGCCCCACATCCATGGAGACAACATCGCACCACAGTTGGTCCTTATAAGAGGAAAGCTCAAGTGGGACCAAACACCTCTGAGACACGGGGATAGACGTAGAGTCTACCCAGGAGACACGATAGGGGTTAGGGTGAGGTTCAGTCTTCAACCCTAAACGAGCAACAGTGTTAGAAGAAACAACATTGGTGCAACTGCCACTGTCTATGATGAGCTTACAACTTCCTCCATTACACTTCAGATATGTATGGAAGATGTCAGTCCGCCGCCAGTCATCATCCTCCTGCATGGCTAGGGCACATCTGACCACTAGCATTTGGGTCCTCTCATGGGCATTTTGGTTCACTCTCTCCTCCTTAGTTTGATAGGCAGGAAGAAACCTAAGGAAGGAGACGCAGTCCTCGGAATTTCCACAATCATCATCGGATGGGACAAAGTCAGGCATATAGTTATCCACATCCAAGTCACTATCATCCTGGACTTCTTCTATGAACAAATTCCTCATGGGGCAAGTAGCAGCAAAGTGTCCATACCCCTGACACTTGTAACATTTGGTTTGGGAGGTTCTCCATGAGTTTTCAGAAGCAATTCCTTTTCCTTTGGGGTCCCACGAAGTAGAATGATAATTGGTGGTCCCTTTCTGTTGAGGAGTTCCTAAGCTGGTTCTCGCATTCATAGGGTTAGCCCTAGGTTCCACATTGCGTGAATCTACCTTCTTAGGAAATTGAAACCTCACATATTGCTCTAGGTCTTGTACCTTCTCATACATCTCAGCAAGGGTTGTGACCCTATGCTGAATCAGCTCCTTTTTAATCTCAGGACGCAAGCCCGTCCTAAACCGAGAGAGAAGAGATGACAAATCCTCCCGGACATCACATCTAAGGTTAAGCTCTTCAAATTTCATGATGTACTCGGAGACAGTCATACTACCTTGTCGAAGGTTGCTCCTTTAATCGAGCAGTCTCTCCCGATAGGATTGGGGAAGGTACTTGTCCTTAAGTCTTTCTTTCATCCTTTCCCACGTGTCAATGGTAGGGAGACCTAGACGCTGCTCATGATGCTCTAAGTTGGTCCAAAATATTCTAGCCTGGGACACTAACTTCATGGTAGCCAACTTAACCGTTCCTTGCCTCCGACATCTCATACCACTTAAAATAATGGTCCATGTCAGAGAGCCAATCAGAAAAGACCTGTGGATCCATCCGACCATCAAAGGTGGGGGCATCTATTTTAACACTCTTCATCACCCACCCGTCGGGACCTAGGCCTCGGTTGCGACCCCTACGATCATTACCATTGTCAAACTCAACATCAGTGTCTTGATCATGATCGTCCCTCTCACGGCGCCTATGACGCCTCCCGTTATCGTCCTGGACAGATCGCTCAACTTCCGCAAGACGAATCCTAAGTGTAAGACCCCGACCCGAGAGACCTCGTTTAGAGTTGTTTAAGTTGTGTTTTAGTTTAGTGTGTTTAGTGGTCTTTGGACTAGTTGGGGATTAGAATAGCTTTTATAATTGCTTTGAGGAATTTGGAGAGCCTTTTTATTTGTGGGACCCTTTGGGGGTTCTAGTTACGAATTGTGTGAGATTGGGGGTTTACCGATGATTTCCAAGAATCAGTGTTTTTAACCCCATTGGACTTATCTTGTTAATCCCTACAACTTCCATGATGACATCGTTTTCATTTGAGGACCTTAAACCCGATTTTTCACTAATTGAGGGCAAAATGGCCTTTTTACCCAAAATCTGGACACCGATTTCAATGTCACAAAAATGTGCAAAATATATACTTTTTGGAAACTAGAAATTTTGCCGATCAACTTTGTCTTCTTCGTCGAATTCGTTTGAAGCCCCGAAAACCATGTTTTGAGCCCGAGAAGTCTTTTAAGTTGTGGGCCCCCATCCTCACTTACTATATATAGAAAGCTTCTTCTTCATTTTTTTCCCATTTTTGGCAAAAACCCTAGAGGAGAAGAGAAATCCCAGCCCTAAGGGTTTTCCCTTACCCTTTTTCTTGCTTCTTCATCTTCAATCCCCCACTAAACTAGTGCTAATGGAAAATTAGAGGCTACAATCTTCTTCCTCATCTCAAGGGCTTCATCTTGACACCATTTTTGAAGAAAACCGCCCACTCCAAGACTTCCTTTGGACAACACCTTGCTTTTTGAAGAACTTCTTTGTAAGTGATCTTCCTAAAAGTTTTATAATCTTGTTTGTTTAGCCCTAGGGTAGCTCCATTTCGATTATTGAAAGATCTCGTTTTGTTTTACTTGGATTTTGATAATCTAGGGTTTGGATTTGGGGGTTTTGTGTATAGGTGTGATTGTGGGCCTAAGAGGTGTCTAGAGCTCAATTTGATTTGCATTGGACCCAAGGCAAGTGGATGAATGGATTTATTTCTTGTTTTCTTGCTATTAAAGATTTGAACCCTCATTTATTGCTTTTACCCAAGTCATCTTTATGAGTTTTCATGATTTTGGAAACATGCATAATGTTAGGCTACTTATAGTCCTATTGGAGAACATATGTTTTATTGTCTTGCTTTTAGATCATTTATGATCATTTATGGATTTTATCTAATGGAGATGTCTTGCATTGAATGAAGTGGAAGTGATGGAGAAATGAATGATTTAATGGAATAGTTGTTAGGAGAGTTAATGTTGGATGGAAGGGGGTTAGAAGGAAGGTTTGAGACCCTTAATTGTATGTATAAAAGGATGCCCAAAGGATAATGAAAGGAGGAGAAAATGAAGGAACGGACTGTATTCAGAAAATGAGTTTCTGGACAGTTCGCTCGAGCGACCGTGACACATCGCTCGAGCGAACCCGTCACAGAACCTCGTTGGCTCGAGCCAACCCCTCTGATCGCTCGAGCCAACATAATCTGAGCAGGTCCGCTCGAGCGAACCTTAAAGTCCGCTCGAGCGAACCCTAAACAGAGAGCTGTTCGCCCGAGCGAACCTCCCAGTTCGGTCGAGCGAACTGCCTGTCTGTCATGGGTCAATGCCTAAGGGTTTGAAACTTATTTTTAGGCTTGGGGAGGTATCATATGGAGCCCCAATGCCATGTAAGGCGTTATATGAAGTCCGGAAGAAGGAGAAACCTCATCATGGAGATTCCATGAGGTTTTCTAGATTGACCAATGTGTATAAGGACCCGGAATGTCCCTAACTCTTAAAGAGTACCAAAATTTCATCATAACCGACATACGGGACCCTATTCGCACTGATTCAATTCTAGAAACCCTTTTTGCTAGCCTGTAAAGATATTGGAAACTATTTGTATTTGATTTTCAATCAATCCCCTATTTTGAGATTTCAATCGTGATTTGTGAGTACTCTTGAACCGAGAACATTGTGTTACCATATTGTTAATTTGTTTAGACCCGTCCCGACTTTTATACATTTTGTACCTATGGGTTCCCGCCCCGTTATGTGTATTTATTTGTTTTGATTTGCGCATGTTACCTATGAGTCGGCACCACTAAGCTTGGATAACCTCATCGGTTTGATCCACCGGTTTGGATATCCCACTTCAGTTATACCCGCTGCAGCATGGTTCCCGCCTCGCCCCGATATACCTGGTTCGCTACCGTGGTCCCGCAGAGTATTATATGTATTTATTATATAAAAATCGTTGATTCTCCTCACCTCGTGTGACTGAGGTCAACGTCGTTGATTCTCCTCACCTCGTGTGACTGAGGTTAATGTCCCGATGTGCTCTTATCACTTTTGTGAGAGAGGATTTAGCTTTGTGTGGTTGCCATCTTGTTAGTCCCTGAATCATTGGTACCTCTACATGATTTTATCGCATATGTATCTCTTTTACATGAGGCATCATTCTTTTATGAAAATTTATTGTTTATCTAGATTTTTCTATGTTTCTAAAGGCATCATTGTTTTGAACTGTTGTTATATCTTTTCACCCACCTGCCAGACCGTCGTGTCTGATCCATTTATTTTGGTACTCAGGTCCCGAGCTTATTGCCGTTGAGGAGGAGCCGGAGGAGGCGGTCGGTGAACCGCAGCGAGTGATTGAGTGGCAAGCCGATGATGTCATGTAGACATTCGGCCTTGCCTTGAGAACGATACACTTTGGGAACTTATGATATCTTTATTCTAGGATTCATTTGGTTGTACGGTCTTTGTTGACCGTTATTTTGGGGCATTAATCAACTGATATTTTGTAAATATACCTAACTTTACTTTTAGGGAAATATGCTTATGATCATTGCACATCCTGATATCTTGTCATGTTAACCATAAATCAGTCTTGTTTATGGATTTGAATGGTATTAGTATGGTTTGCTACACGCTTCCGCAATCTTCAGAATATATTTGATATGGTTATATGTGAGATGATGTGTAAAGATAATCCTCACCGCGGAACCCTGTGGGAAATCACGTGCACGGATAAATGTTCTTTTAACTCCGTGTGCGGTTTAGCCAAAGAGATGCACGTGGTGCGGCATCACCCCCACCGTGTCCCGATCCCGGACTCGGCCTCTTTTCCCCTAGTCCCGGTCCGGGGTCGCGACACTAAGTTCCCCAGTTTGCTGATTTTGTTCCTCTGTTAGAGCATTAAGCTGTGCTCTCATTTCTTCCAAGGTTTGGCTAACTGCTCTAAGGACACTCCGGGTGGATTGGAACTTGATTTGGGTTGAGAAGGTCTTGCCATCCTGAAAACTAAAGGTTGGTGATCCCTACCACTCCTAGTGGGCATGCAATGACCATCTATATGCTATGAGATGTGATGGAATGAGATGTAATGATACGCAATGCAATCCCTAGACAATCCTAAGCTCTGATACCAAGTTGATACATGACAAAATTGAAAACTAATCTAAATGATGCAAGATGAGATCAATAACAAAAATAACAATTATAATGAATCAATAAAGACAGATTGATACATCATTCCATGCTGAAATCCACTAAGTTAATTATGAGGAAATCCAATTCTTGTTCCAATCCTGCAATTTGGGCCCTCAAGAATTAAGGAATGGACCAAGTGGAGAATAGAACCTCCAGCTTGCCTAGGGATCTGTCGATTCAAGTAAATAATTAGGATCCTTGAGGATTTGAAGGACAGCCAGGCTCATTTAGGGGTAACAATTGAATAGTAGGGGACTGAATATGGTTTTAAATGAAATTCAGGTTTAATCCAATACACCCACAACTTCATAATGCTAGGCTTAAAATTCATAAGTGAAAACATGAATTAAATGGGCTGTAATGGGTAGAAACCAGATCTAGTGCTTGCCATTCTAGATCTATTGCTGGTCTGATCAGATCTAAAGGGTAGGGGGAATGAATAATTGTGATTGATTGATGGATAAGGGGCTGGTTGGATGGTTGCAAGGGTTTAATGGTGTTGATTGGGATTTGGGTTGGATCTAGGATTCCACCATGTGAGTAGATCTAGATCTGAATGGGCAAGAAAGTGTGACATGGGTATCAAAGGAAAGGGAAGACAGTGGAGATAAATACCTTGGGATGGAGATAGTGTGATATCTTGGCTTCGCACCAAACTCCCCTTCGCGGGCGAGAAAAAGATCCTGCAAGAGAAAACTCAAGAAGGCCTTTGGAAGAAGATCATTATTCATTCATCATTCTGCCTCTTTTCCAAGAGATGCAACCCTAATAAGGAGTAATAAGAGAACCCTAGAAACCAATGGTTCAGATTAAAACATCTAGATCTTGTCTCATAAAATAAAACCAAACAAATAAAATAAATAAAAGCAATAAGTGGATGTCGACAAAGGTGGAAGGAGGCTGCCTTGCGCATGGGGATTCGTGCGCAAGCCTTGTGCACGCATCTTTATGTAAGGGGCTTTAAGTTGTGGACCCCCTGGGCCCCTCTTATTATGTCTTTAGTTTTAAACTCTTTAATTCCTTTGGGTCCCTTGCCAATCTTTAAATCTTCATGATATTTCCATAATTGCTCATCTCCTGTGGACCATCCCAGTATGGGGTCTTCCACAGGTCCTCCACCGGAGGCCTTCCACACGCCCGGATCAAGATCCAACGGTGTATCTTCGCCCAAAGGCTGATCCAACGGTAGATCTTCACGATTGTGATGTATAAAGCCCATGAAAAGTTGATCCATCCACAAGGAAGCCTTATCAACCATTTTCTTCTTACGCCTTTGGTATGTCTTTCCATATCTGGAGTTGATGTCCCCATCACCTATTTATTTATTTTTATTCAAAACAGTTAACTGTTACTTGTTTGAAATTAAAATGCCACACTTCGAGTTCTTTGAGGCCTTTTGTTTTCGTGAAATTATTTTTTACTGTCAAATATTGTTCTAAGTGCAGTGTAGAGATGGTTATGGATAAGAGTCTGGCATCTATCACATTAATAGGACTATATGCATTTGTCGTTGGACGTTTTGTCATAATTAATGGAATATTTTTTAGAAAAAATATGGAGAGGTTTTCTTAGGTGAACTCAAGCCAGCATTATATAAGAACTCTAATTGTTTAGAAGTTTCTTTAATATTACTCACTTAAAATTTTCATATTTTGATTTTTAAGCAAGGTAATTTTATTTAATTACAGGAGTCATGCATATTGTATAGTTATTTTTTGTTAAAAAATCTCAATATATTATTTTAGTTATTATATAGTAAAAGCTGATTTTTAAATTCTAACCAAACAATCTCAATTGCTTTTGTTGTTAAAATGTAAAATCAAAAGTAAAATTGACCAAACAACTTTCTCTTCTAAAAAATTGCTTTCAAAAATAGCTTTTTAAAATTACTTTTAGAAAAGCACTTTCCCTTTCTAGGAAGTCCACCCAAACACACCCTAAATCTCTTCAGTATCTGTAATTTGCTACCAGATGCCAATTCTGAAAGTTAAATTTTCATTTCTCATCGCAAATTCCCTGTGTTTTTTTCTCCATCTTTTTCTTTTTCTGTGGTAGGAAAATATAGCTTGTTGCCATATCTTTGTACCATTTGCAACAGCCTGAAGGCTTGTCACTGATACTATATTAATAGCTCTTGGAGTTTAAGTTTGGGTTTGGAGAATTGGAGCTTTTTCGCTTCCTGTCTGGACATGAACTGTAGTTTTAATCAATTCCTGCTTCATCTTCTCTGAGACGTGGTGGTTCCTTGACATAGCTATTGTCATCTTCGTTTCGTTACAATGACCTGTTATTGGTCTACAAGAACTCTGTTGTCAAGTCTTTATGAAGTATAAACAGAGAAAAATAAATTCTTTTTCAATTAACTCTGATTTATGGACATGATGCTTTTAATCTGTCTTATTATTATCACTGGTGATGCAATTTTGATGGTGAAGGGTTCTGGTTCTCATCTAGCTCAATTTTTTTGATATCACTGATGTCATTTCCTTTTGCTTTGATTCATAGAGTGTATAGCATCACACCCAGATACAAGGACTTTTTTCCTCAATGGTATTCTGCTCAGTTTTTTCTTTTTTCTTTTTCTCTTCTTCTTGGTATGAGTACATTGCTGCAACATTTACTTGCCAAGAGGGAAGTACATATCCTGTAGATCACATCCAGCTTGAAAAATCGATGTTATTCACGATATGCACATATCCTGTAGATCTAAAAAAGAAAGTAAAAATCTTGTAGACCTGTGCAGATGGAAGCATTCTTTATTGTGGCATCAACTTAAGATTTCTATTGCTCATCAATGGCATGAAACTTATCATGTTAATCTGTCTGGATGTGAATATAGATAGCCCCCCTTGGCCGGTAGGCCAAGCAACAAAAAAAAAAAAAAAAAAAGCAGCCCATAACAAGCACTTTAAGTAGATGAGCCAATAGCCTTTCTGCTGTAAAATTCTGTAATCAAAATTTCTGAAAATTAGAGACGCCCACTGGGAGCCTTATTCGATCAAAAGGAGAGAAACAAAGAGTATTCTTATAAAATTTTAAGGAAACTCAACAAGTGCTGAAATTGAAAAGTTCCAATGGGAGTCTTACCCAATCTCTATGCAGTCTACCCATGCAATATATATAGTCCCCTTCTGCACTCGTGATGCAGGCTTGACAATATGTTGGCCAACCCATTGGGCCCAGCAAGACATCTAGTTATTTAGGAATCTTATTAAGTCGTTTAATCTGATTAGGATTAATATTAGTTAGTTTCCTATTTTATTTAGGCTTAGTCAGATATTAGGAAATATTGTTTCTTAGGGATCAAGCCAACTCCTCTATATAAGATCAATCATGGACTTTTTTTTCTCATAAAAACGCCCCTCCCAGTGGGGCCTACTATCCCACTATGATGCATGACAACCATTACATGCAGTTGGATGGAAAGATCTGGATAAGACCTACCAATACTTATAATGTCAACTCCATTAGATCATCCTAATCCTTTGATCTATGGCCCTAAAGTTTCATTGTTTTAGAGGCATTATTTTTTTAGGATTTCAATCCAATTGTAATAGTTGGATGAGTGTCAAATTTGGACTAGTAACAATTCATGAGGGGATACTGTATGTGAAGGGATTGGATTGGCCTAAGAGTGGATTCTTGGCCTAAATAAATAGGGGAGCAAAAGGGGGAGTTTTTTAAATGGAGAGTGTTTTATCCTGTACAAGCTTCCCTTATCGTCTTACGGTACAAGCCACCTTGTGGTCCCACCTATTGGTCCATCCGAGCGGACCATCCAAACCCAACCTGCCTATTTACACGGGTAACATCGGGTTTTGATAGATCCGATTGGAGTGAACTGTTGGATTGATGGTCATATTGTTTTATTTAAAGTAGTTAAACTTATGGACCACGGATGAATGGGTTAGAGGTATTTGATTCACTTCAAATTTGATATTTAGGCTGGCCCCACTTGGATCTTTCGACCCCTTCTCGTTCCATGATTTGTGGGCTCCCAAGTGGGCCTGACTAAGTGGCTTGTACCGTAACCTCCTGTACAAGCTTCCCTTACCGTTTTACGATATAAGCCACCTTGCCGGGCCACCTATTGGTCCATCCGAGCGGACCATCCAAACCCAACCCTCCTGTACATATATATATATAGAAAGTATCCAATGCACACGGTGTGCATGGAGAATTTTGTGCGCACCTCATACTGGGGCCCACTTGATCCCCATCCGAATGTACACGCATAGGACTCCTTTGAATTATTCTAATCCCATTTTTTTTTACACCCATCCAAATGGACTGGACTGTTGGATTGACAGTGCATATTTTTTTAAGGGGTGAAATTTTGTTGACCATTGATCAAGAGGGTTGGAAGATATGGTGGGCCCCATATTTTGTACATGGATAGGCCCAAGTCCCAACCAGATCTTTTGGTCCTCCCAAGTCCCATCCCCACGTGGGCCCATAGTGAGGTGCATATGGAAATCCTCACATACACCACGTGCAGGAGATCGGGGGTGTGTGTGTGTGTCCATTCAGATTGTTCATATGGTGGGCCCCACCAGTTTTGTATGGTATCTCCGCGCTAGGGAGCAAAAGTATGTCTTATATATATATATAGGGATATATATATATATTTGGGAGATGCTCCTATGAGAGCATCTCTCACCTTACTATGAGAGATAAGGTGGGGGCCCTCGCATCCATATCCAATGCCAACAACTTAAATGTGAGGGCCCCCACCTTATCTCTCATAGTAAGGTGAGAGATGCTCTCATAGGAGCATCTTCCTATATATATATTTAAGCTTCCCTTACCATCTTACGGTACAATCCACCTACTGGGGACCACTTAGGACCCCACAATTTCTAGTTCCTATTACTCTCTCTATTCATACATACATTGCAATGCAAATATGCAATGCATGCATGCATGAATGAAACTCAGTAAAACCCGAAAAACTTTAAATGAATCAAGATGTACTTCCTCTATCCCTAACTAGACTACTAAACATGATTACATTCTTTAAAATAACCAAACGAAATAGAACTAGAACTTTCTTGGATGTCCTAGACAGTCTTCATGATTCTGGTTGTGGTCCCCACATGGACTATGATTTAAGAAAAAAGGCTCCATCACTTTAAAGTGGACCCTTTGGTGACCCAGAGGGTACAGGTCCCTAGTAGATTTGGCCCTAGTTGACCCAGATAATTAGGTCCATGTTCAGCGTGTTTGCCATAACATTCTGCGAACAGAATTTCTAAGAATTACAGAAACCCCTTGCGGTTTCATAATTTAATGAACAGCCCTTTTATACATAGTAGTAATGAATTTTATTATGGGGCTGTTTGGGCCTAACCCTTGTTCTGAACCACTCAAACATAGCCCTTGCGCGTCTTCTTTGTGCCTTCATAATTCATATTGGTCGATAAACTCTTAGGTAAGTGAAATTATGTGATATTTGTTGATGTCGCCATCAAGATTGATCCTGGCCCTTTTTGGATGTTGGCATTGTGAATTTAGATTTTGGTTGCCACTGTAAAGGGAAATTTGGTCTAAAGTGAAAATATAGATTCTTCAGCCTTGCTTGTGTGTGCTAGGTCAGTAAGAGATATTGACTCTGATTATCCAATTTTCTTAGAGTTCATATATCAGTCTTTCCATCTATTTATGAAGTTTTCAGAAACATGTCACCTAATTCTTCACCCTACCTGTTTCAAAGTTTCCCTTAATAAAATTATTTTGAAAAGCTTTCTTGCTGTTTAGGATACTTTCATGACTAAGGTAAAGGTTCCATCTATATGCATGATCATGTAATATTCATAAATTCATGATGACAATATTTTTTAATTCTCTCTCTCTCTCTCTCATTCCGGTTGACATGTACAGTTTTTCTTATTACCCTTAACATTCACTAAATGACTTGAGGTATCCAGGTCTTTGGTATTCCACTAATTTGAATATCTTTTATTGGTCTAGTCAGTTCTGCTGGGAAATGGATTATCAACAGTGTGTGGGGATATTTCCAAGTTCACTTGTTCTCGGCATCCCCCACCTCGGCCAAATACCTCCACCTTGGCAGGAGTACAATTGTACAAGACCTCGGCCTCATCCACCTCAGCCAGGTCTCCATCTCGGCCAGTTGCGCAAGGCACCTCAGCTACCGAGCTCCTCCATCTCGGCTAGCTCCTTCTGATCGGCCTCATACTCCATCTCGGTCATGCTCGCCTCCGCACTAGTAGCTAAGTGCCATACGAGATCAAGATCTCTCCCGACCTCAGTCACTCACCCCAGCAATAGTGCCAGAAAGCTAGCCAAAGAGCACGACAACTGTACTTCTGGATACACCCAACCACGTCACAGGACGTGCGACAAGACGAGGAAGCCGCCCAAGTCCCTGACAAAACGGCTACCACAACTTCCTAGGTGCCAGGATAAGGCCCGATGGAACTGTGATTAAAGAAATGTGGGCTAGATGGGACATTCCCTGTCAAGTACAGCTCCAAAGTCAAGAGACCCTCTCTCCTCCTTCCTTCTCCTATCTATATAAGGATCAGTTCCAGATACAGAGAAAGGGGGCCAACAGGCCCAACACCATACACTGGTACGCGCCATCCTCTTCCCTAAAAATCTCCATCCTTTGCTTAGTTTCCATACTAACTTAGGCATCGGAGAGCCTTGCACTGCCCACAGCCATGGTCCTTTGACTGTCTCTCTGTTTTCCTCCTCCCTTTCCAGGTTTAAGACAGGCAGCGGCTGGTATTCCTTCTTTCTTTGGATAAGTCCTTTTCAGGCACCCCCTATTCTTGTGAGTATATTTTCTGCACTTACAAACAGCATACTTGAAACCATATCTCTACAAGTTTGAATCTCTTTGATCTGTTTAGTTAATTTTGTTAGTGTAAAGGCTTTTTTTTTCCCAGAATGGTTAGTGTGAAGGCTTATTAACAACATACTTTTTGTGCTTTTCTCTTGCAGCTCATATACCTTTATATCTGTACCCATTCCTTTAACGCTACAAGCAAGACAAGACCATTTGAGTATTTGAGGCTAACCAGTTTAGGAGTTATTGGCGCACTTGTAAAGGTAAATTTTTTTTTCATATTTTATATCAAATCAATATAATTGATGGACCGCGCTTCTGCTCGATTCTACCGAGGTCGGCGGACGTGGGAGTCCGTTGGGTCCGACCCTTTCGTAACCGGGGGGCAAAGGCGCGCATCAACATTTTTGTTGTGTGGGTGTGCCAGATTTTCTATTTTACTCGGAATTGCAAGTGGTGATCCGGAGATCAACCTTCGCAAGTAAAAAAGAAATCAACTTCTTTCAAGTTTTCCATTGCACATATATTTAAGAAAAGAGACATTTTTCTTGCTTTGCCGTGAAAGGCGATCTTTTTTTTTGGCATTTATAGCCGATTTTGGCGTTTATAGCCGATTTCTGGCGTTTATAGCCGATTTTGGCATTTATAGCCGATTTACAATCCTTATCAATAATGAAAGACAAGAGTTGTAATTTTTGTCTCTTTTGAAAAAATACAAACTACAATGAAAAGCAAGAAAAGGAGGATCTAACTTCTCAAGAGATTGTGGGGGACCCGTTCAGATTGACGGTCGTAAGCCATATGTGGGCTTCGCCATCATCCATGCAGATGAGAACAGAGGATGCTATTGATTCGCTTGGCTTGGCTATAACCTCAGGTTTTTAGAGGACAAAGACCAAAAGGAGGTCCTATGTCCAATAAAAAACCGAGTAGACGGGCTGAAAAGCCACATCTAAGCCATTGGAGGCAGAAGGAGAAGGCAAGGACCTTGGGGGGGTACCCCCAAGGGACTTTTGTCACCTTGTAGCGGTGGTCGGTGTAGGATTTCCGTTTCTTAGATTTCTGATGCCTCTTTCTGTTTGAGTTTCCGGATTTTCTACAGTCTATTGTCTGTGTGTTTGTGATTTTCTCCGTCGTCCTTTTCTTTTTGGAGAGCTCTCCTATTTATAGGCTTTTAGGTAGCCATTTAGGAGGGTTTATGGGCTTTTATTGTCATTAAGCCGCATAATGGGAGGAGTTACAAGATTTAATTCTTTATTTTGTAACTCCTTTTTCTTGGCTTCTGATTGGCCGGAGGAGATTGAGGGCATTTAATCGCCCTTAATCGCCATGATGGGAGGAGTTTCATGGGTTAAATGCCATGAATCTCTTGACTTGTAACTCTCGGATGCTTGTTTCTGATTGGTCCATCCAAAGAAATGGATTAATGACTGTAATAAAGCTAGTCAATTAATCGCATTAAGTGGTCGCCGAGCAGTTGAAGAGTCGCGGGCCGTGCCGCGTCTTTTGGGATTCTTCTGGCAATGATCATCGATGGATCTTCATGTAGATCGACATCGGATGACCATGTGACTTCAGGTGCTGGTTGCCAACAGCGGGTCAGTGCCATCTGTCCTGTCGATTTCTCGATCGGTCGGGTAGAAAGAACACTTTTTTTTGGTTGACCGGGTGGCGATCAATGTTGTTTTCGATACTTTTGATGATTGACCCGTGTTTTTGACGGATGTCAGAGGATTTGGTGTCTCAAAAGTATGAGTTTTGGAAACTACCAGAGGCCGGACGCTTCGAATCGCAAAAAAATGGAAAAAACCGGGGTTTCCGGGGCCTTCCCGGCGATCCCGAGCTCCAGGGTCCGGCGACCCTGGGGGGTTTTCCCCCTTTTTGTCCCGTTTTGTGTCCTTTTTTGCTGTTTTTCGATTCTTTTTTCTTCTGTATTTTTCCTTGACATTTTTGACCATTTATTGGCTTCATTTCCCTGTAGGAAACCTGATAAGAATCCTTGCATTTTGGTTTGCAAAGTTTCTAATTTCCTGAGAAAGCCGAAGACTTTGTCGCGCAGAGCTGCCGATTTTCCGTCAGAAGCTGAAACTGGGCCAAACGATGTCGGAATGACCTGAAATTTGGTGTGAAGCCTCCTGAGCAATAAATAAGACCAACCATAGGCTTTCGTTTGAGTTTTGAAGCCGTTTGGGGTCCTATCACCAGTAGACTCGCTTTTGTCGCGATGAAGATGTCGCGGTTTGATGTGCGGTCAACCGATGTCCGATTAACTTGAAATTTGACAGGGAACCCATTGGAGTCATTTTAAGATGATCCATAGGCTCTGTCTTGGAAACCATGGTCCCGGAGAGCTTTGCCGTCGAGAGGCCTGATTTGGCTTCCGAGCGTCAAACTATGGTCAAATGTTGTCGAAATGACCTGAAATTTGACGTGCAGCCCTTTGTAAGCATTTTGAAGCCGTCCATGTGCTCTATCTGATGAGTGATGGCCTCGGCGGTTCTTGCTGCCGAGAGGCTTGATTTAGCTGTTCGAGGGTTGATGTAGGGTCAAACGTTGTCAGTTTGACTCGGAACTTGACATGGAGCCTTTTGGATGTATTTTGAGACCATCCATCGGCTCTGATCGAAGATTTGGTGTCTCCGATGCTTTCGCCGCCGAGAGCTCCTTTTCAGCTGTCGGAGAAGCGAAGTTAGGCCAAATGATTTTGAAATGGCCCTAAACTTCTTGTGTACTCCTCTTTTGGCTGTCTTGAAGGATCTTGCAGTTTTTGTTTGATTCTGACAAGATTTGATTTTTTGGAAGTAGCATTGCCTATTTATGGCAGGTTGCGACTTCATGTAGCTCTTTGGATCTTGAAGAGGCAAAGTGACATTTTTGGTGTCAACAAATGCCCCTTCGAGGTACAGCGACGAGTTGTTTAATTTTTGTAGTCGATGTGCCTCGAAGAGATTTTTGAAGGAGAGCCTGTGACTTGACCAAGAGTCTTTGAGCAGTCTTTCTTTTTGGTATTTGTAGCCTTTTGAGCTTCCAGGGGAATTTTATGGTAGTGAAAGGGATCACGTACCATCTCGAGGCAAAGTTTTGAAGATGACATCAGGGATGTGGATTTGGGTTGTGACCTTGTGACCTAACAGGCTGTATATGGCAGGTTAGGGGGTCGGGTTTGGTTTTGATCGTGTGACCCAACAAGCTATATGTGGAATGTTGGGGGATCAATTTTGGTTTTGATCTTGTGACCTAACAGGCTGTATATGGCAAGTTAGGGGATCAGGTTTTGGTTTTTGGTTTTGGTCTTGTGACCTAACAAGCTGTATGTGGCAAGTTAGGGGACCAGGTTTTGGTTTGGATTTTTGTGGAATGTCAATTTCAAGATTTTGGCTCAATTTGGTATATGAGGCTGGAAGGTTTGATTTTTGGAAGCTCATGGGGCTTGGAATTCTCTTTGTATGGTTGAATCAACTCAAAAGAGGGATGGAACCATTTTTGTATGCTCTTGGTAAGAGGGATTTCTCTTTGACTAAAAGCCCAAATTTTTTTTTTTTTTTGTGCCTAGGTGGTCAAACCTGGCTCATATGGGCTAACCCATGGGACCTTAAGCTTTTGAAATGGCTTAGATCTCATATGGTGTCATTTTTGTAAAGAATATCCAAAAATATCTCATTTGGATAGAGAATATCTAAGAATATCTTTACTTGGAGAGAATCTCTCATGTTCCCTTTATTTTGGGATGGGATATCTCAAGATATCTTTCTTTTGGGAAAGAATCCTTCATTGATCCTATCTTTTGGGAAAAAATCTCTCATTGATTTCTTTTTGGGAGAGAATCTCTCAAGATATCTTTCTTTTGGGAAAGAATATTTCTAATATCTTTCTTTCGGTAAGGTTACTAATTAGTAACACTTACCTCTTTCTTCTTTCCTTCTTTGGTTTGCTCTCTCCTATAAAAGCAAGGAGGAGGTTGGATCTCTTGCTCTTATTACTTTCTTTTGCAACAATCTCAAGAGGGCTTCAAGACCAAGAGTTCTTCTTCTTCAAGATCTTCAAGACTTTTCTTCTTCTTCTCCATCAATGGCTTCAAGTAAGTTCCCCTTTTTCAAGAAAACCCCATTGTTGGAAAAAAGTTTTTTCTCTGTTTTTTTTTTCCACGTGTTTTCTCTTTTTTTTTTACATGTGTTTTCCTCTTTTTTTTGTGCTCTTTTTCTTTTGCACTTTTTTTTTTGTTGCCTTTGTGGGCCGTACGGATCTGGCCGTACGGCCACGTGGCCTGTGGGCCACGGCCTTGTGGGCCAGTCCCTATTTCTTTCTCTTTTTTTTGTTTTCTTTCTCTCTCCTTTTTTTTTTGAGAAAGTTTCTTTCTTCTTTTTTTTTTTGCTCATCATGATAATGCATTTTTTTTTCGCAAACCAAGATGTTCATGCATGTATATTTTTTTTTTTCAAATTGAATTGTAGCATGATGTGATAGCATACCTGGAAGTTTTCGCAAATTTGGGAATTTGGAGCTCGCAGTGATGTTGAGCCCTTCCTAATTTTGCGGAGACTTTGAGGTTTCGAAAGTTTGGAGTTTCGGAGCTCGCAGCAATGTTGAGCCCATCTTCAAGCTTTCTATTTCTTTCGGGATAGTTCCTTTTCTTCGGAATTGCCCCGTCATCATGTCAAAATTTCGCCAAAATTTTTTTTAGCGAGATTCTGTCATTTTGATGTTGGATCTTTTTCTTTTCCATCCTTTGCAGGTGGTTCCTCCAGAACGAACAAGGGTAAAGAGCCTGCTATAAGCGTATCTCGTCGATCTTCTAGATCTTCTAATCCGGCCGTTTAGCAGGCCTTTGAGAAGGTCCAGTATGTTGAGAGAAATCTGGAAGAATGCGACTCCTTCAATAGAGATGAGATGAGGCAGCGACTGATCACTCTCAAGGGAGAGGAATTCTATAAGATCATGGTAAGCAGTCGTCCATGGGTGATGGAAGATCAGAGCGTTTTGCCCAAGCCTACCTTCTTCTTTGGTGATGTAGTCCCTGATGACATAACATACCAGAGGAGGTGTTTTCAGTTTTCTTTCACAGCAGATGGTGAGAAGAAGACTGTTGTTACCCGGTCGATGTTTGATCGCACCGTCTCGATCATGTGCCTTGCCCCCACGTGCTCTAAGAGGGAAGATCCTCCAAGCTGGGTGAGAAGGACAAATGTAATCAAGACCGGGGTTTTTGTTGGCGGTTCTCCTGGATATATGGAGAGGTCGCCTGTTGACATGGACCTGTTGATGCCATCCAGCGGCTACCAGGGTTCTGATTATCCGTTAGTCGATTTGAGACCGGTGGGCCTTGGTATTTTTAGCGGTGACGGCAGCAATTGGATCAAGCCTTTTCGACTCCGTGGCCGTTTCAATGCTGACTCAGAGTGGAAGTCGTGGACTGATCGCGTCCTGCTGATTGGGGGCGCCATTTTGAAGGAAGCCGGGATTTTTGATGCGGTCCGCGCCTTTAGGGAGACCGTGATCTTTTCCGACGAGGCCTTCATGGCAATGCTAGAGTCATTCCTCCCACAAACCAATACCTTCGTTGTGACGAATGGTGAGATTGGTTTCTCTTTGAAGGAGCTGAGCGCCATTACTGGATTGCCCATCCTTGGCAAACTCTATGAGGAGTTTATGCCGATTGATAGCGTCCTTGAGGGACAGTCTGAGGAGTTCAGGCTTCTGTACTTTCAGCTCGTCGCCTTCTATCATTTTTTGAAGGAGAAGGAGGGTTTGAAAGTTAGATCCAGCAGTTGGAAGAGTTCTAGCTCTTCGTTCCCCAACTTTTTTGATAGCAGGGAGTCTTCTGATAGTGTGACCCAGGAAGCCAGGGCTCAGGATCCAAGTTCGAAGAAGATCTTGGCTATGCAAGAAGAGTTGAGAGATTTCTGTGCGAGTACAAACGCCATATGTCCTGACATTGCACTGCGGAGAGATCTCGCTGTTTACCTCACTTATTGGCTTGGTGAGACTATTTTTGCTGGAGGAGATGGAACGCACATCAGGCCGCATTGTATTTTTCCGGCTTATCAGATGGCGTTTGGAGAGCAGCTTGCTTTGGTGCCAGCTCTTTACTCCTACCTGTGTACCGAACTACAGGCTGCTGCTTTTTTGGTTCTGCTTGGGCTTCCCATGAATAAGGTATTTTCAGCCAACATCTTTTATTCGTGGTACGTGTACCACTGTCCTGGCTTCCACCGGCTGGGTGCTGCACAGGATGATGATCCTCTGATGATTCGACTGGCTAAGGGCAAAGCCGTGTCCGAATCACTTTTGTTTGCCCGCATGAGGATCCGACGGTTCAGGGACGTCGAGATGGGGCAGCCTTCAGTGAAGCTTTCTCCGGAGTTGAGGAAGAAGGCTTTTGATTTTGGTGCCTCCCGAGACTCTACCAGGGCGGGGTCGGGAAGCCATTATTCCTTGACGAATGCAGAGAGAGAGTGGCTTTTCAGCATACGTGTCGGCACGATGGTGTACCGTAGACATCTTTTCGTCGACATCCAGCCGTATGTACCCTCTCGCTTTGCTTTGCAGCTAGGCTTTTCTCAAGGCGTTGTTGGAGCGCCTTCAACCATGGTGAAGCGCTTTGGAGGTTTACAGGATGGGAGAAATGCATGGGCTTTCTATAGTGCTGAAGATACTACAGCCATCTGACTTCCCGGATTGCCGGCTTTACGAAGTGGCTCGCGGAGAGCTTTTCGGCATATCGGGGGTTTCCAAGAAGGAGCTTGATGTGAAGCTGGCATCTGGAAAGGGCCTTGGAAAGTCGGATGGCATCCGGCGAGAGGAAGTTTGGGCCTTCCTTTCTGGAGAGAAGCACAAGATAGGCTTTCTCGGTGACCAGGGTGTCATTGGTTCTGAAGCTGTTCGAGAAATACCTGATGAGGCTCTAGAGTAGCTAGAACAGGAGGAAGCCGAACTTGGTGCTTGGATGCAAGCGGCACAGAGGCAAGCTTCCGTGGAGTCTACTGGCAAGAGTAGACCATCCAGTGAGGAGTCAAGTGGGAAACCTGACTCTGACAGCGGGGCAGGTTCCTTCTAAGAAGCGAGCCCGCAGGAGTAAGAGGAGGAGGAGTCATCATCGCAGCAAGGGGCAGCATGAGGACTCTCCTGACTTGGAAGTTCCTCTTACTATCAATGAGGATGTGCCAGTGGATGCTGACGAGCCTCCTGAGAAGAGAAGCCGAGAAGAAGAGACCGTCGGTGAAGGTATGATTCTTTCTTTTTCTCTTTCCATTTCTTTTCATGGGATTTTCCATGTTCTGATTTGCTTCTAGTTTCTGTTTTTCTCTTCTTTTTTTTAGCAGAGGAAGACTTGGCGATGCCTGAGGTTCCAACCGATGAGGTGGTGACTGGATCCTGTCGGGGCACCTGAAGAAGAACCGAGGGACTCTGGAGTGAATCTAGAATCTCCAATTGGTACGACTTCTTTTGCTTTCTTTTTCTTTGTCTGTGACTTGGTTTGCTAACACATTTCTTGCCAGCTGACTTGCCACAGGATTTCGATGACTTTGAACCATCGATGGACGCAAATGTTGATGATGCTTCCGATGAGTTCATGGAGGAAGAGAGTCTTCCGCCAGTCGTCGAAGAAGGTATTTTGCAGTAATAACCCTGATAATGATTTTTAAACGGGATCATGTTCATACCTTTTGGCGTTTCTTTGGCAGGTTTTGAAGTGACAGAGGAGGGTCCGTCGTTTCCTTCAGAACCAGAGCAAGGGATGCCAGAGGTTGATCCAGAGGTAGAGACTCTTGGGACCAGTTCTGATAATTTTGAGGAGATTCCTCGTGCTGAGATTCCTTCCCGAGCAGGAGCAGCTTCAACTGGAAAGAGTTCTTTTGTTACTCTTCCAACAGATTATGACATGAGCAGCCGACCAACGGAGTTGGGCGAATCTTCAGCTGGGCCATCTCTTCTTTTTGCGAAGAAGGTGGTGGTGCGAGTTCTGAGCTCTTGGATTGAGACTCTGCTTTCTGGACACTTAGATGCCGGATTTGGGATGATCCAGCATGTGCGTGAGATTCTCGGTGATGCTGAAGAGGCTGGTCTAGATGTCACAAGTGCCAGGGCGATCGTTGATAGGATCATTGAGTTGGGTGACAGGTGGTTTGAGACCATGGGTTTTCCTGATGACCAGTTCTTCAAGGAGATGTTCATGGACCCTGCGGATAAGGCTCAGTCTAACCTGGATGAGGCTACAGAAAGCAGGAAGCAGGTAGTCCGAGAGAAGAACTTAGAAGAGCTAAACATCATTGGACTGACACATGACCTTAACATCCTTGATAGGGAGGTCGATGAGGCCAGGAAATGTCTTGAGCATCTGCAGACACAAGTCGCTGCCAAGTGGACTGCAATAATAGAGGCTCGTGAAAGGGAGACTGCTCTGATTCACTGGGTTGCAGATGCCAATCGAGTTCTTAAAAGGAAGTCTGATGAGAACAAACAATGGTGAACTGCTCGAGATAAGCTTCCCGGTGCGAAAGAAGGGTTACAGCCCACTCCAGCATCTCATGGCAAATTCCTGAAGAAGCGTGCCTTGGAATCCTTGACGGCTGAGGCCAAAAGTTTGCTTAAGGAGCTGAGCTCTTGGCTAGAGATGATTTTTGATTGAGCTCCTGTGTTTTTTTTTTTTTAAAAAAAGAAACCATCCTTCTCTCTCTTCTTTTTAGTACCACTTGTATTTTTTTGGTACATTTTTTTTGTAGTGCTTGTGAACACATTTTTTTTTTGGTACCACATGTATTTTTTTTGTACTCCTTCTTTTTTTTTTTGTTTTGTAGTGCTTGTGAACACTACCTTTTTTTTGGTACCACATGTATTTTTTTGGTACTCTTTTTTTTGTTTTCCCTACGCTCACTTAAATCTTTTTGTGATGAAAGTAATTGTTAAATGGGATTTGATCAAAAGCTTGTCATTTTGTGAAAATCTTTTGTCACATGATTGTTTTGGCATGGAAGCCGATTTTGGCATGACAGCCAGCTTTTTTGTGGCATTGATAGCCGAATTTATGGCATTGATAGCCGGTTTTTGGTTTGTGGCATTGATGGCCAAGTTTGTGGCATTGATAGCCGGGGTTTTTGAAAGCCAATTTTTTGTTTGTGGCATTGATAGCCGGTTTTGTTTTGGTGGCATTGATAGCCGGTTTGTGGCATTTATAGCCTAAAAGTCGCCTCCCTGCTGAATGTTTTTGCAAGTATCGATGGAATGTCGCATCCTTGCTCATTGGGTTGCGAGTATCGATGGAATGTCGCATCCTCGCGAATTTGGGTGCAAGTATCGATGGAATGTTGCATCATTGCTTTTCAAAATTTTTGGTTTTGCGGGTACTGACTTGATGCCGTTTCCCCATGATTTTTGAAATTTGTGGTTTTCTCGAACCTTTGAAAATTTGGGTTGTGGATATCAACTGAAATGTTGCGTCTTCACGGTTTTTTGGTTTTTTCGAACCTTTGAAATTTGGGTTGTGGATATCAACTGAAATGTTGCATCTCCACAGTTTTGGATTTTGCAAGGACCGACGAAATGTCGCTTCCTTGCGATTTTCGAAGTGTCGAACGTGGTTCGCTTGCTTCCGATTTGTGTGAGTATCGACTAAGCGTCGCTTCCCCACGGTTTTTTGAAAAAAACATTTTTTTTTGTTTTTTGTTTAAAGACACGAGGGTCATAAGTTTTAACCTAAAACCATTTTGGCGGTAAAAGGCAGGGTGGACTAGGGTGGAAATCCCTGAATCCAGATTTTGTTTCAAACCATGAATTTTAGGTTCAAGGGTTGAAAATTTTGGTCAAGTTAGGGAAAGGTTCCTAAACTTGGGTTTTTTGAACAATGAAACGATGGAAGTAAGCATTGTTTAAATTTCTAGAAATTTCAACATTTGACATGAAAATTCCAAAAAAGGATGGGTTTAGCGAGCGTGTACCTGGAAACTGGTTTTGGCCGTACAGGCATTGCTCTTACCCAGTTGGGTAAGTCTTCAAGGGTAGTACCGCTTTAAGAACTTGTCGTTGATGGGCAGCATACATCTGTCACCTTCCATGTTAGGAGTGCATATGCGCCGTTGGAGAAAACCTTGTCGATGACGTAGTGTCCCTCCCATTTTGGCTCAAATTTGCCTTTGGAATTGTGAGCGAAGACCATTGGTCTTTTTACCGCAAGAACCAAGTCACCCTTTTTGTAGGCGCGTTGCCTGACCTTTTTGTCGAAATATCCTGCCATGCGTGCTTGGTAAATTTCAATGCTTTGTCGAGCTTCGAGCCATCTCTCATCGAGATTGTCCAGCTCATGGAGTCACAATTTGACATTGCTTTCTTGAGTCATGTCATTTTGCAAGGATACCCTCAAGGAAGGAATTTGTACTTCCAAGGGCACGACAGCTTCGCATCCATAGACCAAGGAGAATGGTGTGCTATGGGTTGGTCCTCGAACGGTGGTTCATAGGCCCATAAAGCTTTAGACAATTTGTCGCTCCAGTCTCTTTTGTGACTAGAGACCAATTTTCTTGAGGATTTTGCAGAGTGTCTTATTGAAAGCTTCTGCTAATCCGTTTGCTGCCGGATTGTATGGAGTCGAAGGACAGCTTTGGATTTTGTATTTGTCGCAGAACCTGTAGAATCGATGATCCCTGAATTGTGGTCCGTTATCATGGACGAATCTTTTGGGTATGGCGAAACGACAAATGATGTTGGTGCGCAGGAACTGAAGGACTGATGAGGTCTTCATTTCGTTGAACGCAAATGCTTCTGACCACTTGGAGAAATAATTCGTAGCGGCGAAGATGAAGCGATGACCTTTGCTCGAAGGGGGAGAAATAGGACCTATGATGTCCATACCCCAGGCTTCGAAAGGCCATGAGATCGCTATAGGATGCAGCCATTCTGGAGGCATGTGAATGTAATCTCCATGAATTTGGCATTGTTGGCAGCGCTTTGCAAATTGCATTGCGTCAGCTACCATGGTAGGCCAGTAATATCCTAAAATTTTTATCTGATCATAGAGCTTGGGACCAGCCTGATGATCTCCGCAAAGACCAGCATGAACTTCTTTGAGTGTTTCTTCAGCCTCTTGTTGTGACAAGCAGCGTAGAAGTACTCCGTTGAAGGATTTCCTATAAAGGATTTTTGAAGGAATATCCAAATGAAAGCTTGGGGTTCGCCTTTGGGTGCTTACCCGTTCTTTTGGATCTTCAGGCAGGATTCCAAACATAATGTAATCAATGAACGGATCCCTCCAGTCGCCGATTGAAGTTTGAAGGATTGAAATCCTACTTCCAACCACTTGGTGGCATTCAGCAATAGCTTGGTGTGTGTTAAGAGGAGGAAGGATTCTTCTTTCGCACACTGTGATTTGCATGTTTTCCCCTTCCTGAATTGCCATGGATGCAGCAAGTCCAGCTAGGGCATCTGCACGTATGTTTTCACCTCTACGAATGTGGGTGATGTGACAGATGTCAAACTTTTGCAGAAGTGATTGTGCCTTGTTGTAGTAAGGCAGTAAATCTGGCTTCCTGACTTTAAATTTCTGATTCATCTGGTTGACGATCAGTTGAGAGTCTCCAAAGACTTCCAGCATGGTGATACCAGATTCGATGGCGAGTTCCAATCCTAGGATGAGAGCTTGATATTCAGCTGCATTGTTTGTGCATGGTTCCAGTAGCGAGAAAGCATGTGGAATCATGTATTTGTCGGGGCTAACAAAGAGGATGCCAACTCCTGAGATCAGCTATCTTTTTTCATTAATCCTGGTTGCACCGTCAAAGTACATGTCCCAGGAGGCACTTTGCGAGAAAGTCTCCACATTGTAGACTGGTTCGTTTGGGAGATCATCTCTGAGTGCAGAATCTTTAGGCAATGGATGCTCTGCGAGGAAGTCCGCTAGAGCTTGCCCTTTGATTGCTTTTTGTGGTACATACCTAATATCAAATTGTGACAGAAGGATGGACCATTTTGCCAGTCGAGCATTGAGAGAACCTGCCTTTGTGACAAGGACCTTCAAGAGGTTGACCCTCGAGACCAGGTATACTGTGTTGGAAAGCAAGTAGTGACGCAGCTTTTGTACGGCGAACATCACTGCAAGGCATTCTTTTTATACTGGAGAGTAGCGATGCTCTGCACCTACTAGCATGCGGCTGAGGTAATATAGAGCAGCTTCTTTTCTTTGATCATTTTCTTGTGCAAGCAGAGCTCCCAAAGAGTGATCAAGGGCTCTTGTGTACAAGATGAATGGTTTTCCAGTGGTAGGAGCAGCTAACACTGGAGGTTTTGTCAGGTATGACTTGATGTCTTGGAAAGCAGCTTCACAGTCAGCATCCCAGACAAAGTTTACACCTTTTTTCATCAACCGGGAGAATCGACGGCATTTCCCCGAAAGATTGGAGATGAACCGTCTGATGTAGGCCAATCTCCCTTGAAGCCCTTTGAGTTCTCTCAAGGTTCTTGGAGAGGGCATTTCTAGAATGGCTTTGACATTTATGGGGTCAAGCTCTATTCCAGCTTTCCGAACTAAGAATCTGAGGAACTTACCCTACGAGAGGCCGAAGAAGCATTTCAAAGGATTCATTCACAGTTTGTGTTTGTGGAGCCGGAGGAAGACTTCTCGAAGGTTTTCGAGATGATCTTCTTTTCTTTTGCTTTTGACGGCGAGGTCATCAACGTAACATTCAACCGTCTTGTGCTGCATATCTTGGAATATTTTCATCATAGCCCTCTGATATGTGGCACCAGCATTTTTCAGACCAAATGGCATGACAGTGTAGCAATACACGCCAAATGGGGTCCGAAAAGATGTATGTTTTTCATCTTTAGGATGCATCTTTATCTGATTGTAGCCAGAGAAACCATCCATGAATGTCATTCACTCGAATCCACAGGTATTATCGATCATTACCTCTGGTATGGGGAGCGGAAATTCATCTTCAGGGCATGCGCCGTTCAGGTTTCTATAGTCAATACAGACCCTGATCTGCCCATTTTTCTTTGTCACGGGGACAATGTTGGCCAACCATTCAGGATGTTGTTCCTCACGGATGAAGCCGACGCTTTTGAGTTTTTGAACTTCTTGTTCAATTTTATCCATCACATCTGGACGGAATCTTCTTTGGCCTTGCTTGACAGGCTTGATGTCTTCTTGAAGATTGAGTTTGTGAACCGCTATTTTGGGGTCTAAACCTGGCATTTCAGCGTAAGGCCATGCAAAGCAATCAACGAACTCACGAAGAAAGGCGATATACTCGGGTAACTCATCATCCTTTATATTCTTGCTTATGAATACAGGACGTGGGTTATCTGGCGTTCCCAAGTCTATCTTTTGAACAGGATCTTCTGTTGGAAGGTTCGAAGGTGGTTCCTCCATAATATTTTCGGAGGCTTCCAGCTTAACGAAACCTTCTGGGGTTTCAAAGGCATTTCCAGACCAAGGTTTTGTTCCTTTCCACGGGTCTTCTTGATCGGTAATTTTCCCCAGGCTTGCTATGAGATGATCCCAATCGCCTGTTGAAATCGGGTTGAAGTAGGCTACTTCTTTTGGAGATGAGGGTTCTTCTGGGTCAGAAGACCACACGTCTGTGCCATCGGACAACTCCTCTTCATTTTCGGAGAAATCGTGCCAATTGGATGAGCTTCCTGGATCTTTGTCAGGTGACTCATCAAAGAGATATCCAGGGAGATCGATGTCTTCATGGACTTGAGATGTTGAGGCTTGGTCAGTATATTGACTTTTAAGCCTTTGTGTCAACTGTCTCAAGGGAGTGTCAGGATCATACCCTAACCCGTGTGAAGACTTTTCTACATAGCCATAGAGTCTCCAATCTTCCAGCTGGCTTTTGGTCAAGACGGGCCCCAATGACGTGAGAATACCGCGTCCTTCTCCCAAACCGACTGGGTTTTGAGCGTCATAGCCCATTTTCTTCATAATAGCTTGTGCCACAGAACTGTATAAGGATAGTTGAGGCATACCTTTATTTTGGAAAGGTTCAAGCATGGAGTTTGATGAAGAAGCATCCGATCTATGGAAGAAGATCGGCTTTTCCTTTGCTGAAGTTGCTGGAACAACGAAGGAAGCTGACGTAGGATCTTCTATGTCAGAAGTTGTCTCCATTGGAGTGAGAGCAGGCTGAACTTGCTGAGTGTCAGCTTGGCTTGACGATGCGTCGTCTTCTGGCTCTGAATCCGAGTCCGTGTCTTGCATGATAGACACGAAAGAGACAACAAATTTGCCCCCAGGTTTTTGCTTTGCCTTCTTCACTTTAGTTGTGATGACCAAAGGCTTTGAAGGTTTGAGGGAGATGATGAAGGGAGTTTGAATGCTCTCTTCAGATTTACCGGATGATTTGTTTTCTTCCGGCGATTGTTGAGGAGCCTTGCCTTTATCCTTCTGGGGATTTTCGGCAAAGGGTGCTGTGTGCTTCTCCTCTTCTTCTTTTTCACCTTCATACATCTGTGAGTCTACAAAGTGGACTTCTTTACCTTTGAATGGTTTTCTGTCTGCAAAGACTCGATGTATCATGCCGTCGTTGCTAACGAACTTAATGCATTGATGTAGAGTTGAAGGGACAACACCATTCTCGTGGATCCAAGGGCGTCCGAGAAGGATGTTGTAGCATGAAGGGGTTTTTATTGCATACACAGTGACCTTAGAAATAAGATCACCGATCTACAACTTGAACCTAATTTTGCCGATAGGCCTTTGAGTACTCCAATCGTATCCAAAGATAGATACAGATGTGTGGCTCAGCTTGCTGGGTGGGATGCCCAACTCTTCAAGAGCCGATGTGGAGATGAGGTTGAGTGCAGAACCTGGGTTGATCTGAACTCTGTGTATAGGCATTTCCTTGATGTACACTGTGAAGTATAGGGGTCGGTTGTGCCTGGTTTCGCCAAGTAGGAGGTCGTCCTTTGTGAAGGCGATGGTTGCACTGGCTGCTTTTTTAACCGAGAGGTATTCAATGCATGATCCTTCAGTTTTCTTCTTTTCTCTTTTTAAGGAGGCTTCTGAGTTTTTGACCCGGTAATCCATTTCAATTTGGAGGACTTACGGGGCATGTTTGTTGACATCCTCATTCAGCTTTTTTAATTCCGAGATGAGATTATCACGAGTGTGCGGAGACATTCGCAACAAATCTAGGATGTGCAGACGTGCAGGTATGTGCCTGAAGTGTTCAATCAAGTCATACTTGAAAGCCTCCTTAGGGCCTGCATGTTCATCATTGTCGCCACTAGGGGCGCTTACAACATCTTTTCCCGAAGGATTTACATATGTAAAGGAAGATTGGTTGTAATTTTTGTGGTAGTCCCGGCCAGAGCGGGTACCTCTACCAACTTCAAGAGCTTCTTGAGAAGGGTCTTCATTTGGAAGATTGTCTTCAGGATCAAGAGGCTGTCGTTTTTCATTTGCTGAGGATGAATCAGCAGCAGAGTTGCCATCCTCAGTGATCGTGTTGCACGGAGCATTTTCCGGGAACAAGTCCTGAACAACATCCAGCAACCTTTCTTCTTCGTTGACTAATTCATCGTCCCAAGCATCAATAGCTGGGAATTCTTCAGTTAGGAAGGGTGTGAACTTTGAAGTCACAGTCTCAGGAGAAGAAACCTGAGAGGGTGTCATCTCAGTGAAAGTCACGTGAGACGAGGTGGCTCCAGAAGATACATTGCTAGGAGTCGCCGGAGTGTAAGTGCTCTCATCAGACGATGCTTCGGAAGAGCTATAATCCCAAATTATCATATTACAGGAAGCTCTGACGGGAGACGTTGCCTGATCGGAGTCAGACTCATCCTCGGATGTAAGAGGATCGTCTATCCAGCAATTTTCTCCATTTTCAGGAGTTAAGGGAGGATGTAGCTGATGGTCTTCAGGGACTTCAGGATCTGGATTGCGAGGAGGCTCGTTGACGCGGTCTTGCTCTTGTTCTAGAGCGAGATGCTGCAAGATCTTTGCATATTCTTCAAGATCAGGCATGGGAGCCGGATCTTCTTCTTCATCAACTCCTTGTGGCTCAACATGGTTGATTTCCACTGGAGTAATGAGAGGTGCTGGGTCAGCAACATTTTCTTGTACAGCCTCTTGGTCTTCTTCATCATCAGACCATCCTTGTGGCGTAGGGGGTTATACCAGATTACTGGCATAAGATGAGACTCAGGAACCCATTCTTCATCGGAGAGATATTCTCCTGTTTCAAGGGACTCCTCCCACTCGTCTGTGTAGTTGGATTCGAATCCATCATCGGTGCCGCGGGACTCGTATCCATCAATGGAGAATCCAACTACCGAATTGCAAGAGTATGATGTCTCCTGCGTGGCTTCTTTGAATTGAGGTGGCATGAAATCACTGAGAGTGAATTTTCTTACCCCCTTTGAAGTCTCTTGAAGGGATGTTTTTGTTGCCTCCAGTGAAGTGGTAGAGGAAGCCTCTGCCTTTTCTTTGACTTCTTGTTTTGGCTGGGTCTTCTTTTGCCGTTTGAGCTTGAGGAGATGCTTCCTAGCCTGCCTTCGCTGTTGAGCTGTAGGCTTTGTTTACACGACCTCCCAATTTTCATCTTCCAGGAGATCGGGATGTACCCATATCGGTTGTCCGTCTGGTGTCGGGTAAGGAACCAGTTCCTCGGACGCTTGGATTGAGTTTATCACCTTGAAGGAAGTAGTGATCTTCTTCTTCGGTGATTTTGATGTTTGTCCACATGTCACCATGTTGACGGAGGCAGACCCATAGTTTTTGTCAAAGGTGATGACTCCGTTTTTCCACATCTCGTTTATTTTCTCCCTCACAACGAAGCATTGATTGAGAGGATGTGAGATCATCTGGTGGTATGGACAGTACCGAGGATCGTTGGTTTTGCCAACATCACCCGATCTTTTTGGTTCAGGCAAGGTGAGCTTGCCGTTTGCCACAAGAGCCCCGAAGATTTCATCAACATCTTCATCAAATGGGTATTTCTTCTCTACTCGTTCTTTGAAGGCATCTGAGAGTTCAGGTCTCTTACCAGCAACTTTATTTTCAGCTTTCTTTGGTGGCTGAGGAGCTGACTTGGTCTGCACATTGAGGACCTCTTTTTTCTTTGGTTTAGAGGTTACAATGGCGGTTGGCTCTTTTCTTGATGATTTCTGACTGCTGAGGTCTTTAATCACCGTTCCAGCTTCCATGGAAGCTTCTAGGAGTTCTCCCAGGTTTTTTGATTTGTTGCCGATGATCATGGAGCGGATTCTGGCTCTCATGTTGTTTCGGCAAATGTCGACTAGCGACGCTTGTGGCAATACATCAGAGCATTTGTATGCCATTGCTTTCCACTTGTGAATGAAGTCATATGTTGATTCATTCTCCCTCTATTTTAGGCTGCACAGCTGAGCCATAGTAGCGGGATGATCCTCACCTTTGAAGTGAGTCAGGAAGCGTGTCTCTAGCATGGCCCAGTTTTGGATTGAGTCCTCCGGCAGAGTGGAGTACCAATCGAAGGTCGTACCTTTTAGGGTACTTGCAAAGAGGCGGATCTTGAGTGCATCTTGATCCGCGATAGCTCCCGTCAGGATCTTGAAGTGGATGGCGTGCTGTCTGGCTGATCCTTTCCCCGTATATGTTTGGAGAGTAGGATGCTTAAATTTGGTGGGGAACGGGACCGAGTCCATCCATAAGGGATATGGTGGCTTGATCCCATGCTCCTTGAGTATATCCTCTTCTTTTGCTTTGGCGAGGATACTGTCTACGTCCTTTTTGGTAAGGGCGCGTGACTCATTTTCTTCTCCATTTACCTCATCGTTTTGATGATTCGGAGGAGGTTCATTGTTCACCTGATTTTGGAAGGCGAGGAGAAGGTTTTCCATCAGAGTTTCAATCCTCTGCTGGCCTTGTTCCAACTACTGGATGCGGGTGATCGCATCTTCTAGAGGTGGATTACGGGGTGGTGGCTCAGAATTTGTAGCCAAGACATTCATCCTTCGTGATTCGAACGAAGAAACTGTCCTGGTGACTGAGCTGGGGCTCATTCTTTTTGAAGAAGAGCTTGAGGAAGGATCACTCTGCTGTCCTTTGCTTGAAGGAGCAGGGGATTCTTCTGAATGTCTTCTTGTCCTTGAGACACTACGGGTCGTCGGACGTCGGACATGGATTTTTGTTGCTGACTTTTGGCGCCTTCTGGTTTTTCCAACCATATGGACGGCAGCAACTTGGTTGGGTCTTTCTTTTTCGACCCATTTGGGAGAGACTTGAAGTGTAGGAGGCTGGGTCCTTTGCTTCTCTAGTCTCTTTTACTGGTATGACGCGCGGCGGCGTATACGACGAGCAATTTGAGCTTCGGTCAGCTCTGGCTGGGCTTTGACGATGAAGGATGTGCTCCCTCGGGCGCAGCAGCCGAGCCTATCTTCTTTGTAGCTGGGCAAGGACAAGATGCGAACCCTGTCCTTCGCCTGTTGCAGCGAAGCTTTGAATTTTTGGAGTTCGGCCCCTGTAGAGATGAAGGGTCGAACTGCAGGTTTGTAGGCCTTAGCAGGTGCTTGCAGAGGCCTTGTGATGCATGACTTGATTTTGGGCTTGTAGGAACAAGCCGGCTCATGCTGGGTTGACTTGAGAGTCAGGTTGGAGATGGGTCTCTCCTCTTTCATGTAAGCAAGAGGGTAGAACTGGTTCTCCTTGAGTGGGGCCAGGAATGCTAGCTTGGTAGATGTTTGGGACCTTCTTTGTTTTGGTGAAGGTCTTGGGGACCAAGTCTTGGGATAGACCTGGTTGCTTGCAGGTCGAGGCTTCGTGGGGTGCCACGGGCTTCAGGCCTTTTGGTGCTCGCCTTTGGTGTCACGGTAGTGACACGTTGAGAGGCGAGTTTCTGCTTCTTGGAGGGAGCAGTTTGTTCCTCGGGAAGTGGGAATGGTCCCAGCATTCCAAAGACGATAGTCCGGGGAGTCGAGGTCGACCCGGAGTTCAGAGAGTTGCCGAGGGAGTTGACACTTCGGCAACTGATGGGGCACTTGTAGGTGCGCGTAGTTTGCTTCTGTTGAAGCATGATTTGGTGCTTGTTCTCATCGAAGGTAATGGTAAGCGATGCTGCCATTGTTAGTTTTTTTTCGAAAATTTCTGAAACAAGACTACATCCATTAGTAATCACAAGAATATAATGATCATAAATGGGAAGTTCTATGGTTTCGTCTTTTCAAATTGCTCGAGGGAGATGACCCAAGCAATATGAGGAAGGCAAAATGCCATAGAGGGTACAATTGTTCCGATCGCAGGTATGGTAAGCCCAGAATGAGCGTCCCAGTGACTGCTAGAAGCAATTATGAACTTAAATTCGACTTATCGAGAAGCAAAGCTTGCTCGAGATAAGAAGAATATAAAGTTTGGAGTTACAGATGTGCCGGTCGCAATACAGTAGACCCTAAAAGGGCGTACTAGTACCGCTAGACACAAATGTTTTGAGACCGCATCCATGAGATGAGATTCTCTGTTTTGAAAGGTCAAGATTGGATTCATCAAAGAGAGCAGATGGTATTCCAATCTGAATACAGGCTCAGCGATTTCCGCGAGCGCCAGTGCTCGGAAAGAAATGAACCATAATTTCTCGAATTTGAATCTAAAAATGACGAGTTTTTTTTTTTTGAAAGGCCAATATCGGGTTCATCAAAAAGAGCAAAAGGCACTCCAATCTGAACACGAGCTCAGCGATTTCCGCGAGCGCCAGTGCTCAGAAAGGAGAAGACCAAGATTTCTCCAATCTAAACCCAACATGACGGAAGTTTTTTTTTTTGAAGATTTTGAAGATTTTTTTTAAAAAAATCTTTTTTTTATTTTTTATTTATTTATTTATTTTTTATTATTATTTTTTTTTTAAGAATTTTTTTTTTGAAATTTTTCTTATTTTTTATATTTTATTTTAAAATTTTTATTTTTTTAAAAAAATTTATTTTTGAAAAAAATTTATTTAAAAGACGATAGAGTACACATAGGCCTCCTAACCCGGTCTTATGAAATCTTGATTGATAGAATTGCCCCCAAGTAAGGGTAGGATTACTTAATGAACCCGTTTGGAGGACCCTTGCCTAGAACAGTCAAGCTGTCTCCACACTCTGGACAAGGCTTTTCTTTGAATCAACCATGATCAAAGAACACAGTTGGTTTAACCTTAGTGGTCTATGTCTTTTTTTTTTGTTTTTTTTATATATATTTTTTTTATTTTTAATGAACTCATCGAAGAGAAACGATGGCCCAAAACCTTAGTCGAACAGGCTCAACATTTCTGCAAGCGCGATGAACGATAGGAAAGGATCAAGGTTTCTCGATTTTGAATCCAAAATGAGAAATCTAATTTTTTTGTTTTTTTTGCTTTTTGAAAAGAGAAAGAGTGGAAATAAATTCAAAGAATTAGAAATTTCCAAAAAATCTCATCTCATTTTTTTTAGATGCGGAATCCAACATAGGCCACCATTTAGAAAGTAACCAAGGAATCGAGAAAAGAAATATAAGCATAGAGCAAAATATATGATATGCAAATATTTTATTTCTAGCATCGTGTTCTCAAATGAATGTGTCCCACCGGGTGTGCCAGCTTGATGGACCACGCTTCTGCTCGGTTCTACCGAGGTCGGCGGACGTGGGAGTCCGTTGGGTCCGACCCTTTCGTAACCGGGGGGCAAAGGCGCGCATCAACATTTTTGTTGTGTGGGTGTGCCAGATTTTCTATTTTACTCGGAATTGCAAGTGGTGATCCGGAGATCAACCTTCGCAAGTAAAAAAGAAATCAACTTCTTTCAAGTTTTCCATTGCACATATATTTAAGAAAAGAGACATTTTTCTTGGTTTGCCGTGAAAGGCGATTTTTTTTTGGCATTTATAGCCGATTTTGGCGTTTATAGCCGATTTCTGGCGTTTATAGCCGATCTTGGCGTTTATAGCTGATTTACAATCCTTATCAATAATGAAAGACAAGAGTTGTGATTTTTGTCTCTTTTGAAAAAATACAAACTACAATGAAAAGCAAGAAAAGGAGGATCTAACTTCTTAGGAGATTGTGGGGAACCCGTTCAGATTGACGGTCGTAAGCCATATGTGGGCTTCGCCATCATCCATGCAGATGAGAACAGAGGATGCTATTGATTCGCTTGGCTTGGCTATAACCTCAGGTTTTTAGAGGACAAAGACCAAAAGGAGGTCCTATGTCCAATAAAAAACCGAGTAGACGGGCTGAAAAGCCACATCTAAGCCATTGGAGGCAGAAGGAGAAGGCAAGGACCTTGGGGGGGTACCCCCAAGGGACTTTTGTCACCTTGTAGCGGTGGTCGGTGTAGGATTTCCACAGAGTTTTCTCTCTTAGATTTCTGATGCCTCTTTCTGTCTGAGTTTCTGGATTTTCTGCAGTCTATTGTCTGTGTGTTTGTGATTTTCTCCGTCGTCCTTTTCTTCTTGGAGAGCTCTCCTATTTATAGGCTTTTAGGTAGCCATTTAGGAGGGTTTATGGCTTTTATTGTCATTAAGCCGCATAATGGGAGGAGTTACAGGATTTAATTCTTTATTTTGTAACTCCTTTTTCTTGGCTTCTGATTGGCCGGAGGAGATTGAGGGCATTTAATCGCGATGATGGGAGGAGTTTCATGGGTTAAATGCCATGAATCTCTTGAATTGTAACTCCCGGATGCTTGCTTCTGATTGGTCCATCCAAAGAAATGGATTAATGACTGTAATAAAGCTAGTCAATTAATCGCATTAAGTGGTCGCCGAGCAGTTGAAGAGTCGCGGGCCGTGCCGCGTCTTTTGGGATTCTTCTGGCAATGATCATCGATGGATCTTCATGTAGATCGACATCGGATGACCATGTGACTTCAGGTGTTGGTTGCCAACAGCGGGTCAGTGCCATCTGTTCTGTCGATTTCTCGATCGGTCGGGTAGAAAGCACACTTTTTTTTGGTTGACCGGGTGGCGATCAATGTTGTTTTCGATACTTTTGATGATTGACCCGTGTTTTTGACGGATGTCAGAGGATTTGGGGTCTCAAAAGTATGAGTTTTGGAAACTACAAGAGGCCGGACGCTTCGAATCGCGAAAAAACGGCAAAAACCGGCGTTTTCGGGGCCTTCCCGGCGATCCCGGGCTCCAGGGTCGCCGGCGACCCTGGGCCAAGGTCGCCGGCGACCCTGGGGGGTTTTCCCCCTTTTTATCCCGTTTTGTGTCCGTTTTTGCTGTTTTTCGATTCTTTTTTCTTCTGTATTTTTCCTTGACATTTTTGACCATTTATTGGCTTGATTTTCCTGTAGGAAACCTGATAAGAATCCTTGCATTTTGGTTTGCAAAGTTTCTAATTTCCTGAGAAAGCCGAAGACTTTGTCGCGCAGAGCTGCCGATTTTCCGTCAGAAGCTGAAACTGGGTCAAATTATGTCGGAATGACCTGAAATTTGGTGTGAAGCCTCCTGAGCAATAAATAAGACCAACCATAGGCTTTTGTTTGAGTTTTGAAGCCGTTTAGGGTCCTATCACCAGTAGACTCGCTTTTGTCGCGATGAAGATGTCGCGGTTTGATGTGCGGTCAACCGATGTCCGATTAACTTGAAATTTGACAGGGAACCCATTGGAGTCATTTTAAGATGATCCATAGGCTCTGTCTTGGAAACCATGGTCCCAGAGAGCTTTGCCGCCGAGAGGCCTGATTTGGCTTCCGAGCGTCAAACTATTGTCAAATGTTGTCGAAATGACCTGAAATTTGACGTGCAGCCCTTTGTAAGCATTTTGAAGCCGTCCATGTGCTCTATCTGATGAGTGATGGCCTCGGCGGTTCTTGCTGCCGATAGGCTTGATTTAGCTGTTCGAGGGTTGATGTAGGGTCAAACGTTGTCGGTTTGACTCGGAACTTGACGTGGAGCCTTTTGGATGTATTTTGAGACCATCCATCGGCTCTGATCGAAGATTTGGTGTCTCCGATGCTTTCGCCGCTGAGAGCTCCTTTTCGGCTGTCGGAGAAGCGAAGTTAGGCCAAATGATTTTGAAATGGCCCGAAACTTCTTGTGTACTCCTCTTTTGGCTGTCTTGAAGGATCTTGCTGTTTTTGTTTGATTCTGACAATATTTGATTTTTTGGAAGTAGCATTGCCTATTTATGGCAGGTTGCGACTTCATGTAGCTCTTTGGATCTTGAAGAGGCAAAGTGACATTTTTGGTGTCAACAATAATAAATTGCCCCTTTTCTACTTGATGAAAGAACACCTAGATTTTAAATGGGAAACGTTAAATTTTTTTTTAAAGGTAAAAAAAAATTCATTGAAATGGGAAAAAAAGGCCTTGTAATATAACTGTATAAGAGAGGTTTATTTAACAAGATAACAACATCCTGAGACTGACACAAAAATACTGAGATTTACAAGCCCTACTCACAACCTCAAATTTTATAATCATCACCTGGAAACACAATGGCCAATCCGCCAAAATTGAATCTGATATGACTGCTGAGTGATTTGTATCAGTTATACGTCAGTACTGGGAGTGATATTTTCAACCATGATTATAGGCTTTATGTCACTTTTGTAATTGATTAAGCCTTCTCACTTACATATTTTGTGAATTTATAGGATATAAGGGCTGCCACTGATATGTGGGGTTGCAAATTTATGCCAGCTTTTGCGTTGAAAGTTTGGTTATGGATCAGACCTTTCTCTGATTGTAAAACTGTAATTTTTGGGTCAAATTTGTATGATCAAGAAGCCACATTTAAGGCCCATCCATAACGCTATTGCTCATCATAGTATATCAGGTTAACAAAATCTCAGTCCTTTGGACTTTGAACCCTGATTATGCTGCTTTGACAATCTTCACCTTTTTACTTTCACTTTTAACTTAAAATATAAAATGTTACCTTGCATGGAAAGTAATTTTGATCATGTACAATCTTTTTGAAAGTAGGGCTCATCCCAAAGTAGGTTTACTGTGTCAATACCAATCAATACTGTTAGTTTATATGGTCTCAATACATTAGATGATGAATAAATTGATTTATTTCTTTATTTATCAATGTAATCATTCTTTCCTTTCATGAGATGAATGACGTTTTATTACTTACCTGCACATAACCAATACGAATGACTTGATGGTTCATGAGATGAACCGGAGTCCACAAGTATATTAGATGTAATACCTGTGTATGGATGAGATCCACATATAGGAGACACGTATAACAAAACTTATACTTAAATATCTTCACAACCAGTGATGAGATTGGATGTCTCATCTGACAAGGTTGCATCATTTTGATCACTATGAGATAGTGTGATTTGTCTCGATCATCAGAATGTAAGATTCTAGATCATGGTGCTGGTACATTGAATATATTGAAGGACCATGAGAAGCACCTTATGAACACCGTCTTCACTTTAAGGTCTGCTCTCATAATTTCCTAGCAATAGGCTTTCAATCCTGAGACATTAATGAACTCAAGTTTCTGTCTATTCATTTGCTTTGAGTCACCAATGACAAGGTTGCATCATTTTGATCACTATGAGATAGTGTGATTTGTCTCGATCATCAGAATGTAAGATTCTAGATCATGGTGCTGGTACATTGAATATATTGAAGGACCATGAGAAGCACCTTATGAACACCGTCTTCACTTTAAGGTCTGCTCTCATAATTTCCTAGCAATAGGCTTTCAATCCTGAGACATTAATGAACTCAAGTTTCTGTCTATTCATTTGCTTTGAGTCACCAATGAGTGAGGCCAATTGTAAGTCAACTGTAGAAGATAGTGTGGCTTAGGCCCACTTAGGCACAGCCCACTCAATTGTATATAAAATCCCACGTTTGTGGGATTCAGTGATTAGATTATGCTGCTGATTTCTCTGTGTTACTTCCTATCACCAAGCGACCTCCACGGCTGTGATCGCCAGTCCTTCAGGGTTATTGTAAGGATTTTTCTGGATTTTTTCTGTCGATTTTGAGGTAGGCTTCTTCCACTTCTTTCTCTGTCGACTTTGACATTTTTTTATCATATAGTTTTCATCTCCACCATCCAGATTTGTGGATCCTTATCCAATACTCATCAGATTTGGAGTAGAGGAAGTACTTTTGAACTCCTTCAAGGGTTTTCAACTTGATTTGTGATTAGATAACTTTATGGGCCCCACGCACAGATCTTCCACCAATTTTCATGGTCGTCTGGCCCTTTTTGTGACTTTTCCTGCACTGTTGCATGCTCTCTACTGCTGGATTCTTCATCAGACACCTCTGCCACCTCTGTTACTAGTTCTCAAGTTAACTGTGGACTGTTTTCAACCTTCTTGTGCTGTTACGGGTTGTTCTCTTCCTTTCCCATTGCTGGTTGGTTGTGCTGCTCTCTGTTGACCTTCTTCTTTCATACTCTGCAATGGATAAATATGATGTTATCCCAATCAAATTTAACGGGCAGAATTATGTCCTGGTCCTTCCACTTGAGGAACATTGTCGAAGGATAGAAACTTTTTGGTTATCTTGATGGATCAATAACGAAGCATCAGATTGCAAGTATTGTTGACTCAAAAGGCCTCGCCACCTGGTCCAAAGAAAATGCGAAAGTAGTCACTTGGATCCTTAACTCTATTTATCCCTCTCTTGCCGTGGCTCTTCAAGCCTACACCACAGTAGCTGATATGTGGGCTCATCTGAAGAAAGTCTACCATCGAACCAATAAAGCCCGAAAATTTCATCTGGATAGTGAAATTGCCAAATGTAGTCAAGGGGATAGAACTGTGCAGGAATACTTTAATGGTTTCCTCACCTTGTGGACTGAAAGGGATTCCATGCTAATCCAAACGGTCTCTTCTGGATTTTTATCTAAGGCTCTCCAATCACAAGAAGAAACTCATATCAGCCAGTTTCTTATGAATCTACGACCTGAATTTGAATCTGTTCGGTCTGCACTCATGAATAGGGAGAATACTGTTAATCTTGATACTTGTTTCCAAGAAGTCCTTCGGGAAGAACTTCGTCTCACTTCACAGTGCACTATTCTGGAAGTATCTGAAGCACCCAAAGCCTTCCCTGCACCTCTTCCTGCTGACTCGGCTCTTCTGGCAACTCCAAAGCTAACTCAATGTTATGAATGCAAAGGTTTCGGAGATATTGCCAAAAATTGTCGCAAGAAATTAGTTTGCAGATATTGCAAACAGATCGGTCATGTGATTGATGACTGCCGAAGCCTGCAACGACGGAATGAGACACAGCCTAAGAAGCCTCCCTCCAATATGCCAAGATAGAATGTTCCATCCGCATTTCAGGCTCAAGCCCTCGTATCAGATACAGGCAACACTTCCTCTGGGGCTATATCCATAACTCATGTTCAGATTCAAGAACTGATCCAGAGCACAGTCACCTCTGCATATGCGTCTATGGGCTTCTCTGGTGGTCAGTATCAACCTCATTCTCATATTGCATCTCATGCCTTTCATTCTTCTGCATCTCTTTCTTCTTCTATCACCTCTTCCACATGGTTTTTAGATTCAGCAGCCTCAAATCATATGACATCTGTAGAATATAGCATTACAGATTCCCACCCTTTCCTTGGAAAAGAAAAAATTACCACTGCTAATGGTGATCAACTACTCATTTCTGGAGTTGGTACCATTACTTTATCTAGTGTCACTGGCCAGTCCATCACTCTTTCCAATGTCTACTTTGTTCCAAAATTATCAGCCAATTTACTTTCTATAGGACAACTTATTGATGAGGGCTATCTTGTTCACTTTTCTTCCTCTGGTTGTGTCATACAGGGGCGACAAACTGGGAAGGTGATCGCGATGGGGAGTAAACATGGGCGCCTGTTTTTACTGGACATTGGACATCATTCCTTCTTTGCTTCTTCTTTTAATAATTTCAAAAACTTGTGGACGGTTTGGCATAAACGTCTTGGTCATGTGAACAATGCCTATTTAATTTCTTTGTTTAAACTTGGTTGTTTGGACTCTCCAATTGATAATAAAATGATGTCTTCTTTATCTCAATCAAAATGTGAAGCTTGTTGTTTAAGTAAGTAAGTCATATTTTGCCATTTTCTGTCTCTAATTCTCGTGCATTAGAATCATTTGACATCATTCACACTGATGTTTGGGGCATTGCTCCTACCTTGAGTAGGGCAGGATTCAAGTACTATGTGACATTTATTGATGACCATTCTCGTTATACTTGGATTTATTTCATGCGTTTAAAATCTGAAGTGTTTTATATTTTTCAAAGATTCTATAACATGGTCCACACCCAATTTAAGAAAGATATCAAGATCCTTAGATTCGATTCTGGCGGAGAATACATGTCTCATGAATTCTCTGCTTTCCTTTTTGCTAAAGGAATTCTTCATAAAAAAATCATGTCCGCACACTCCTCAGCAGAATGGAATTGCAGAAAGAAAGAACAAACATATTCTTGAAACAGGTCGCACCCTTTTACTTACATCATTAGTTCCTTCCAAATTTTGGTGTGATGCTGCACAGACTGCGATATATCTGATCAATCGTCTTCCTAGTATTGTTCTAGGCAAGACTACTCCTTATGGAGTTCTCTTTGAACATCCTCCTTCATACTCTCATTTACGTGTGTTTGGTTGCTTGTGTTTTGTTCATCTTCCACCGACTGAATGCACTAAGCTATTCCCTCAGGCTGCCAAATGCATCTTTCTAGGCTACAGTTCTGAACACAAAGGTTTCTTGTGTTATAACCGGTTTGAAAAAACGCATGCGAATCTCTCGTAATGTGATCTTCTTGGAACAAATTCCTTTCTTTTCATTACGTTTAGATCATCATCCTATTGCTGTGTCCTATTTGCCACAATTCCCGGAGTCTGCTTCTCCATCACCTGCTCTCAAGGTCTATGTCCGGCGTAACAAGGTTCCTCCTACGGTGCCTCCCTCTCCTGATCATCTCCCAGTGCCATCTACTGCTCCTACAGGTAACAATGCTTCTTCTGATAATATCATCTCTCTACGACGATCTAATCGTCTTTCCATTGCCCCTAACTGTTATGGCTTTCCTGCTCTCTTTTCATCTTTAGATAGTGCTCCTATACCCACCTCATATTCACTGGCCTCGAAGATTGCTTACTGGCAGGATGCTATGAATGAGGAATTGCTCGCTCTCGAAGCTAATCAGACATGGGACTTGATACCGGCTCCTGAAGGAGCCTCTGTGATTGGCAGTAAATGGATCTACTCCATAAAAGTTCACTCTGATGGAAGTCTTGATCGCTACAAAGCCCGATTGGTTGCCCAGGGTTATAAACAGGAAAATGGAATCGACTATGGGGAGACATTTGCACCAGTGGCTAAAATGACCACCGTTCGTACTCTCCTCTGTGTCGCTGCAGCCCGCAACTGGCCTTTGTGGCAAATGGATGTCAAAATTGCATTTCTTCATGGGGATTTGCAAGAGACTGTTTACTTAAAGCCTCCTCCAGGATATGCCTGTCCTCCTAAGCATGTTTGTAAGTTGTGGAAATCTTTGTATGGACTTAAGCAGGCTCCCAGGGCTTGGTTTGATAAATTCTGGACTGCAATTCTTCAAGCTGGATTTCGTCAGAGTCATTCGGATAGCTCATTATTTCTTAGGTGGACAACGAAGGGCTACACCTTCCTTTTAGTCTATGTTGATGATATGATTATCAGTGGCAATGATAGTGCCAGCGTTAGGGATCACAAATATCATCTCATTCGCCAGTTTAGAATGAAGGATCTTGGTCCTCTCACCTACTTTCTGGGGCTGGAGTTCTTGCGTAGCAAATCTGGCATTCGGGTTCATTAGAGGAAATATGCTAAAGATTTGATCACTTCGGCACGACTTGATGATGCTCACACTTTTGATACACCTATGGAGTTGAACAGTAAGATCAATACGGATGATGGCCCTCCCCTGGATGATCCCTCTATTTTTCAGCGGATAGTTGGTAGTTTGCTCTACTTAACTATGACTTGGCCGGATATCTCTCATGCCGTTCATAGGTGTCACGCCCCGAAACCGGGCCCTGCAGTGATCCGACCTCGGGGTGCGAAATTTTGGGATAAATTGAAACTTTTTGTTATGTTTCCCAAGATCCGCGTGAATGAGGATGATCAAATTCCATCACGATCAGAGTATATTTTTCGCGGAAGCTAAACATGGTGTTACGACCCGGAATCCGTGGCCATCGGGTTCCGTGTCGCACGCAACCAATTCCATAAAGCCATCATATAGGCAGACTGGCATAAATCATATATCAGAACAGACTGAGCTGGTAGTAACAAGACTAATTAATTCCCACATGTTCAAATTACAATTAACAAGTGTCTTAATTACAACCCAAAGAAAAAGGCTAACATAGCCATACAAATATCCAACTAGTGTCATACTACCCCAAGTGTTAGATACGAACTCCGGTGCCAAACTTGACATCTGGATGATATCAGTGGGCAGCCTCTCACGTCAGAGCGGCGGTCCCACCGCCTCCTCTGATCAAACACCTAAAAACAGAAAAGAAGAGACTGGCACCAAACAAACAGGGTCAGACACGACGGTCTGGCAAGTAAATAAGCAAGTAATATGAAATAAAAGAACATACATAAAACCTGACGAAATCATCATAAAACCAAATATAGGAGTCTAAACAATAATAACAATAAATCACGATAAAACGATCGAAAGACCGAACATAAGTATCAAAGCAATAAAAGAACAATCTCAGAAGTACGGATGTCTCGAAAGATAGTAGCCCGCATAAAACATTTAATGGTTGGAAATACCTTTCAAATCCTAAATAATGGCAATAATACGATAAATGATCGACATCATAAACATTAACCAATTTAAAGCATGAAGAGTATAAACAACAAAAATCATAAAATAAGGTAATAAACAAATAAAACACTGGCAACCACACATAGCTATATTCTCCTATTACCGAAGTAACAAGAGCAGACATAAACGTAGCCACTGAACGTGGTACTAGAAATAGGATCAGAACCGTAGCCATACAAATGGGACCGGCAGATCAAAAATCAGAACCGTAGCCATACAAATGGGACCGGCAGATAAAACCGTTGCCATGGTCGGTACAGACAGAATCCAAGCTGCAGCTGGCGGACAGATTAAAGATCCCAAGCCGGGTGATCAGCCCGACAAGGTGACCTAAGCCTAGTGGTGCCTTTAGATTTCGAAACTCAAACCGATACAAATCTAACATAATACTAATCCCTTTGGCTCAGGGGCTCACACTACAAAGCTCTGGCCCCGTCTTGCCTCGAGGTTTCATTTTCAAAATACTAGTCTTAACAAAATAATAGTCTCATCGAAGAAATCCCGAATGTGACGAACATACTCCAATCTCTTTTCAAATCGAATCGGAGAAAACATACGAATATCCATGGTAAACCGTTCAAATACACATCAAAGTGATTTGTATAAAATCATACGATCAACCCTTTCGAACATGGGAAACCACATGATTTTATAACAAATCACCGATGCTATTTAAATTAGTTTACCCAAGAATACAAATACAAATACAAATACAAATACATGTTCTGACTTGAAATGGAATGGATAGTGGAGAATGACTTAATGCCTTGCCAAGGAACCATCTCAATGCACATTTAACCTTTAAACATTGATTAATAAAAAGTGCGTTTGATGCCAATGAAAATCCATAATATTTAAATGATAAAGTGCGCATTGAGACTCGAACGATTCCCGGGTAATTTCACATACACTCATTCTCACATCATTTCCATTTCACAAATTTCCAAGTATCAAAAGTAATGTCAAAACTCTTAAAAACAGGCCCATAGCTGGCCTTAAACCGAGCCCAAACAGTCTACTCATTAAACCCAAAACAGCCCTTTAAACATGGCTCAAAACAATCCTTAAAACAGTCCAAAACTATTCTTTGAATGGCCCACCAAACAAGTTTTAAAACAGTCCAAAACTAATCCTGGAATGGCCCACAAAGTATATCTTAAAACAGCCCTTGAAAACTAACTTTGAATGGCCCACAAAACTGATTTTTTGAACAACCCAAACTAGACCTTTAGTGGCCCACAAAACTGATTTTTTAAAACAACCCAAACTAGACCTTTAGTGGCCCACCAAACTGATTTTTAGAACAACCCAAACTAGACCTTTAATGGCCCACAAAACTGATTTTTAAAACAACCCAAACTAACCTGAACAGGCCCACAAAACAGATTTTTAAACACAGCCCAAAACTAACCTGAACAGGCCCACAAAACTGACTTAAAATCAACCCAAAACTGAACCTAAGATGACCCAATATCAGGTCTTGAAATGGCCCAAAACTGACCTTGAATCAGGCCCAAGGAAGCCCTGAAATCAGACCCAAAACAGTCCCCAAATGGGCTCAGAAAATCCTTGAAACAGTCCCCAATTCGGACCTGAACCAGACCCAAGGCAGAGCTGGGCCTCGCTCGAGCGACCCAAGGTCCGCTCGAGCGAAGCCCAGACAGAACCTGGTCCGCTCGAGCGGCCCACTGGGTCGCTCGAGCGGACTGGGCTCTGTCCCAGTCCGGGCTGAGTGCAGAATGCACTCTTTTGTGCATTTTTTTTCTGATTTCTTTTCCTCTTTTTTCCATTTTTGAGATCTTTTTCATTCTCAATCTTTCACACAATTTTCCTAGATCATTTGGGCCCTTCCTTGACCTTTCAAACTCATCAAATCACCATAAATTAGAAATCAAATTAATCAAACACAAAACTTTTAATCAAAGTTTTCTCCCTTTCTTTTGGACCCAAACACTTAACATAGAGAAAGCTAGTTCCCAAGATGACCAAAGTGAAGATAACCTCAAATTCATTATAAAACCATATCATAAGTGAAATCACACACAACATTTCTCCATCCAACCAAAAGAAATCTATGAAACATAAGAAGATTAGAACAAAGCATAAAACATCATGATATGAAGCAAAGTAAATAAAATCATCATATTAATTGAAAGCCACTTGCCTTGAGTCTAATTGAGAGAAATAAGACTCCACAAATCAAGCTCTAGAATCTCAAGCTCCCAATCTACAAAAACCCCAAAATTTTCCAAGGAAAACCCTAAAAATCCATTTTTCTCAAATCTCCAAAGAGAGCTCTTGCATGAGTGATGAAAACACTCTAAACAAAGAGGAAAACAAAGATCTAAAGTTTGGAAAGCCATTGCAAACCTTGAAAAGCCCAAACGAAGAAGAGAAGCTTGGATGAGAGGTCTCTCCTAGCTCAAAATCCTTGAAAAAGGCATCTTTGGAAAGCTTGAATGGAGAAGAAGAACTTTAGGAGATCATTCCTCCAAGAAAACTCCAAGAAATGAGAGTTTCAGAAGAGAGAGAAAGTTGCTGGAAGAGAGGGAGAGAGCTCTTGCTCCAAACCGTGCAGGGAGAGGAAATGAAAGAGAAGAAGAGGGTTTCTCTTCTTATAAGATGGGCTTTGTGGACCCCGATCTTCACAAGGCTGAAAGTGGCATTTGCGGGCCCCGAATGAAAACGACGAAGAAGACAAAAATGATCAGCGAAATATTTACTTTCCAAAAAGTATATTTTCCCCAATTTCTAAAATTTTCGAAATTCATGGACAGATTTAGTGAAAATGTCATTTTTGCCCATTTTCCTCGAAAAACGTGATTTCTGAGTATCAAATCAAAATGATCAAAACATGAAAGTTGTTAAACTTCATAACATAAGTCAAAATACACCAAATTCAGAATTTTTAGAAATTAGAAGTAATTTCTCATAAAAAATACATATCATAGGGACCGGGTCAAACTAAAGTCAACGGTCTTCAAGGCTATGGAAAAATCCAATCAAACTCGAAAACAAGGTCAAACTGAATCAAATCTCACTTAAAAAGCCAAACCATGATTAAAACCATACTAAACAAAAGAACCGGGGGTCAGGATCTTACATCCTCCCCCCCTTAGAATCCATTTGGTCCTCCAAATGGTCTAAACCAAATCAAAATAAAAAACCCAAAAGACAAACGAAAACACTGACACCCTATGCTAGACCTCGGTAAGTGAGAGATATCCCCTGATCAAACCTGACGGTGAAATGCACGGTCAACAATACTCTGATTCGGTTGAAGGCCTCACACTATTCCACATATCTGCTCGGAAACAAACTCCTCTGACCAAACTGGTGTGCAACAATTCTTCTAAGCCTCCTAGTCATCCCTGGTGTCATCTGTAGTTCTCGTACTGGATCATTTCTTTTACTCACCTTGTCAGTCACTGTCGGTCCAAGAAACTGCAAGTTCTGTCTCTTTCTATCACTTGGAATTTTGTGCCTTACGACTTTCAAAGCGGTACACGGTGCTCCCGACGCTTGTACGAAGATGTGATCGCAGACATGTTTTCACTGAAAAATCCTCATTCCGTAAAATTCTGGAATTCCATATACCTACTTATACTGTACCATTCAGATTTTGGCTTCCAAGAATACCGTCAATCTTTCTTCGTTCTGAAATTACAACTCCAAATCCTATTGGTCTCCTGTCTCTGACTTGGTCTGTTACAACCCAGATGTCATACTGCTATACACCAAATGTTAAACTGCCATAACCTGCTGAGCTGTTCTGTGTCAAAACTTCGCATGCCTTGCCTCTTCAGATTTCATTCTCACAACTCCATATTCCAAATCTTTCTGTGATGTACTCTGAATTCTTGCCCACATCTGATTCTATCTACTTGCTGCTCTTGATCTCTTACCTAATACTGTGTTATCAACAAAAACATATCTGCCAAATCTGATGTTAATTCCCGAAGAACTGAAACTTCCAATCCCTGTCTTGAATGATGTTTACTCTCTCATAAATCCAACTTTGTTTTCCAACTGAACCGGTACACATCCTGACATCCATCCACCCTTCAATCCATACACCTCCAAACTCCAACCATAGGCTAATACAACTCATTCCATTCAATGCAAAACAACCCTTAAAATCTTAAACATAGGGACTAAAATAATTACTTAGCTAAATCTCATCATTTTAAAACGTAGTAGAAGCTGAACTTCCAAATTATCAAATAAAACTTAATAAAGAAAGTTTATCAAAGTTTGAACATGAAACAACATTATTCGTTTTGAAATTCATGTTTTCATAGCCCAACAAATCTTTGAAATACTCAACAATCTCGAATTAGGATTTCAAAAATAAATCAAATTCATATAATATGACCATACATTAAATTTTATTGAAATCCATTTCCAACCAAACATATACAAAATCTTGAAATCATTAAGGTTTGGAAAAGTAGATATCAACATTTAAGAAAATTAATACAAGAGCAAAATTTCCAAGATCATTGTGTAACAATGTCTTAAGAAGATTAAATAAAAATTCGAAACACAAATCCTTACGAAAACAAAATCATGTAACTCATGAAAAGGAGTAGAATGACATGGTTATTTCAAAATTAGCCTTAAAGAAGAAACATAAATCCATTATTTAAACTCTGCAAGGATAGATCATAAACATTAAGGAAAACCCAAATAAAAGATGAAAACATCGCGAAAATCATTCTCACTAAGAAAAGGGACATCACCATGACTGAGGTATACCCTTGCATCTGCATGTTGTCCAATCCAATACCCTATAAGTCGGTAAAGTCCACAAGGTTTCCTCTGCTGCCAAAAATTACCTTGACTACAACTAACCATCCACTTGGTATTGCCTCTGAAAACTGCACTGGCTAAGCTACAAGTTATAGAAATTCTCAACCAAAATTATGACAAGGCTTATCGAATCCGGGAAATCCCTGAGTTTCTTGTACTAACTTCTAGTCTTACTAACTAAGGATCATTTCTCCCTTCATGAAATCAATAGCTGATATGCCTTCTACAGTCCTTCATCTTGGAAAGATGGTCTGAGTTCCCCCAAAAATCCACATTTACTCACCTTGGTACGCTGCATGACGATCCTTAATTAGCTGAAAGGGGATCTTCGAATAATGCTCAAGTTCAACTCTGGCGGGCAAACGCACATGTCTTCTCTCATTAACCATAATGAAGATGCTGAAGACTGGAAGTCTGCTGATGTTCTCCGAAAACAACATACTAAATCCACGAGGTTCTCAGTCTCCGACGCAAGCACAGATAAAAGACACCGAACAAGAGCATGGAGACTTTAAATTCTCCACTACTAAGGAGGAAATTTGATCACCCAAATCTCCCAACAACAGAACTAAAAGAAAAGACAAGCAAAATCTCCCGAACTAAAAGAAAAACAGACTCAAATCCAAAGAAACAATGACACGAGAAAACAAATCGACACAATCTAACGAATCCTCACCACACGTCTTAATGTCTCTAGAGTATTTTATTTCCTAGAAACTAACCAGCTCTGATACCAAACATGTCACGCCCCGAAACCGGGCCCTGCAGTGATCCGACCTCGGGGTGCGAAATTTTGGGATAAATTGAAACTTTTTGTTATGTTTCCCAAGATCCGCGTGAATGAGGATGATCAAATTCCATCACGATCAGAGTATATTTTTCGCGGAAGCTAAACATGGTGTTACGACCCGGAATCCGTGGCCATCGGGTTTCGTGTCGCACGCAACCAATTCCATAAAGCCATCATATAGGCAGACTGGCATAAATCATATATCAGAACAGACTGAGCTGGTAGTAACAAGACTAATTAATTCCCACATGTTCAAATTACAATTAACAAGTGTCTTAATTACAACCCAAAGAAAAAGGCTAACATAGCCATACAAATATCCAACTAGTGTCATACTACCCCAAGTGTTAGATACGAACTCCGGTGCCAAACTTGACATCTGGATGATATCAGTGGGCAGCCTCTCACGTCAGACCGGCGGTCCCACCGCCTCCTCTGATCAAACACCTAAAAACAGAAAAGAAGAGACTGGCACCAAACAAACAGGGTCAGACACGACGGTCTGGCAAGTAAATAAGCAAGTAATATGAAATAAAAGAACATACATAAAACCTGACGAAATCATCATAAAACCAAATATGGAGTCTAAACAATAATAACAATAAATCACGATAAAACGATCGAAAGACCGAACATAAGTATCAAAGCAATAAAAGAACAATCTCAGAAGTACGGATGTCTCGAAAGATAGTAGCCCGCATAAAACATTTAATGGTTGGAAATACCTTTCAAATCCTAAATAATGGCAATAATACGATAAATGATCGACATCATAAACATTAACCAATTTAAAGCATGAAGAGTATAAACAACAAAAATCATAAAATAAGGTAATAAACAAATAAAACACTGGCAACCACACATAGCTATATTCTCCTATTACCGAAGTAACAAGAGCAGACATAAACGTAGCCACTGAACGTGGTACTAGAAATAGGATCAGAACCGTAGCCATACAAATGGGACCGGCAGATCAAAAATCAGAACCGTAGCCATACAAATGGGACCGGCAGATAAAACCGTTGCCATGGTCGGTACAGACAGAATCCAAGCTGTAGCTGGCGGACAGATTAAAGATCCCAAGCCGGGTGATCAGCCCGACAAGGTGACCTAAGCCTAGTGGTGCCTTTAGATTTCGAAACTCAAACCGATACAAATCTAACATAATACTAATCCCTTTGGCTCAGGGGCTCACACTACAAAGCTCTGGCCCCGTCTTGCCTCGAGGTTTCATTTTCAAAATACTAGTCTTAACAAAATAATAGTCTCATCGAAGAAATCCCGAATGTGACGAACATACTCCAATCTCTTTTCAAATCGAATCGGAGAAAACATACGAATATCCATGGTAAACCGTTCAAATACACATCAAAGTGATTTGTATAAAATCATACGATCAACCCTTTCGAACATGGGAAACCACATGATTTTATAACAAATCACCGATGCTATTTAAATTAGTTTACCCAAGAATACAAATACAAATACAAATACAAATACATGTTCTGACTTGAAATGGAATGGATAGTGGAGAATGACTTAATGCCTTGCCAAGGAACCATCTCAATGCACATTTAACCTTTAAACATCGATTAATAAAAAGTGCGTTTGATGCCAATGAAAATCCATAATATTTAAATGATAAAGTGCGCATTGAGACTCGAACGATTCCCGGGTAATTTCACATACACTCATTCTCACATCATTTCCATTTCACAAATTTCCAAGTATCAAAAGTAATGTCAAAACTCTTAAAAACAGGCCCATAGCTGGCCTTAAACCGAGCCCAAACAGTCTACTCATTAAACCCAAAACAGCCCTTTAAACATGGCTCAAAACAATCCTTAAAACAGTCCAAAACTATTCTTTGAATGGCCCACCAAACAAGTTTTAAAACAGTCCAAAACTAATCCTGGAATGGCCCACAAAGTATATCTTAAAACAGCCCTTGAAAACTAACTTTGAATGGCCCACAAAACTGATTTTTTGAACAACCCAAACTAGACCTTTAGTGGCCCACAAAACTGATTTTTTAAAACAACCCAAACTAGACCTTTAGTGGCCCACCAAACTGATTTTTAGAACAACCCAAACTAGACCTTTAATGGCCCACAAAACTGATTTTTAAAACAACCCAAACTAACCTGAACAGGCCCACAAAACAGATTTTTAAACACAGCCCAAAACTAACCTGAACAGGCCCACAAAACTGACTTAAAATCAACCCAAAACTGAACCTAAGATGACCCAATATCAGGTCTTGAAATGGCCCAAAAACTGACCTTGAATCAGGCCCAAGGAAGCCCTGAAATCAGACCCAAAACAGTCCCCAAATGGGCTCAGAAAATCCTTGAAACAGTCCCCAATTCGGACCTGAACCAGACCCAAGGCAGAGCTGGGCCTCGCTCGAGCGACCCAAGGTCCGCTCGAGCGAAGCCCAGACAGAACCTGGTCCGCTCGAGCGGCCCACTGGGTCGCTCGAACGGACTGGGCTCTGTCCCAGTCCGGGCTGAGTGCAGAATGCACTCTTTTGTGCATTTTTTTTTCTGATTTCTTTTCCTCTTTTTTCCATTTTTGAGATCTTTTTCATTCTCAATCTTTCACACAATTTTCCTAGATCATTTGGGCCCTTCCTTGACCTTTCAAACTCATCAAATCACCATAAATTAGAAATCAAATTAATCAAACACAAAACTTTTAATCAAAGTTTTCTCCCTTTCTTTTGGACCCAAACACTTAACATAGAGAAAGCTAGTTCCCAAGATGACCAAAGTGAAGATAACCTCAAATTCATTATAAAACCATATCATAAGTGAAATCACACACAACATTTCTCCATCCAACCAAAAGAAATCTATGAAACATAAGAAGATTAGAACAAAGCATAAAACATCATGATATGAAGCAAAGTAAATAAAATCATCATATTAATTGAAATCCACTTGCCTTGAGTCTAATTGAGAGAAATAAGACTCCACAAATCAAGCTCTAGAATCTCAAGCTCCCAATCTACAAAAACCCCAAAATTTTCCAAGGAAAACCCTAAAAATCCATTTTTCTCAAATCTCCAAAGAGAGCTCTTGCATGAGTGATGAAAACACTCTAAACAAAGAGGAAAACAAAGATCTAAAGTTTGGAAAGCCATTGCAAACCTTGAAAAGCCCAAACGAAGAAGAGAAGCTTGGATGAGAGGTCTCTCCTAGCTCAAAATCCTTGAAAAAGGCATCTTTGGAAAGCTTGAATGGAGAAGAAGAACTTTAGGAGATCATTCCTCCAAGAAAACTCCAAGAAATGAGAGTTTCAGAAGAGAGAGAAAGTTGCTGGAAGAGAGGGAGAGAGCTCTTGCTCCAAACCGTGCAGGGAGAGGAAATGAAAGAGAAGAAGAGGGTTTCTCTTCTTATAAGATGTGCTTTGTGGACCCCGATCTTCACAAGGCTGAAAGTGGCATTTGCGGGCCCCGAACGAAAACGACGAAGAAGACAAAAATGATCAGCGAAATATTTACTTTCCAAAAAGTATATTTTCCCCAATTTCTGAAATTTTCGAAATTCATGGACAGATTTAGTGAAAATGTCATTTTTGCCCATTTTCCTCGAAAAACGTGATTTCTGAGTATCAAATCAAAATGATCAAAACATGAAAGTTGTTAAACTTCATAACATAAGTCAAAATACACCAAATTCAAAATTTTTAGAAATTAGAAGTAATTTCTCATAAAAAATACATATCATAGGGACCGGGTCAAACTAAAGTCAACGGTCTTCAAGGCTATGGAAAAATCCAATCAAACTCGAAAACAAGGTCAAACTGAATCAAATCTCGCTTAAAAAGCCAAACCATGATTAAAACCATACTAAACAAAAGAACCGGGGGTCGGGATCTTACAATAGGTTAGCCAGTTTGTGAGCAATCCTCATAAACCTCACCTTGCTGCTGCCTTGCGCATACTCCATTATGTCAAAGGCATCCTTAATCATGGTCTCTTCTACTCTTCGGGCGCTTCTCTGCACTTAACTGCTTATGCGGATGTTGACTGGGCTGGTTGCCCCGATTCTCGGCGATCTACCACTGGTTGGTGTATGTTTCTTGGGGAATCTCTGATTTCATGGAAGTGCAAGAAGCAAACCACTGTTTCGAAATCTTCTGCTGAGGCAGAATATCGGGCCATGTCATCCGCGAGTGCTGAAATAATCTGGCTACGCCGTCTTCTCTGTGAATTCGGTGTCACTGTTGGTAGCTCTACACCTCTTCATGGGGACAACACCAGTGCTACCCGAATTGCAAACAATCCGGTCTTTCATGAAAGAACGAAGCATATTGAGATTGATTGCCACTTCATCCGTCAACATGTTGTTACTGAGAAGATAACTCTGCCTCATGTCTCTACTCATGATCAGTTGGCAGATATCTTCACAAAAGCACTTCCCAAATCGCGCCATCATGATCTCACCAACAAATTGTTGTTTTCTGCATTACCACATCAATTTGAGGGGGAGTGTAGAAGATAGTGTGGCTTAGGCCCACTTAGGCCCAGCCCACTCAATTGTATATAAAATCCCACGTATGTGGGATTCAGTGATTAGATTATGTTGCTGATTTCTCTGTATTACTTCCTTACATAGATTAGGCGATTGATTCATTCTTTATTCTGATTGTATTAATTAGCATGTTTAGAGCCCTTGATTAGGGTATAATGATAATATAAATAGACAGATGATCCTCCATTTTGGAGCATCATTTTTCTCTCCAACTCTCGTCTCTTCCTCCTTCCCTAACCAAACCAAACCAAACCCAACCAAGCCTTTTCCCACTAGGTGGGGTCGGCTATATGGATTTGACGACGCCAATCAAATCTGTTTAGGGCCATGTCCTCTGTTAGATCCATGGAGGCAAGGTCATGTTTAATAGTTTCTTTCCAACTTCTCTTGGGTCTCCCTCTCCCTCTTCTACTCCTGGCAATCTCCATGCTTTCACACCTTTTAACAGGTGCCTCCATTGGACGCCTTCTAACATGGCCGAACCATCTCAGTCGATTTTCTCTCATTTTATCTCCAATCGGTGCTATTCTTACTTTGCCCCTAATCTCCTCATTCCTAATCCTATCTCTCCTTGGATTGAGGAGTGTGATCCCCTTCTTCCATGATAGGCCTGCAGAAAGAGTTATAGCAGATCCTCAAACTCTTCCCTTAGAGATGCAGCACCAGCTTCAGTGTCATTTCATATGCATGAATTCTCCTTTGGTGTCAAGCATCTTAAGCTTCATTGATCTTTAATCACTGTGTTGGCCACTTTTCTCTCACATTGAAAGTGATGGGCATAAAGATTTTGTGAAGCAACAGTTGCAGAACTGATTTTTTTTTTCAACAGTAAGTTCCAATACCTTCCAAAAACTCATGTGGCAGCATTCATGAGATTACAGCTTGTGGGGTTATCAACTCATTCGAGGGTGTAAATTGAATTAATTGTGCATTATCTAAAGTTATTCTTTGATGTATACAACCTGAGAAAAATTGAATAATGAAAGCACTGAAAGGACAAAAAGTAATCTGAAGCTTGAGGGTTTCCAATCTGGTTATTTGTTTCTGAGCTAAACTCGTACTTGTGATGCAGCCATGCAGGCCAGTCCCATGGCTGAGTCCAGAGTCCAACTGGGCTGGCCCATGGATTCATTGGGCCAACAGACCATTTTGTCCCAATTCTTATTACCCCTGAAGTCAACCCATTTTCCTATCAAGCTCTTCCAACATGTCCCAAACCTAGTCCCAGCCTGCGCACCATTTGACCTATGCAGATCATACCCCTCTTCCAACATGTCCCAAACCTAGTCCCAGCGTGCGCACCATTTGACCTATGCAGATCATACCCTAAATGATCCTACAAATTAATCACTATTACATTCCATGCACAATCTCAGCATCCTTTATCCTACCAAGCGCTGACCCCTATCTTTACCCAAACCAAACCAAGGATCAAAATAGCGGTTGCAGCTGGTGTAGCGGTTAGTGGCCAAAATGCTATGTAGGGGGCGATATATAGTAGTTGTGGTAAGACAACTTTAGGAAAGGCTATTGAGGAGAAGAAATAGGAAAAATAGCGTTTTAAGTTAAAATTGCTTGGCTCTACTAGGGTTTTAGACTGTAGCGCCGCTATTTTCAAAATAGCGCAGCGGCCTCAACTGCCATGGCTGATAATGCGGCCACTACACTACGTAGCGGCTGCTATTTTGAATCATGAACCAGGCTCTAATGAATCTCAATACCTTGTTCCAGCCCCTGTACATCCTCAATTTGGGACCAAACTTCCCTAAACTACTTCCAATGGCCCCGATTTGAAACCCAAGTCGATCCCATTCCTAACCCTAATCTTCACCTACCATAACCCAATTTCCCAAAACTCACTCTAAACTAGAGTACTGTCTGAACCTAAAATTACAAAAAACAGTTCCATGACTTGATTTACTGACCAAAAAAAGGAAATCTACTTGGTTGTTCAATTTTTGCAGTCCATTCTTACCCAAAATCCATCCAAACCAGTCCCATGTCCACCCATTTTCAGTCAATTTTGGCTCCCTCTAATCCTTTTTGAATCCACACTTATCCGAACCTTACTTGATCCCAATCTCAAATTTCCATACTCAGAGGAGTAACCAACCTCCAATTTACCATCAAATTTTTCCAAATTCTACCAACCTTTTGTCACTTCAAGGTCTTATAGTTGTTTATCAGGACTTTTGTCAGTGTTGATACGGCTCTATAGAGTTCAGTCCCTTGTACTGTGTTGATCCTATATCCTAAAGTGTCTATTCTCTTTCAAGAAGCATTGGTATTTCTTCTCTTGCAAGTTCTTCTATTCTTTCAGCGACATGGTTTTAAGAATCGGCCAGAGTCCAAGTCAAGTCCCCCAAAAAACACCCATGGAAAAGGGACAATTTTCACACGCACAGACTTCATTTCACAACATTTATGAAATGATGTGGGACGTTGTGGGGTCTTTCTTACATTGATTTTGGACAATCAGATCAATAACTGGCAGTACTATTCATTGAACTTAGTGAAACACCAATGCATCCATTTGATACCACTAAACTTCATTCTTATTGTTTAAAACATTTGTCTTAATTTTAGATTCATAGGTTACCATTTTTCTATCTTTTAAGGATGTTTTATATCAGTTGTACACAATTTTTAAGGATTCTTAGTCTCCAATATGTGACTCGGTCCAAGACTCGGCCAAATAAACTTGACTTATAGGGAACCGAGTCCCCCACTGAGTGAGTTTCACATCCTTGTCTAGCAAGTTTGAATTTGACAATATTTTATTGAGAATACATAGAATCTATTGGAACATTCAAAAAAGAATCAAAGAGAGAGCCGAGTCCAACATCCAAGAGATGGAGCCGCCCATGCTGTTTCCCGATCACTTTCCTAGTTTGTTCATCATGCATTAAACAACCAGAAGAAGATAAATGCACTGAGTATCCACTATCAACAAGTTCACCGACAGAAATTAAAATGGCTAACAAATGCGGAAAGACATTGGGAAGAGAAATTGATGCTGAGTTAGTTTTAGGTTATGAATTTGTGCTGGATGAAGCCTACTTGAAGCAATTTGAGCATCCCAAGATGGGTCCTCAAGGGTCCCGACATATTTTGACTTTGTATTGAACCTAACAGTCCATATTTCAGCTTAAAAACAACGTCACATGGACTGTTAAGGAATTATGAACAGAGCAGGGGCTGTTTTACAATTTTTACAGAAAAATTCAGAAATCAAGGGGGTCTTATGTGTGACTGTTTTGCACCTAGGTTTAGTGCGTCAAAGCTGACCCAATCCAAGTTAAGGCCTCTCTAGGTTCGCCTGGGAGTTCACTAAAAGATACTGCAGTTTGTTTTATCAAGGGTGGGCCAGGTGGGGTCCATAGCCAATCTACTTCAAAGTGTCTTGGACAACCAGATTTCAGGAAGATGCTGATTTTGATTATTTCTTTTAATAATTCTTGACTGATTTTGAGTAGGAAACTATTGTAAGGACTTCTAATTATAGGAGTCTAATTAGTAGGACTTTCCAAGGGTTTTATGTGTTCTTGGTAGCATCATATAAGGAACAGTAGTCTGTCATTACTGTATATGCTACAGTACCGTGAATAGTAAATTACAGAAAAGCAGTAGTTGCTTTTGTTTTTCTTCCTCTTTTCTCTTGTGCCATGTGGATGCTAGAAGATTGAGAAGGCTTTAAGGTGAGTTTGGTGGTTTTTTTCAGCATTGTTCCTTCACCATTAAGTTTCTAGAATTTTGTTTTATCTATTGCATATTGGTGTAGTTGTTGTAATATTTCTGGTTTTGGTTATCTTGTCCCTAGAAGTCCGATTGCATCAAATCGGTAATGCGTCAGTTGGTATAAGAGAGAACGTCATGAAGACATCGGTCGGGGTTTGAATATTAAAATGGAAATTCCTGAGCCGAGTATAATGGCACAATTAAAGGCTATGAGTTCTATGATTGTCTAAACACGGTTGAAAAGTATTTGCATACAAAGATCAAACAAAGATTTGACTGATCACAAGAAAGTCAAGTAGGTGTTTATTAAACTTCGTGGAAAAAGCCGATGCATGGTGGGAACAACTTCAGAAGTCCTGTCAACACATGGGAAAATCACTGATCAATTCATGGGAGAAGATGAAAAGAATTCATTCAGGGGTATTTTCTTTCTCCCACATACAAACAAACATGCACTTTTACGTGGCTGCAAAGTCTCCACCAAGGAAATTGCTCTGTAGATGACTACATGGAGGAATTCCAGTATTTAGTGGCCCAGAATGATGTTATGGAAGATGAAGATTAGCTAGTGGGAAGATATAAGGGCGGGTTACAATCATCCTTTTATGGAAGGCGATGGCTTACCATCCTTACTACACATTGACAGAAGCCATTCTGCGAGCGACTGCTATTGAAGGATCACATTGAGATTCCCTTGTCTAGGACATCAATTCCAAATCGACCAACTCAGATGGGTCGACGAGCTCCTAATGCGGATGATAAGGGCAAAGGCAAAGCGACCGTCCATTGCTTTAAGTGCAATGAGTAAGGTCACATATCCTCAGAATGTCGAAAGAGGGGAATTCATATTGCTGAATGAAAAGAAGAATCATACGCACCATCCTATTAAGTGGATGGATCAGACGCAACATCCTATTAAGTGGATGATGATCATCCTGAATCTGATAAACTCGAGACCGACGACAACACTATCTATGATGTTAGAGGTCAATCTTTGATGATCCATAAAACATTGTTTTCTCCGAAGACATCTACCGAAGATGATTGGCTTCGCACTAGCATCTTCCGCATTACATGCACTGTTAAGGACCGCAAATGCCACTTGATCGTGGATGGGGGTAGTTGAAAGAATGTGGTCTCACAGGAAGTCGTCCACAAGCTCAAGAAAAGTACCCGGCATTGTACAAGCTTTCATTGTTCAAGTGCGGCAATGAGCTACCAGAGTACCAGTAACTTGTAAAGCATTAGTTTCGTTTTGAGTTGGTGGGAGATACCATGACGATGTGTGGTGGATGTGGCCCCCATGGATGTTACTCATATTATTGGGTAGGCCATGGCAGTATGACCATGGGACACTTCACGATGGTTATAAAGACACATACACCTTCTAGAAAGACAATGCAAAATTGTCCTTGGGCCTACTCATGAGAAAACTAATACGAAACTTACTTTGTTAGGGGACGCAACTAATTTCTCAGGTGATATGTGATGAGGAAACTCAAAAAGAACAAATTATGAACTCTACTAATGTTGACAATGTTGAAGATGAACTAGATTTACCTCCTATATTTGACGAATATGTGGAAGATGATATTCAAAAAGTGAAGTTAGAAAATCGTATTTTTGGTCCGGGACACAGTTGAACAAGTGGTCGTCTCCAAAATCAAGTAGCGCCAAAATTTATTTCAAAACCAGAGTACAATCTACCACTTAAGAAGGCTGCATCCGAATTTGTGCTCAATCAAGAATGAAAACAGCAGGTTGTGGCTCTTGAAGATCCTCTTAATGCAGAATATGTTGATCCATTGTGGGAAGGAATACAACGGCAAGAAGAAGCATCCGGACTGGTTCATGAAGTTGCAAGTTAGGTTGAGCTCAATTCCGACAGCTGCAGTATTGAGTATGCAGCAACATGGAGACAATTTGAAGTCAAGGCTAGATATGCAAGCTTCTCTTCTCCATAGAAGTGTCGCAAGAAATGAAAGCGCTGACACAAATGGCAACACGAAGATGCAAACTCGAGAATGATGCAGATTTAGTTTTAGAGTATGAATTTGCACTAGCCGAAACCTACTTGAAGCAATTTGAGCATCCCAAGAGTGTCTGCAAGGGTCCCAACAAATTTTGACCGAGTATTGAAATATGAACTAGAACCCAAATAGTTCATATTTCAGCTTAAAAATAACATCACAGGGACTGTTTGAAGAATTCTGAACAGAGCAGGGGCTGTATTACATTTTTTACAGAAAATTCAGTACTCAAAGGGGTATCACATGCAGCTGTTTTGGAGCCTGAGTTTAGTGGGTCAAAACTGACCCGATCCAAGAAGTTAAGGCCTCAATAGGTTCACCTGGGAGTTCACTAGAAGGTCCTGCAATTTGCTTCATCAAAGGGTGGGCCATGTGGGGTCCATAGCCAATCTACTCCAAAGTGATTTGGACTACCAGATTTTAGGAAGATGCTGATTTTGATTATTTCTTATAATAATTCTTGACTGATTTTGAGTAGGAAACTATTGTAAGGACTTCTAATTATAGGAGGAGTCTAATTAGTAGGATTTTCCTAGGGTTTTAACAGTAGTCGTCATTACTGTAGATGCTACACTACCATGAATGGTAAATTACAAAAAAACAGTAGTTGCTTTTGTTTTCTTCCTCTTTCTCTTGTGTCGTGTGGATGCTAGAAGATTGAGAAGGCTTTAAGGTGAGTTTGGTGATTTTTTTCAGCTTTGTTCCTTCACCATTAAGTTTCTAGATTTTTGTTTTGTCTTCTGCATATTGGTGTAGTTGTTGGAATATTTCTTGTTTTGATTATCTGGGCCCTAGACAGTCCTATTGCATAAAGTTGGGACTGCGTTATTGGTGTAGGTGTTGGAATATTTCTGGTTTGGGTTGGGCCCTTGACAGTCTGATTGCAGCAATTCAGGACTGCGTTATTATGTAGATGTGGGAATACTTCTGGTTTTGGTTATCTGGGCTTAGACGGTCCGATTGCATAAAATCGGGACTGCATTAGAAATCGGTTGATGTTCAGGAGTTGTAATGTAAATCGACCCTGTGCCAGCAATGGATAAATGTTGGCCATTGGCAGCGGTAATCATTTCATGTCTGACATATGGTCGAACATCACTAAGACTTTGCTCCATGGAAGTCACGTGCTTAGAAGCACTGGAATCTATAAACCATGGGGAAAGGTAAGGTGAAAGGGTAGTGGTAAGAGCTGTGTGAGTAAACCTTGAGGAAGGTGAAAGGGCAGTGGAAAGTGAGCATAAGTGTACCGACTATTGACCAGAAACACCCATGGAGGTGAAGGCGAAGCTGCTGAACTCTGTATCATATCCTGAATCTGATATGGGGTCAACGTCACAGCAGAAGATGAAGTGCTGGCAGTCTCATCTAATTGGATTTGAGCTTGAAGGGCAGTCTGTATGTTCTGGTTGTCTTGGCGGCTGATCATTTGTTTCCCAACAAAGCGTTCAATCTTATTGTTACTCTTGTATATTAGATCCTGCTTATAATCTTTGGTAGAATTCTCCTTTATATGTGCATACATTGATTTGCTTATAAAATGGAACAAGAAAGGGTTAGGACTTGTGAATGGTTGAAACTTGAAAGTCTAATACTAGCACGTCACTGCCTTACAAGCTCACTTTCAGTATATTCATTTGCATTGTTTCATACTATACAGGATCACCCAACAACCAGGCGGTGGCCTCAACAGCTCGTACATAATGTTAGCGGAGCAAACCGGATGGCGGCACTTCAGGCTGCAGGACTTGATCATATGTTAGGCAATTAAGATACCCAGTTCGGTTCCCAGGTAACCACATGGATGTCATTAAGGCTACCTACAACTATTGTTAATGCTTGGTTTGTTATCTATTAATCTTCCTTTATGTTGCCTTTATGTTGATTGCTAAATACAGCTCAGTTAATTATTCGTAACTGTAATATTTGTCTTCCGTCCCTCGTTAGAACAGTCAAAAATAAAAGATGAGTGTTCACGGTGTCACATCTCATTCATATATAAGCTGATTGGAAGCCCAGCTAGTAATGGTTGTGAAACTGTCCATCATTGACTTGATGCTATACTTGGAGATGTCTAGGATCAATGATAGGGCTTGCTAGTCTGATGGGCCTCTGGATGGTCCATAACCCAAATACCACAGTGACTCTCTTTGGGCTGATAATTTGGAGTACAGTTTCCAACCAGGACCAAATAGAAGAATATTTAACTAAGTCATTACCCACCTGCCGCTTCTCAGTATAATCCTTTTATACTGTAAATCTTTTTTAATACGAGTTACCATTTCAAAAAAAGTATGGCTTCACTGTTTTCCTTACCAGTCATCACATGCATAAACTACCCATTGTGTCTCTTCCCGTGAAGCTGCAGTATGATCATACTGCAGCTATTCATATTTATTACCAATCTAGTACATCAGGAGCAAATGAAACATGTTGAGGCAGATTGTCATTAGTAAGTAAAAGATTGCAGAGTTTTTTACTGAAGGGATAAGTAAAGATTGTCTTCATTGTACGTGAGGCAAGTTAGGCATGATTGACATCCATGCTCCAACTTGCAAGTGAATCTAGGAACTCATTGTGAGGGGTGGTATGATATGTTAAGCAAAGGAGCTTTTCAGAAGTTGCAGCTTTTTGTTTTTTTTTAAATTCGTGAGAAGCTATGCACATATTCCCTTCTCTTTATCTTTTCTTCCTTATATTCTTTTAGTTGGCTTCACCACAATGTTTCTTCTCCTCTACTTGGAGGTCAGGCATCAATTTATCAATGTTGATGTCATTCAAATGACTATAAAGAGAGCAATTCATCCAAAATGTTTTTGACATAAACTTTCTGAGGCATGATAGGCAGCGCTTGACGGCGAGATGCTCCAATGTGCATTATATGTGGTGTGTGGTCTTTCATTTCAAATTAAAAGACTAATACTCATGCACATAACCCATGACTGGAACTCACAGGGAATCATTTTGGTGGCTATCAAGAAAGAAGGTTACTGAAGATGGATGCAGGTTTTAGTTGCATAATTCTTTTTTCTATAAAGAAAATATGGTATTAAAATTCCATAGTTGAAAATGTGGTGTGTGAAAGAAATTGCTTGGCAATGCATTCATGGATCATGCAAGGGTGTCTTGTTACTTGATTTTGTTGTTTGCACAGACCCTTGTCAGATATAACTCGAGAAGCATTGTAAAGTATGCATTGGAACGTGGTGGATCTTTCTTAAGATTTTTTGTTCCATACCATGCTTGCATCATTGGTTTCTTAATGGTCATCATCCTAAGTGACACCTTTTTGATGGGAAAAATCCAAGGGAATGCTGGTTTCAGCTATTGGTTAAGATGCTAATAGTGGCATATGTCCGTTGCTAATCGGGATTGTAGAAGTAGACAAAAAGTTATTCTGGGGATGGTTTCTTTGATTGTCAGCGACCATTGATTTGGAGGTATTGTCATCATGACAGGCTAACATATAGGAACATTCTCCATCCAATGCCAAAGCCTACCATGTGGGAGAAGATGGGATTGAAATTGAGTCCAGTCCTTCCTCCCAATGACCTCAGACCATGGGCATCCTAAAAAGATCCAAGACAGAAGATCCAAACTCGATATTTTGGTCTGACCCTGTTGGAAGTTGGGTCCATAGCAGAGAAGATTTTTTTTTTAATGGAAAACAAGTAAATTTTATTAATAAAAAAAAGATCAGATTACACAACAAAGCAGATAACAAACAACAAAAAGAATAGCATAAGTACAAGTGCATTATATACCAAAACCAACAACCTCCCCAATTACAACATTATATGGGGTGGCTTTATCAACCTGTTGTTTTTCCAAATAATAGAAAGATCTGTAGAGAGCCCAATCAGTGAGAATCTATTGCTTGCCACGACTTGTTTGCACTAGAGGTGGCTCTGGATCTCTTTCTTGAGGTATCCCATTTAAATGCATCTAGTTCATTGCATGTGACAGAAAATGCATGTATCTCAAGGAGTCCATGCTCCTTGGTATGTATAAATCAAATATTTAATTCACATAGTTCACCCCTCATTCTATAATTGTTCATTTCATGTCTTCCTTTAGTCTATTTTATAGTTGATATTTCACCATTATGGCATTTCTTTGGATGTGAGTTTTAGATCTTTTACCATTCAAAAGAAAAAAAAAAGTTTTAGATCTTTTGTTGTCATAGAACAGTGTTAGTGTTTAGGAGAATAATTTTCTGCCATATCTTTGCATTTATTTCTAAATGCCATTTGTTTTGCAGGTCTGGAAGTGGCCTATCATTGGCACTCAAGGTGGTACTGCTCTAAAGAATTACATGTGCTGATGGATGGACTTTACATACATAGAATATAATTTGGATGTGGAATAATTATATGTTCTTCAAGTTGTTTATTACTGTGTTTAAATGTGGATGCTTATTTGACTATGATAAGGTGTTAAAGGATACTCTATGGTCGTGATTTAGGGATGGACATGTTTTAGGTTTGATGGATTATTTGGATGTTAATGTCATATTATCTATTTATGTCTCAATTTTTTTTCTGTGGTCCTAGTGGCTTCAAAGTGATGCTTTAATTACAGTGCACGACTTTATTCTCACCTATGATGCCTAGATATGGATATGGATACAAAACTGATATATAGATCGGGGATACGACTCCTAACTTTTGAAAATCTAGGACACGGATATGGGTATCCTAATTTTTTCTTTAGATCACTAGCATTTTTTTTTTATGGTGAGAAGTAAAAATATTAGAAAAACTATATGAAGTAAAGGACTTTATAAGAAGGATGTGTTAAACTTGGTCCCTGGAAGTATCAGTGCAGTATTAGGTACTAATACAATTGTCGTATCAGTACGATACGGATACGTTGATCCTGTACAAGTATCCGAGTATCATAGAATATATGAGGAATCCAACGATCAAATCAAATATTAATTTTATAACTCACAAAATACTATAAATTTGCATATAATATCCATAGTTATCAGAATCTTATGATTCGTATCCCGAATCTTAAGGAAAACGATTTGTATCTTTGTAATAAATCACATTTACAAATGAATCTTAGGATTCAAGTGTGAATCCTATGATTCGATACTCGTTTCATCAAATCTTACGATTCAAGCGATTGGGCTAAGCGATAATGGCTACAACCAATAAGTTAATATTAATAATCTTTTACCTTTTTCTTTCTTTTTAAAGTTTATATTTTTAAAAAGTTATTTAGTAGTTAACGAAACCTCGTAAGAATTTATTGCGGCTTTGATAAGGTCTTTAAGCTGAATAAAGAATATGCATTTAACTAAAGCATTCGACTGTATCTGTACGTATGGTGCTCTTCTATATCTTTTTTTTTTAATATATTTTATTTTTCTTTTTTCATGAACACTTTCTTAACTTTAAGAGATATCCTATTATGTAAGATTGGTGGTTTTGATTTTATTTTATTTTTATATTTTGATTTTGGATAATAAAAAAATTATATTGATATTTTAAACTTATTTAACTATATATATATTAATATATCTCGCGATGTTCTTGATATGATTGTATGATAGACTTACTTGTTATTATATTTATATTACTATAAATGGGAAAATGGGTGGTTACGAATAATTATTTTTTTATTTTTCTTTTAATTTTTAATTATTTTTTTATTTTATTAGGAAAATAAAAAATCCTACGATTCGCTCTTTGATTTGATTCATGGGTATGAACGATTTGCGATATGATTCCAATTTTGAAAACTATGATAATATCCAAGGTATGTCATAAATCCAAGAAAATCAGGTATATTAAATATAATAAATATTAGTTAGTACTCAACCTCTATAATAGTACTCAACCTCTATAACAGGGTCTGGGGTATTCAGGTATCAAAATAGCGGTTGCGGTGAGCGTACTGGCCCATGACCAAAACGCTATGTAGAGGTTGCGGCGATACGTAATGGTATAGCTATGTGAATTTATTAAGTGGTAAAAAAATTTGAATCTCGTGTGGCTGTCAATCTTATATTTTTTTTAGTGAACGGCTATGGAGGAGAAGAAATAGGAAAAATAATATTTTAAATTAAAAATGCTTAGCTCTATTAGGTTTTAGACCGTAGCACCGCTATTTTTAAAATAGCATAGCGGCATCAACCTATCCTAGGGGCCGCTATTTTTAAACATGGGAGTATCGCATTAATGAAGAGGATCATTTCACTTATAAGCCTGAAAATAATGAATAAAAGTGAAGGCTGTTATAACGCAGCTATTAATTGATAATAGTATTCATGATCAAAGGTTGGAGTATCTGATGATGGTGAGAAAAGGCAATAGGAGTTTCTGGAGGTAAAAATGATGATATCAACTACTTGTAAAGCGTTATTTGGATGAGCATTGAGAGAAAAGTGGGAAGGTGGTTAAATCTACAAGGAAAACTTAAGGAAAAGGCTAGTGTATGTTACAAAGTCATTGTTCTATTTTTTTTAATGCTAATTTTTTTATTAATTATGATCGAACTTAACCATTCAAAAAAAAAAGGACCAAATTGTAGAAAATAAAGAGAAAGGAGCTTTTGTAGTTGTGTAATGTGAGCTTAAGTGTTTTTCACCCATGGGAGCTAAATAGCTGGACATTCGTGCATGCCCATTGTATTCGTGTTGGTCCAATGCGACGCTTGTATCAATACTCGATATTGGACCAATACTTTGAAGGTACTAGTTTAGCATATCCTACTTACTAAGTCCATTGTTTTATAGAGTTTGTTTAGTTTTCCTACTTTTCTACATAAAAAAAGATGTGAGAAATGGTTGTACAAAATGATAATTTCATTATTTTAGAAATGTTATGAAGAAAGAAATTAGGAGAACTGTGACTGTAGCAATGTCCTAATATCTAAGATTTCCAAAATTGCAGTGTTGTATCCTCGATCCCCGTATCCAATATCTGGGCATCATAACTTGGAAGTGGGTTAGAATCTGGGGTTTGTTTTTAGTTGCAGTAGTTTGTATTGTTCTCTTTGGGTTGAATTTCCCTATACAAGCGCTTACTGAGGATCTGCAATTGGAGCTGCTGCTCCTATAATGTTAACCATTTATGCCCCACCTTGTAGGAGAGGTTGGAGTGCATAGCACGACATGTAACCCATGATGATAACATAGCCATGCCCCACTTTTATATGGATAATGGTTGGAGTCTACCCAAAATCGACAATGGGGGAACACCAGTGGATGGTGATTCATGTAAGTTGTTTTTTTCTAGATTCATGGGAAGGTGACAAAAGTGTTACAGCAGCGACTATAGTCGTACAGCTTATTTCTTTGGCACACGAAATTCTCAGTGTTCATAGGTGATGCATATAATGGAACACCTTTGCACCCAAATGTAGTCGGGGATTTATCCCGCCTTGTTCAAATAAAATTTGTTAACATTAAGAAAAGAAGAATATACCAAAATGAAAAAAAAAACCTATAAAGCCAGTAAAAGGTACTTCATAAAAAAATATTAATCAAACATGTAAGTCCATGTATCAGAAGTAAACAAATTATAGATCTAGGATTTAAATCAATTAGTATTGAAATTTATTTAAAGAAACAAAAATTATATAAAAAGAACAAAAGGAAACAGCCAAAATATAAGACTTCCTACAGATGCATTAATCTTTGCTTTTGAACAATATTAGATTGCATTTGTCCCCAACCCTAGCCCAACTGATTAGGGACATGGGTTGAAGCAAGAGTGTGCAAAGCTAATGATGTAGGGCCTAGTGTTAGGGCTTGCATGGAAGTGCCGAAGAACAATCAACACACCGAAGCGCGTGTCCGAAGACACTTCAAAAGTCTCCGCAGAGACGATAAACGAGGACACACCTCAATGGGAAAACTCAACTTTAATCAATCAACTCTCTAAGATTTAAATCTCTTACAAAGCATATAAATAAGAAAAGTAAAACTTGGTTGCTAAGAAAACCTAATTTAGGAAATAAAATAACAATCCTAAGGGAATTTTACCAAATAAGTGTTCCTAAACAGATATTAGCCAAATTTAAACAGAAATACACTAAAACACCCATTTTGGTGTTCGTACACGCAATTTGGACACCTTTACCCCTCAGTGTATGAACAACATCGTCATTTCATTATACCCCTAAAAACTCAATCGGACGATTTTCATTCTCTTCCCCAAACTTTCTCCTATCCCGCCTTTTCTCTCTTTCTCCTCCGCTCCCTGCTCTCTCTTTCCCTCTCCTTGCGCTATGGCTTCTGCTCTCTCTTTCCCTCTCCCTCTTCGCTCGCTGCTCTCTCTTTCCCTCTCCCTGACGTTGCGGTTCCTGATCTCTCTTTCCCTCTCCCTCTCCGCTCCCTGCTCTCTCTTTCCCTCTCTCCGACGTCCCGACTCCTACTCTACCCCTCCGCTCCCTACTCTCTAAGCGATTCCGGCCAGATCCTCTGGCAGAACTCCCGACGACTGCTCCAACATCATCTTCCATTTGAGATTTCAGTGAAGGTGATTTTTTTTGTGTTCTCTCTTCCACATTCTCTATTTTCTTGTTTCCTTTTCATTTTCAATTTCTATATCTATTGGAATTGTGGGGTTCTTGAGAGGGGATTTGGTTTGGGGTATTTGCAGACAAATGGTTGTCTGGAAGTTGCAGCCATGGATAAAACCCAAATTTGAAGAAACCTCTTATAGTTTATTTTATTTGCAGACAAATACAAATACTGTTATAGTTGCAACCTCTTATAATTACAGACAAATACTTGTCTCCATCTTTAGAGAGCTATAGATTGAATTGATAGAAACCTCTTATAGTTTATTTCATTTCCAATACTAATTTAATGAAAGGAATCAAATGCGTGGGAAAGTATAGCTCCGCATCATCTTTGTTGTGGTAACGGGTAATTTGGTGTCGATCTCAATTTTTTGCAGCCATCCAGAAATCATATTCACCACGATGCAAAGCTTGAAGATTATGTTGGCTGTTAAATATCTACGGACCTTTCTGATAGTGGTCTCATTGTAACACTCAAGATACTAGTGTTTATGATTGACCAATCCTTGATAGAAAGAACCAAAAACAAACTTTGTATATGTAGCGGGACATACGGGAAGGTTGGGAGTTTCCAATTGTCTGATGGTGGGAAGGTTGTGAATTTTACAACTAACTCTCTGTTTTGGGATGGGGTTTTGGTTCCAGATGCATTGTCAAGTCAAGTATTTTGTGTGTGTGTGGGATTGGGGGGGGGGGGGGGGGGGTAGGGAATGAAACAGTCATTGTGTGTGAGCATTGTATAATGCTATGGGCTAGTGTAAATAGTAATGCTATGGGCTAGTGTAAATATGGGTGGTCAGATTGGAGGAACCAGTCCTCATTACCAAGCAGGTAATGATTCTTCTTGCTCTTGGGGTTCCTTTCTTTTGTACGTTTGAAACAGTCATATAAATGGATTGAGTAGAGTTTACTACTAATTTGAGTGATTGATAAATCTCTAATCAAATTTCACAATTAGATCTTATATTTAGTAATCATCCTATGTCATGGATAGCCTTGGAGATGGCACTACTCCGGTAGTAGTATGGGGAAGAAAAGCAGCTACCAAGATGTTTCAATAGAACTTGGAAATGAGCTGGTATGCCTTGGCATAGACTCATTTTGGCTCTTTTCCCGTTTTCCTCCTACTGGGATCGTAGTGTTCTTGCCGTTTGACCTGTTACTTCATTCAGTCTTTCATTAGCTTTTCTTATGGCGAGGTTTTTAATTGAATTTGATTGTCTCTTATGGGTTTTGTTTTCGTTCCCTTTAATTGTTCCTCCTTGTTTCTTCTATAAATTTTTCCTGGTGCTTGTTTTGTTTCTATGGTTTTGGCTTGGGGATTGGCTGCTTCGGTTTAGTTTATTTTATTCCCAATACTAATTCGAAGAAGCAAGGATCTCACCCATTTGATCAATGCATTGTAAACAAACAAGTATGTCTCCCAAAAGAACTTAGAAGAAAGAACTCTTATTCCATACCTCAATTTAATTAGCTCTTATTAATCAAAGAGAGTGGCTATCTGCACACTGCAAATACCTCTCCACACAATGTTTCGATAGTAGAGATGGGTGGATTGGGAAAGACAACTCTTGCTAAACTAGTCTGTAATAATGAGAGAGTGATAAAACATTTCAAAAAGATAATTTGGGTCTATGTATCTGATAGATTTGACCTTAATCAGATTGCAAAAAAAATCATTCTATCCATGAGTGGGTCTTCATGCGAGAACCTAGACTTTGACACTTTACAGCATAGTCTTCATGAAGTTGTTGGTAAAATGTAATTTTTACTTGTATTGGATGATGTTTGGAATGAAAATCATTCAGAATGGGAAAAATTAAAGGTTCGACTCAATGGTGCTGCACAAGGAAGCAGAATTGTTGTCACAACTCGTAGTCGTAAAGTTGCAGAGGTAATGGAAGCAACTCACATTCATAATTTGGGCATTTTGTCTAATTTAGATTGTTGGAAGCTATTTACATATGAAGCATTCAAAAGAAGGGAAGAGGAAAAGTGCCAGGAGTTGACAGAGGTAGGTATGGAAATTGTAGATAAGTGCAAAGGTGTACCTCTTGCTGTAGTGACGGTAGGGAGTCTTTTACGCCATGAAAAGAAAAGGTTAGATTGGAAATTCATCTTAGATAGCGAAATATGGGAATGGAAAACTCCCAAGGCTGAAGGCATGTTGCCAGTTCTCTTATTGAGCTATTATAAGTTGCCCCTCCATTTGAAACCATATTTTTTTACTTTGCTTAGTGTTTCCAAAAGATCACGATATAAAGTGAAAGTGCAGCTAGGGCCAATGAAAGTGTCCTAGAGGGGGGGTGAATAGGACTAATGGAATTCTTTTCCCAATTAAAACATCTTAGTCCAATTTTAAACTCAACTAGGAACAAGAACATAATGAACACATATAAGAATACAACTTATGCGGAATATGTGTTCAATGTATGAGTGCTTAAACAATCAAAGATAAGACAATTAGTTTCATATTAGTAAGCACAAGTGTGAGTACAACACTCTTCACAAATTCACTTATGATTTATATCAATGTGCTCAAATGAATATTTGTTAAAGAGTGTGTGCTAAACAAGATTTGATTTACCAATATGATCAATGTTGTTTTCGGACAAGTGGATGTGTGTCAATTAAACTAAATATCATTCATATCATTCTCCACAACATATAGATATATAAATCAAGCACAAGAGATAGAGATAGAGACATTGACACAAGGGAAAGACATTGACACAAGGGATTTATAGTGGTTCAGTCAACAGACCTACATCCACTCTCAAGGGTCACACAGTCCCTTGGTTCCACTATGAAGAATCAAACTACACAAGTACTGATTCTACATAAATTTTGTTCACGAGGTTCGACCACACAGATCTACTCCCCATTTTTGTTCACGAGGTTCGATCACAAAGATCTACTCCCCACACACAACTTTTAGAGTGGTTGAATCACACAGAAACAATCCACTGTCACAATTTTTAAAGTGGTTGAATCACGCAGAAACAATCCACTATCACAAAGATATAATTTGAATGGAGGGCGAAGAACACTTGCCGCTTTTTGACAAAGTCTGGAGGTTGCCACTTGCCTCTTTGACGAAGTCCGGAGGATGCTCTTCAAAACTTGTCACCGCAGCTCCAAGCTTTGATGCCTCTTGCAATGCTTCCTTGATGTTGATGATGATGCTCCAATGTTATACTCAGTCAAGGGAAGAGGTCTTTGGTCTAGGGATTTGGATAATAAACTATGATAGCTCAAGTTCTTCCCTAGGCAATATTGTCTCCACACATCACACTTTCCTTAAGCTAATGAAGCTCTTAGATTTGACAAACCAAGCTCATAGTGTGTGTGGAATGATCTATGAGAGCTCTAATATGATACACAATGGTTAGGACATGAGCTCTCATGATCTTGGAGGCCTTGGGAATGATTTTCTAAGCCTTAGGGATGATTTGGGGCATTTTTCTATTTATAGAGAGCTTTCCAACGGTCATAAAACGGCTAGTGAACAGTGAATAGTGAATAGTGTTACTGTTCAAACGGCTAGTGAACAGTGACCAGTGAATAGTGAATAGTGTTACTGTTCAAACGGCTAGTGAACAGTGAACACTGAATCATGTTACTGTTCAAACGGCTAGTGAACAGTGAATAGTGATGTTACTGTTCAAACGGCTAGCCGCAAGGTAACCGCGAGGTAACCGAAAAACCATTTTAAGAGAGTTTTTGCTCTCTGGAAAAGTAACCGCGAGGTGACCGAAAACCATGGCGGTTAGCCGACTTCTGAGGCCTGTTTTGAGTCTTGAAAAGGCTGAAAAACAATCTCTAAAACCCTATTAAATAAGCCATTAAACTAAGGGTTTTTAGGGCCATGTCTTGGTTGGTTTGGAGTCCCATTTACCTGAATAGGTTGGCACACATATGGACATCTTCCTTTATTAATCCGGGCCTTCCAAGACTTGATCTTCTGCCTTCAAACTTGATCTTCCTTGAGAAATTCTGAGAGGCAAGGTCTTGGATTCTTCGACACGGAATTGACAATACAAAAACAAGTGCTCATAGGAATGTGGCACTAACAATCTCCCCCTTTGTCTATTTCATGGAAAAACACCTATTCTTGATTGAAATACAACAAATGGACTCAAATACAACCAAGATTACAAGAGTACATGATCTTTACAAAAGATACAACAATTACAACTCAAAGACTCATGACTCTAAATACTCCCCCTGAGAATGTGCTTTGTCTCTTAAAGATATACCTGCATATGACATTGACATACACATTCTATGGTGGGATTGCTACTCCCCCTTAATTGTTAGTCACAAAATATCATAGATAGAGTGTGTTTTCACCCTGTGTTCTACACTCCCCCCTTTGTTTAATCTCTCCATTTTCAGGATTCAATCCATTTATTCTCCCCTTTTTTTGTCACAAATTGACAAAGAGATGTCCCGATGAAGCATATGGAGTACTATAGAGAGATAATGAGAAGTGAGAGATATCAATATTTAGCATATTATGATATCAAGGACATAAAAAGATTCACCTATAAGCATAGAGGGGTTAGCAAGCATGATATCGAAAGATTTGACTATAAAGATATGTAATCATGCTAAGATGGAATTGAACTATATAAATCAACTAAGAAAGTCCATATCAATTCCATGAATCCATTTAAGGATTCTCTAAGTCCTTCAAATGATACAAACCGATTGAAGAGTAAGGACCTAATAAAGATCATATGAAATTTCATTTCACTGACCTTTTTCACTACTTAACCGTAGTGATGAACCTGCATAATCATACTGATATAACTATGAAGCACATACAATGATTATGAGGAATGCATGAGGTTCCAAAAGAAAAACAATCCATTTAAAAACATATGATAGGAACATGCATTATGATACCAAAGAAAATAAAATCCAAAACCATAACATTCAATTTTTAGAAAAATTTAACTTATAAAGGCATAATGAATGTTATGAGGATGAATGCAATCACCAAATGAATTCAATCATCAAAATAAGCGATTATAATCTAAAATGATGAATTGGGTACATTGCATTCCAAACAAGTCATCAAGATAGGAAATTTACAAATAGAAGAGCATATGACTTGCAAAATCATCACACAAAAGAAAAACACAATACAGAGCATAGTGATGATCAAAGATAAAAACATCCATATCTTAGAAAAATACCAGAACTAAACACTCATGGATGTGGCAATATGAGAAATATATAAAGATGTACCTATAAAAGTTAATGCATTCTCAATTAAAAATTGTTTTATTTTTTTTAAAAAAACTTAAAAACAAATATTCATCATATTCATATATGTGTCTCCATGATCCTCAAATATGAATTCTAATTTGATCATCTTAAAGATGTCTACTCCCCCTTAACGTCATTCTCTTCTTTTTGTCAATATGATGACAATGAATATACCGATGTAATGCATGAAGAAGATGTAAGGCATGAAACTAGGGAGTTCTCAAATATAACAATTAAAGCTTACATTGATCAAATTTCTTAAGATGTTGCTAATCATGGAAAGACATAATGATGAATAGATGAGTACCAATTGAAAATCTCATTTTGAAAGCATGTATCTAAACATGGCCCAAAATGAAAATCAATTGCATAATTTTCTATTTAAGTAAAAACTTAAAATCAATGGAAAATTCATTTTTCAAATCATATTTATTTTCAAAAAGACAAAACAACTGATTTGAAAAATATGAGATAGGACATCAATATCACATCTCATTCAATTTTGCATTTTAGAAAATATACCTATCAAGAACATATGCAAAATGAATTGTTGATTCCAAAACATAGACAAGATTGAAAGAGATTTACATGTAATGGAGGACAACAACTTAAGATTCAACCTAGTATATATATGAATCATGTTTCTTGTTGGTGAGGATATAAGCATCAGAGAAGTGTTTTACGTGATCACACAGAATTACAGGTCAGTTCCATAGCTACCACACATGAAATTACGCTTGGCAAGCCCAACATGTGAGGAGTCTCCCGTCTCCTCCCACTCTCCTAGCCAACAAGTGAGGAGTCTTCCGTCTCCTCCCTTTTCCTCCCTTAAACGTTAATGTTCGAATGATTCAAATAGATATACCAATATGAGTGCAACTTGGAATGAATCAAGGTGGAGTATCCAAAGCATTAAATCAATTCCATAATGATGTACATGTTAAGGATACAACCAAAAAAAAATCATGGATTGTTAAATAAATTTTTTTTTAAATGCTAAAACTCTGAACCGGTTTTGAAATCATGTAACTAATAATTAATATGTTTCAAAAACAGAAAAATCCATGAGAATAGTGGTATTAATCATAGCATAGGCATGTTTAACTCTTGAAAATCATATGCTATGAGAAATATCATCATTTCATATGCTTTATGAAATGAAGTTCAACTATCATGAAGCCAACCTCTTTAAGAAAACAATCATAATTTAGAGGAGGCAAACATGAGAGATAAGATGCTAAAGTGAAATTTCAATTCAATGTTCACAAGATTTGTCACATTTTAAGACATACCAAACAAATAGAGAACCATGAAAAGAACATGGTGTGACAAACACAAAATTCACTAAGCATCATGAATATTCATCACTTATAAAAATATAAGTTGAATGCATCATGATGAATATAAGAAATTGCATAAAAATAAGATTGGGTGTTGTGTGCAATTTCCAAGGTGTAAAACATATGAACTCAACAAATATAACATCCATCAAATAATAGTTATGATCATAATGAACAAGAAATGGATTTGAAGAGATTCATATGAGCAACAACACACTTATGAAAATTGAAACATGTACAAAGATGAAATCATAAACATGGATCAATTTGTTGGATACCGCGATCACTGAGAGGGGGGGGGGGTGAATCAGTGATTTTCTAAAAACAGGTCCAATTCAACAACAAAACAAGTCAAATCACACAATGACACCAGATTTAACGTGGTTCACCGAAAGGCTACGTCCACGGTTCAAAGACTGTCCGAACACCAATCCGGGACAGATCTGAATCTTATTTAGTCGCACCAACGACAAAGAGCACCAACCCTTAGTTTCAGATAGCACCAACTATCTAGGAAGCACCGACTCCCTTTACAATTTATCTGCACCAACAGATAGGATCACCAAACCCCAGACATCAAGCACCAACTTGATGTATAAACATAGTAGAAGATAAATTCTGTCTACAGCCCTTCCCCTCAACAATTCTCTTTCTCTCAATCCCTTACAAATTGAAATCTAAAGCATAAAAGAGAGACACTTAACTCATGGACGAATCACCATCTTCTAGAGCATAATCTCGTCCACAATTGCTGTAGAAAACGTCTGATAATGCAGCAACACAGCAACACAGCACCAGCACTTCTTTCTCTCAAGAACTCTCTCAATTTTCTCTCTAAAACTCTTCTCTACTGGTGTCACTTTAGAACGACCCATACATGCCTTTATATAGGTTTTGATAACCCTTAATTGTATTTAAAACGGGCTACAATTCGTTTAGAAAGAGTCCCAAACAAATTAGATAAGAGTGCTGAATTTTCGTGCAAAACTTCTAATTCTGCGCAACTCTGGTTCCCGTGCTCGGTCGACCGAAGACACTGACTGGAAAACAGACAATTTCGAGCTCGGTCGACATCCTGGGGTCCCGGTCGACCGAAGACACACTGTGTCACGAAAATAACTGAGAGGTGCCTTTTTTCTGTTTCTGCAGGTTTCTTCTTGCTCGGTCGACCGCATGAAGAGCCCGGTCGACCGCGTGCTCTGCTTCAGGAATTCTGAATTCCTGACTGTTTCACTTCTGTTTCTTCTTTTCAGCTCTATCAATACCAGCTTACTATCATCATGCTTGTGACAATGTGTTGACAAGAATTCCAACTCAAATTAATACTTTGAGATACTAACTCCTTCAATTCTTCAAAGACTACTCAAGTCATCTCAAATTCCAACAATCTCCCCCTTTGGAATTGTTGGCAACACTATTGGAACTTCAACACTTTCAACTCCAGCTTGCAGCTCTTCCAAGTTCTTTTCAACACTCACTTGGAACCAATTCTGAAATTCTGAAATAACAACCGTGCATTTTCAACAATCTCCCCCTAGCTTTCATAGCATAACATCTCTCCTTGCTATCATAGCATAACATCTCTCCCTAGCTTTCATAGCATAATATCTCTCCCCCTTTGACAACAAGTCCAAAGGGACCAAACCGAGGAGCGAATAGGATATTCAATGAATACTTTGCTCCCCCTTTCAAGCACAACTCCTACGGTTTAGGAGAGTGAGTAACTCCTAACTTTTTCCGGAGATACTCGAAGACTTCCTTTGGCAGAGGTTTCGTGAAAATATCAGCCACTTGCTCAGTTGTTGGAACATATTCCAACTTGACCTCTCCATCAGCAACTTTATCTTTAAGAAAATGATAACGAATTGCTACATGCTTTGTTCGAGAGTGCTGAACAGGATTCTTAGATATATGAATTGCACTCGTGTTGTCACATAGGATCGGCGTAGGATCCGTTGTAGGAACTCCTAGATCAGAGAGCATTTGCCGCATCCATAACACTTGCGTACAACAAGTTGCCGCTGCAATATATTCCGCTTCCGCTGTCGAAAGGGATACTGAGTCTTGCTTCTTACTATGCCAAGCAACTAATCTTTCTCCAAGATAAAATGCGCCGCCGCTAGTACTCTTGCGATCATCTACGCATCCAGCCCAGTCGGCATCAGAATATGCAACAAGAGTGAAGGATTTGCCTTTGGGATACCAGATACCAAGCTCCATAGTACCTTTCAGATATCGAAAGATTCGTTTCACTGCTGTAAGGTGCGTTTCAGTTGGTGCTGCTTGAAAACGTGCGACCATACATACTGCTTGTAGAAGATCTGGTCTTGTAGCAGTCAAGTAGAGCAAGCTTCCTATCATAGAGCGATAGGTGGTATGATCAACGGACGAGGCCTTATCATCTTTGCTAAGCTTCGTGTTTGTTGACATTGGTGTGCTCACTGGCTTGCTATCTTCCATGTTAAATCGCTTCAGCATTTCCTTAATGTACTTCATTTGTGATATGAAGATACCATGTTTCAGCTGCTGCACTTGTAAACCAAGAAAGAACTTTAGTTCTCCAAGCATTGACATCTCAAATTCTTTCTTCATCTCTTCAGCGAAATTCCTGCACATTTCCTCATGCATAGCTTTCAACCAACTTTCATCGAGACTGGCTTCAGCCACAGTCTTGGAATCAATGGTGGACACAAGTGAGTAATTGCTAACTACACTTTGTCTAGTTTGAACGCCTGCCTTAGGATCTCCAATGATTTGATCCTTAGGGTGTTGCTCTACCCAAGTGTTGTGCTTCTTAGGTGAAGTATCTTCTGAGTCATCCTTTGATTTCTCAGAATCATTAGATTCAGCCATCTCATCATCAATCTCACTCGAGTCCTCATAAACTGGACTGTCATTATGATTTGCATTCTTTGGTTCAATATTCTCATCTATTCTCACATCAGCACTTTCTATGATTTTTCTGGTTCTTTTGTTAAGACACCTATATGCCTTGCTAGTAGAGGAGTAACCCAGAAATATACCTTCGTCAGCTCTTTCTTCAAATTTGCCCGGATTTTGTTCGAGCCGCTTGATGTAACACTTGCTGCCGAAGACTTTGAAGTGCTTGACTGTTGCTTTTCGCCCAAACCATAGCTCATAGGGAGTTTTGTCTTCATGTGGCCTGATCAAGCATCGGTTTTGAATGTATACAGCCGTATGAATTGCCTCTTTCCAATACTTGTCAGCCATCTTGCTTTCACTTAGCATCGTACGAGCCATCTCTTGTACGGTGCGATTCTTCCGTTCCACAACTCCATTTTGCTGTGGAGTTCTAGGGGCTGAGTACTGTCTTTGAATGCCATGATGTTCACAATATTTAGTGAACTCTTCAGATGTGAACTCGCCTCCACGATCAGACCTTAAAATCTTGATACGTTTTTCCAATTGATTTTCAACCTGTGCTTTAAACACTTTAAAACGATCAAGTGCTTGATGCTTATGCTTAAGAAACAATACCCATGTCATACGAGTATAATCATCAATGCATAACATGAAATACTTATCTCCATTGGTGCTTTGAGTTCGCATCGGTCCACAGAGATCAGTGTGCACTAGCTCAAGAGGTTTCTTGGAATGATGCTCCTTTGACTTGAACATAACCCTCGTTTGCTTTCCCTTTTGGCAAGAGTCGCAAATGGGATTGGAAGGCTTTTCAACTTTAGACATGCCTCTTACAGCCTTTGAATTGCAAATCTTTGACATGTTATCAAAGCTTAGATGCCCAAGGCGTTTGTGCCACAACCAACTTTCCTCTGTCCGACTCATCAAGCAGGTCTTTTCAGCTCCATCTGACAGTGTATAGAGATTTCCAGCAGTTCTTGATCCAGTTGCCACTGTTTTCCCGTTGCTACTCTTCTTGATGGCAAACCCATTCTTTGTGAAGATAACTTCATGACCCTTGTCACAGATCTGGCTCACACTAAGCAGGTTGTGTCTCAATCCAGACACATATAAGACTTCTTCAGATCTGATCTTGTTTGCCATAAGCTGAATAACACCTTTTCCGCATATTTTGGCACCATCATTGTTGCCAAACTTCACTGAACCGCCTTCATAGTGCTGTAATTTGATGAATTTCTCTTTATCACCAGTCATATGGCTTGAACAACCACTATCAAGGACCCATGGTGCTGTCTTCTTTTGTGCATTGAATGCCGTTTGCACAATGAGAGATTCTTTGAGACTTTCTGCACTTTGCTTTGCTCTCCAAGCCTTGACTAACTTGGGTTTCTTTTCAACCTGAAATTTGTTAGCAATATGCAGCCTACAATCCCTAGCCAAGTGTCCATAATTATGACACATATAGCACTCAATTTTGTGGCTACTTAGGATTGAAAAAGGATTCCTAGTCACAAATGGGCTGTTTCTTACATAGAATTTGCAATCAGCTCTTTTATGTCCAAACATATTACAATGAAAGCAATAACCATAGAATTTGTATCTTCTTTGTGGCTGGTTAGTCTTCATTACCTTTCTAACAGGTATGGACTCCTTTCTAGGTTGAGTGGGCTTCATAGAGTTAGAAGGTGCAGTGACTTGCTTCACAAGCTCTTTCTTTTTAGGAGGTGCAATCTTAGAGGATTCACCTTTCTCAAATCCTAGACCAAATCTGAAGTGGGCAGGTCTTTGAACTTTCAGTAGTTCATTGAGTTTCATAGTCCCTTCAATCGCTTGGAGCGCTTTGAGTTTTTTGCTATTTTCCAAATTTTCAGCCTTTGCTCTAGCGATCTCAGTCTCAAGTTTCATAGCCTCTTCCTTTTTGATACTTATTTGGTTTTCAAGGACTTCTACCATTCTTTTATATTCTTCTACTTGAGTTTTCAAAGAAATAATAGAACTTTCAGATTCATGGAGAAGTTTCAGATTTTTCTTACTTGATTTGCGTTCCATGCTTAGCTCCTCAAGTGCGGCTATGAGTTCCTCTTCAAGATTGACTTCAGCCTCCTCATCCTCTTCCGGATCTAGCTCTTCTTCTTCTTCAACAGTGACCATGAAGAGAGCTTCGGTTGATTCATCATCGTCTGAAGTTTCAGACGTGCTGTCATCTTGTTGACATAGAAAGTTTTTAGCTTTGCCCCTTTTTCTGAAATTTCTCTTTCCTTTACTCTTTTCAGCATAAGAGTCATTATCATTGTCTTCTTTTAGCGGACACTTCGCAGCAAAGTGACCAATACCTCCACAATTGAAGCATTTAAAGGGTAGCTTCCCTTTGTACTTGCCATTGCTTCCTTTCTTCAACTTTCAAACAAATTGAGCCTCAAGCTCATCATCATCAGAATCAACATCATGACCAGCAGTCTCTTTTGCCTTTTTCTGAACTTTGAAGGCCGCTTCTTTATCAGATGAAGACGTCTTTCCTATGCGCATCTCATAGGCAGTTAGAGAACCATGTAATTCATCCATGGAAAATGCATTCAGATCTTTGGCTTCTTCAATGGCTGAGACTTTTGAATCAAACCGGGGAAGAAGAGATCTTAGAACCTTTTTGACGATGACCGGCTCTTTAATCTCCTCCCCTAGTCCACGAATGTCATTCGTGACTTCATTCACTCGTTGCATATACGAGTCAACATTCTCGCTTTCCTCCATGCGAAGAGACTCGAATTGAGAGCGATGAGTTTGCAATTTGGCTTCTTTAATCTTCTCATCACCTTCATGTATGCTTTGCAACTTGTCCCAAATTTCCTTGGCTGTTTTGCATGTGTCTGCCAACTTCTTCGATGCAGTATCATTGGGTACGGTGGCAGCATTGTAACCGGCTCTGACAGCCTCCCAAACATCATAGCCAAGAGATTTGATGAAGGCTTGCATCCTAATCTTCCAAAAGGAGTAATTAGAACCATCAAACAGAGGTGCTTTCATATTCCCTGTATTGACTGCCATGTGATTTGACAAGAGATCACCCTTAGCGTATTAAATTGATCAAGGGAACCTCGCTCTGATACCAATTGTTGGATACCGCGATCACTGAGAGGGGGGGGTGAATCAGTGATTTTCTAAAAACAGGTCCAATTCAACAACAAAACAAGTCAAATCACACAATGACACCAGATTTAACGTGGTTCACCGAAAGGCTACGTCCACGGTTCAAAGACTGTCCGAACACCAATCCGGGACAGATCTGAATCTTATTTAGTCGCACCAACGACAAAGAGCACCAACCCTTAGTTTCAGATAGCACCAACTATCTAGGAAGCACCGACTCCCTTTACAATTTATCTGCACCAACAGATAGGATCACCAAACCCCAGACATCAAGCACCAACTTGATGTATAAACAGAGTAGAAGATAAATTCTGTCTACAGCCCTTCCCCTCAACAATTCTCTTTCTCTCAATCCCTTACAAATTGAAATCTAAAGCATAAAAGAGAGACACTTAACTCATGGACGAATCACCATCTTCTAGAGCATAATCTCGTCCACAATTGCTGTAGAAAACGTCTGATAATGCAAGCAACACAGCAACACAGCACCAGCACTTCTTTCTCTCAAGAACTCTCTCAATTTTCTCTCTAAAACTCTTCTCTACTGGTGTCACTTTAGAACGACCCATACATGCCTTTATATAGGTTTTGATAACCCTTAATTGTATTTAAAACGGGCTACAATTCGTTTAGAAAGAGTCCCAAACAAATTAGATAAGAGTGCTGAATTTTCGTGCAAAACTTCTAATTCTGCGCAACTCTGGTTCCCGTGCTCGGTCGACATCCTGGCTTGCTCGGTCGACCGAAGACACTGACTGGAAAACAGACAATTTCGAGCTCGGTCGACATCCTGGGGTCCCGGTCGACCGAAGACACACTGTGTCACGAAAATAACTGAGAGGTGCCTTTTTTCTGTTTCTGCAGGTTTCTTCTTGCTCGGTCGACCGCATGAAGAGCCCGGTCGACCGCGTGCTCTACTTCAGGAATTCTGAATTCCTGACTGTTTCACTTCTGTTTCTTCTTTTCAGCTCTATCAATACCAGCTTACTATCATCATGCTTGTGACAATGTGTTGACAAGAATTCCAACTCAAATTATACTTTGAGATACTAACTCCTTCAATTCTTCAAAGACTACTCAAGTCATCTCAAATTCCAACACAATTAACATAACCATCCTCCTTAAATAAAGACTAACAAGCACAAGGATGGATTTTATAGTTCTTAGTATGGAGTTAACAAAAGAAAACAACACAACCATACATAGAACCATTTAGCATTTGCATATAGAGGGTCATATCATCAACAAATAAATTTTTTTACCCTTGCAAATGTACCTACATACATGAAATAAGGAAAATACCTTTTATAAGTACCTGTTAACAAAAGAAATCGAAAATGAAATACATAACAGGGTATCATGTATGGTAGTAGCCTCTAAGAGTTTAAGGCCATGAAGAAAAACGATCATGGATACCAATTGGAACAAGAAATACCAATTGAGATTCAAGGGTAAGACTATTAGCTCAATCACTCTAAAATGGAGTTAAAAGGAATATAACTACTAGGATTAATCCAAATTAGAGCTATCCATGATGTTATGGGGTTAACTGATCATAGCATCAATTAATATAACTAAGAAAATCATATGCTATGAATATTTTGAAATCATTGCATCCAATCATAAAATATAACTATCATGTGCAAGATGAATGAGATGAATGAAATGAAGTTCAAACATGAAGCCTACCTCAACCATTAACCAACCAAGATTATGAACACATGAGTATGGTGGTTATGAAATTTTATAAGAGCGTGAGAGGTGGCAATCATGAAAATTATGATGCTAATAGAAAGTGACATGGAATGAAAACATATTACTATCAAGATCAATCCAATGTATACAAAGTTTATCACATTTTCAAGATATGACATCAATTTGATATGACAAAAATAAAAAATGATACCAATTGAATACAGAACAAGATTAAGAGCAAAGATGTGATAAACATAAAATCCCATCAAGCATCATAAATTGATATTCATCACTTTTAATGATATAACTAATGACCATAGTGATGAACATTCTAAATTGCATGAAATGTCTCTTGGTGATACATGCAATTTGAAAGTGTCAAATCATATGAATTCAACATCTATAAAATTCATCAAACAATAGGTATAACTATGAAATACAAGGAATGGATTTCAAAGAGGTTCATATGATCAAGATCACTACTATGAAGTTGAAACATGTATAAGGATGACATCACTTAGAGAATATACAAGAATCAACATCATAACCATCCATTTAAAAAAAAAAATAATGACTAGAAAGCATAAATGATGGGTTTGGGAGTTCTAGTATGGTATCCACAATTGTAACTTAAGAGCACAACCATACAAGGAACTATTAGACATTTACAAAAAGAGGATTAAATAAAATCAAGATGTAACAAAATAATCTCCATTTTAGCAAATGTACTAAAAGAATCATGAAACATTATCATTATGCATTGAAGAAAAAATGCACAAGACTAAGTATAGATTTCAAATTCTATTTCATGATCCACAGAACATACAAATCAATTTGCTCATAAAAGGAATATAACTACAAGAGCTCATAAAATTGACTTGAATAAGTATGACTTGATATCAATTGGAAAATACATTCAGATAAAATGTATAACTATAAGGCTCTAACCAATTGAATTTCAAGTATATCAAAGAATTTTATTTTCATATAAAGATTCTAACTTAGTAAGCATATAATGAAAATCAATTTTGATCATATCTCATCAATGAGGCACAATCATTTTTCAACTTGCATTTTTAAAAGATATGACTTATTTGAAACACATACAGGCTGATTTTTCAAAACAATAATTTTCCATATGAAAATATAACTTGGAAATCTATGGAAAAACTAAATTATTTTAAATCATTTGTTTTAAAAAAAAATCTTACTTATGACAAACAAACAAATGAATTTACAACTACAATTGATTATGAATAATCTAGCTAAGAGGGCTTTTGAAATCATAATCAATTGATCATGTATAGAAATACAATGCAAGAGATATAACTCAAAGAGAGCAAAAAGCAAATCTAACACGATGAAATTTTAATCAAATGATTTTGAAAACCGTGTTATGAAATAGGAGAAGTACATGAAAGCAAAATCAATTGATCATAAGTAAACAATGCATTTTAAGAAATGTAATTCTATAAAAACAGAAATGTAAATTGTTTGTAATAACCATACATTTCCCAAAAGACAAGGAAATGCTTTTATTGACAATGCTTTTGAAACTCAAAACTTTTAAGAGTATTTGTCAAAATATAACTTGAAACCAATTGGAAAATGCATTTATTCAAAAACATATTTATTTTGAGAAATATACCTATAGATAGATAACCAATTGGGTTTCGAGTATATTACAAGAATTGAATTTCTCATACAAGAGATTAAATATAAAAAGAGAAACAAATTCAATTCTCATAACTTTCAACTTGTGCTTTAAACAATATAACTATTAGAAACAAATACAAGTTGAGAATAATTTTCCATTTCAAAACAAAAACTATGGAAAATTTGTTTTTCAAAAATATCTAATTTTTTTTAAAGATATAACTTATGAAATTCATTAATTTTTGAAAAACAGGGGATGTACCATTAATTGATCATGGATAGAAAATCTTTTAAGCCCATAATTAATTGAAGCACATTAAAAGAGCATTGAAATGCATTTTCATAGATATAACAATATGAATACAAAATGCACATCAATAAGATGCAATCAAGTGATTTTGTGAACCAAAAGATATAATTATAAAAGTTTATGAGAACAAAATCAATTGACTACAAATATTTTTGCATTAAAACAAATGTAACTATATAAGCTCAAAATGCAAAAGTTCATAGACCAACAATATGAAATAATTGAAAAGAAATAGGTTGGTCCAAAAGGGTTCAAGATCTTAGGTCTTTCTAACAATCTTCCTTTGAAAAACATCCTAAGGTCTTGGATGGTTTGTCCTTGAGGTCCCTCCGATACATGAGGTCCCTCTAAGGAATTCGCACTAGCAAGATCAACTCCGGGTTGTTAAGCCTTTATGGAGTAACTGCTCTGATACCAATTGAAAGTGCAGCTAGGGCCAATGAAAGTGTCCTAGAAGGGGGGTGAATAGGACTAATGGAATTCTTTTTCCAATTAAAACATCTTAGTCCAATTTTAATCCCAACTAGGACAAGAACATAATGAACACAAATAAGAATACAACTTATGCGGAATATGTGTTCAAAGTATGAGTGCTTAAACAATCAAAGATAAGACAATTAGTTTCATATTAGTAAGCACAAGTGTGAGTACAACACTCTTCACAAATTCACTTATGATTTATATCAATGTGCTCAAATGAATATTTGTTAAAGAGTGTGTGCTAAACAAGATTTGATTTACCAATATGATCAATGTTGTTTTCGCACAAGTGGATGTGTGTCAATTAAACTAAATATCATTCATATCATTCTCCACAACATATAGATATATAAATCAAGCACAAGAGATAGAGATAGAGACATTGACATAAGGGATTTATAGTGGTTCAGTCAACAGACCTACATCCACTCTCAAGGGTCACACAGTCCCTTGGTTCCACTATGAAGAATCAAACTACACAAGTACTGATTCTACATAAATTTTGTTCACGAGGTTCGACCACACAGATCTACTCCCCATTTTTGTTCACGAGGTTCGATCACAAAGATCTACTCCCCACACACAACTTTTAGAGTGGTTGAATCACACAGAAACAATCCACTATCACAATTTTTAAAGTGGTTGAATCACGCAGAAACAATCCACTATCACAAAGATATAATTTGAATGGACGGCGAAGAACACTTGCCTCTTTTTAACAAAGTCTGGAGGTTGCCACTTGCCTCTTTGACGAAGTTCGGAGGATGCTCTTTGAAACTTGTCACCGCAGCTCCAAGCTTTGATGCCTCTTGCAATGCTTCCTTGATGTTGATGATGATGCTCCAATGTTGTCCTCAGTCAAGGGAAGAGGTCTTTGGTCTAGGGATTTGGATAATAAACTATGATAGCTCAAGTTCTTCCCTAGGCAATATTGTCTCCACACATCACACTTTTCTTAAGCTAATGAAGCTCTTAGATTTGACAAACCAAGCTCATATTATGTGTGGAATGACCTATGGGAGCTCTAATATGATACACAATGGTTAGGACAGGAGCTCTCATGATCTTGGAGGCCTTGGGAATGATTTTCTAAGCCTTAGGGATGATTTGGGACGTTTTTCTATTTATAGAAAGCTTTCCAACTGTCATAAAATGGCTAGTGAATAGTGAATAGTGAATAGTGTTACTGTTCAAACGGCTAGTGAATAGTGAACAGTGAATAGTGTTACTATCCAAACGGCTAGTGAACAGTGAACAGTGAATAGTGATGTTACTGTTCAAACAGCTAGTGAACAGTGAATAGTGATGTTACTGTTCAAACGGCTAGCCGCAATGTAACCATGAGGTAACCGAAAAACCATTTTAAGAGAGTTTTTGCTCTCTGGAAAAGTAACCGCGAGGTGACCGAAAACCATGGCGGTTAGCCGACTTCTGAGGCCTATTTTGAGTCTTGAAAAGGCTGAAAAACAATCTCTAAAACCCTATTAAATAAGCCATTAAACTAAGGGTTTTTAGGGCCATGTCTTGGTTGGTTTGGAGTCCCATTTACCTGAATAGGTTGGCACATATATGGACGTATTCCTTTATGAATCCGGGCCTTCCAAGACTTGATATTCTACCTTCAAACTTGATCTTCCTTAAGAAATTCTAAGAGGCAAGGTCTTGGATTCTTCGACATGAAATTGAGAATACAAAAACAAGTGCTCATAGGAATGTGGAACTAACAATAAAGAAGGATGAATTAGTCAAGTTATGAATGGCTCATGGTATCATCAAATCTGAAAGAGCAGAGATTGATGAAATTGGTGAAAAAGTATTTTGATGATTTGTTGACGTGGTCATTATTTCAAGATGCACAGGAAGACGACAGTGGAAACATTATTCAATGTAAGATGCATGATCTTGTTCACGATCTTGCAAAATTTGTCACATCTAGTGATTACTGTATCAAGGAAATTGGAAATTCGAACTTGTGTTCTGATAGCAGCCATCATCTATCATTACTTGTGAACTATGATGCATCAATCATTCCATCTCTAATGTGCAAAAGATTGCGAACACTCCTGTTCGGACCATCAATAGTTAAGGAAGTGCACGACAGTTTATTAAATCATCTGAGATTTCTTAGAGCTCTGGATTTAAGTAGAACTTCAATTGAAAAACTGCCAAGTTTAATTGGGAAACTAAAACATCTAAGGTATCTCAACTTGTGTGAATCACAGATCGTGGAGTTGCCTGAATTTATTTCTGAACTCTGTAAGTTGCAAAACTCTGAAACTTAATGATTGTGGAAGACTTTGCATACTGCCAAGTGGTATAAGCAAAATGATTAAATTACGATATCTTGAAATTGAATTGACTCGTGATCTCACATTTTTCCCAAATGGATTTAATCTCGTGAAAGACAGGATTATTGGCAATTTGTATGGCACTAGTATTATCGGCATTGAGTGGTGTGGGACTACGGACTGGCACACCAAGTTCACGAAGGAGTTGCCGAAGCCAAATCACCTCACTACTGGCAGAAGACATGGATCGGTACTCAGCTTCAGCAGAAGATTTGGAGACTGTAGGCGGCTTTTTACATTTCCATGATATAAGAGATGTGCCGAGGAACATACACCACCCAGTGGTAGATCTCTTAGTGTCCGGACACCCGACCCAATCCGCATCTGCATAACCTCGAAGATGAAGAGAGGAAGTGGAGGAGTAGAATAGTCCATGATCAAGAGTGCCTCTGAGATATCTAAGAATCCGATGAACTGCTGTAAGATGAGGTTTGTGAGGATTACTCACAAACTGACTAACAATCTGCACTGCATGTGATATGTCAGGGAGTGTCATGGTGAGATATATCAAGCTACCAACCAGACGCCGATACAAACTTGGATCAACTAGTGGATTGCCTTCCTCTCTTCTAAGTTTAGAATTCAACTCTAGTGGAGTATCGGTAACCTTGGAGTCAGTCAGGTGGGCTAATGATAGTAAATCTTCAGTGTATATTCTTTGATGGATGTGGATTCCACCATCTGACTGAGAAATCTCTAAGCCAAGAAAGTAGGTTAAAGGTCCCAAATCTTTCATCTTGAAATTTCTCATAAGATACGATTTCAGAGTAGATATACTAGAGATATCATTCCCACTAATAATCATATCATCAACATAAAGAAGCAACACAGTACAACCTTTCCCTGTTCTACAAATAAACATTGAGTTATCATTGGGACTTTGATAAAATTGTGCCTTCAGGATAGCACTCCGAAATTTCTCAAACCACGGACGTGGAGCTTGTTTAAGCCCATAGAGAGATTTTCGTAGACGACAAACGTGATTAGGTGGACAAGCATATCCAGGAGGTGGTCACATAAAGACTATTTCTTGAAGGTCCCCATGTAAAAATGCATTTTTGACGTCCATTTGCCAGAGAGGCCAATTACATACAGTGGCAACGGCGAGTAAGGTGTGTTATAATTTGAAGAAGCTTTAAATGATTTGAATGGTAATCATGGTTTAAGGTTGTAATTGTTGTCAATCCATGTCAACATGATGAGAGGATGAAGCTCAACTATCAGATGGAAATCAGATGGAAAACAGTCAGGAAATTAGAATTCCTGAAACAGAGCATTCGGTCGACCGGGCACCCCATGCGGTCGACCGAAGCAAGAGAAACCTGCAGAAACAGATTCAGGTAGCTCCCAGTTATTTTCGTGACACAGTGTGTCTTCGGTCGACCGGGACCCCAGGATGTCGACCGAGCACGAAAGTTGTCTGATTCCAGACAGTGTATGATGTCGACCGAGCACAGCAGGATGTCGACCGAGCACGGGATCAGAGTTGCGCAGAAACAGAAGTCTTGCACGAAAATTCAGCACTCTTATCTAATTTGTTTGGGACTCTTTCTAAACGAATTATAGCCTGTTTTGAATACAATTAAGGGTTACTATAACCTATATAAAGGCATGTTTGGCTCGTTTTTAAGAAGACACCAGAGAGAGAAAGAAGAGAAGAGAAGAGAGAAGAGAGTGCTGGTGCTGTTGCTGATGCTGATGCTGTTGCTATTGCTGTTGTGGTGACGTTTTCTACAGCAATTGTGGACGAGATTGTGCTCTTGAAGATGGTGATTCGTCCATGAGTTAAGTGTCTCTCTTTATGCTTTAGATCTCAATTTGTAGAAGATTGAGAGAGAGAGAATTGTAGAGGGGAAGGGCTGTAGACAGAGTTTATCTTCTATTCTGTTTTTACATCAAGTTGGTGCTTGGTGTTTGGGGTTTGGTGATCCTATCTGTTGGTGCAGATAAATTGTAAAGGGAGTCGGTGCTTCCTAGATAGTTGGTGCTATCTGAAACTAAGGGTTGGTGCTCTTTGTCGTTGGTGCGACTAAATAAGATTCAGATCTGTCCCGGATTGGTGTTCGGACAGTCTTTGAACCGTGGACGTAGCCTTTCGGTGAACCACGTTAAATCTGGTGTCATTGTGTGGTTTGACTTGTTTTGTTGTTGAATTGGACCTGTTTTTAGAAATCACTGATTCACCCCCCCTCTCAGTGATCGCGATATCCAACAATTGGTATCAGAGCGAGGTTCCCTTGATCAGTTTAATACGCTAAGGGTGATCTCTTGTCAAATCACATGGCAGTCAATACAGGGAATATGAAAGCACCTTTGTTTGATGGTTCTAATTACTCTTTTTGGAAGATTAGGATGCAAGCCTTCATCAAATCTCTTGGCTATGATGTTTGGGAGGCTGTCAGAGTCGGTTACAATACTGCCACCGTACCCAATGATACTGCATCGAAGAAGTTGGCAGACAACGACTCCAAGGCGCAGAATGCACTCTTTAGTGGCCTTGTGGACAGCGAGCTTGTCAAAGTAATTGCATGCAAAACAGCCAAGGAAATTTGGGACAAGTTGCAAAGCATACATGAAGGTGATGAGAAGATTAAAGAAGCCAAATTGCCAACCTCATCGCTCTCAATTCGAGTCTCTTCGCATGGAGGAAAGCGAGAATGTTGAATCGTATATGCAACGAGTGAATGAAGTCACGAATGACATTCGTGGACTAGGGGAGGAGATTAAAGAGCCGGTCATCGTCAAAAAGGTTCTAAGATCTCTTCTTCCCCGGTTTGATTCAAAAGTCTCAGCCATCGAAGAAGCCAAAGATCTGAATGCATTTCCATGGATGAATTACATGGTTCTCTAACTGCCTATGAGGTGCGCATAGGAAAGACGTCTTCATCTGATAAAGAAGCGGCCTTCAAAGTTCAGAAAAAGGCAAAAGAGACTGCTGGTCATGATGTTGATTCTGATGATGATGAGCTTGAGGCTCAATTTGTTAGAAAGTTGAAGAAAGGAAGCAATGGCAAGTACAAAGGGAAGCTACCCTTTAAATGCTTCAATTGTGGAGGTGTTGGTCACTTTGCTGCGAAGTGTCCGCTAAAAGAAGACAATGATAATGACTCTTATGCTGAAAAGAGTAAAGGAAAGAGAAATTTCAGAAAAAGAGGCAAAGCTAAAAACTTTCTATGTCAACAAGATGACAGCACGTCTGAAACTTCAAACGATGATGAATCAACCGAAGCTCTCTTCATGGTCACTGTTGAAGAAGAAGAAGAGCTAGATCCGGAAGAGGAAGAGGAGGCTGAAGTCAATCTTGAAAAGGAACTCATAGCCGCACTTGAGGAGCTTAGCATGGAACGCAAAACAAGTAAGAAAAAATCTGAAACTTCTCCATGAATCTGAAAGTTCTATTATTTCTTTGAAAACCTCAAGTAGAAGAATATAAAAGAATGGTAGAAGTCCTTGAAAACCAAATAAGTATCAAAAAAGGAAGAGGCTATGAAACTTGAAACTGAGATCGCTAGAGCAAAGGCTGAAAATTTGGAAAATAGCAAAAAACTCAAAGCGCTCCAAGCGATTGAAGGGACTATGAAACTCGATGAACTACTGAAAGTTCAAAGACCTGCCCACTTCAGATTTGGTCTAGGATTTGAGAAAGGTGAATCCTCTAAGATTGCACCTCCTGAAAAGAAAGAGTTTGTGAAGCAAGTCACTGCAACCTTCTAACTCTATGAAGCCCACTCAACCTAGAAAGGAGTCCATTCCTGTTAGAAAGGTAATGAAGACCAACCAGCCACACAGAAGATACAAATTCTATGGTTATTGCTTTCATTGTAATATGTTTGGACATAAAAGAGCTGATTGTAGATTCTATGTCAGAAACAGCCCACTTGTGACTAGGAACCCTTTTTCAATCCTAAACAGCCACAAAATTGAGTGCTATATATGTCATAACTATGGACACTTGGCTAGGGATTGTAGGTTGCATATTGCTAACAAATTTCAGGTTGAAAAGAAACCCAAGTTAGTCAAGGCTTGGAGAGCAAAGCAAAGTGCAGAAAGTCCCAAAGAATCTCTCATTGTGCAAATGGCATTCAATGCACAAAGAAGGCAGCACCATGGGTCCTTGATAGTGGTTGTTCAAGCCATATGACTGGTGATAAAGAGAAATTCATCAAATTACAGCACCATGAAGGCGGTTCAGTGAAGTTTGGCAACAATGATGGTGCCAAAATCTGCGGAAAAGGTGTTATTCAGCTTATGGCAAACAAGATCAGATCGGAAAGAAGTCTTATATGTGTCTGGATTGAGACACAACCTGCTTAGTGTGAGCCAGATACTGTGACAAGGGTCACGAAGTTTCTTCACAAAGAATGGGTTTGCCATCAAGAAGAGAGTAGCAACGGCAAAACAGTGGCAACTGGATCAAGAACTGCTGGAATCTCTATACATTGTCAGATGGAGCTGAAAAGACCTGCTTGATGAGTCGGACAGAGGAAAGTTGGTTGTGGCACAAACGCCTTGGGCAGCTAAGCTTGATAACATGTCAAAGATTTACAATTCAAAGGCTGTAAGAAGCATGTCTAACAGTTGAAAAGCCTTCCAATCCCATTTGCCGACTCTTGCCAAAAGGGAAGCAAACGAGGGTTATGTTCAAGTCAAAAGGAGCATCAGTCTAAGAACCTCTTGAGCTAGTGCACACTGATCTCTGTGGACCGATGCGAACTCAAAGCACCAATGGAGATAAGTGTTTCATGTTATGCATTGATGATTATACTCGTATGACATGGGTATTGTTTTCTTAAGCATAAGCATCAAGCACTTGATCGTTTTTAAAGTGTTTAAAGCACAGGTTGAAAATCAATTGGAAAAACGTATCAAGATTTTAAGGTCTGATCGTGGAGGCGAGTTCAATCTGAAGAGTTCACAAATATTGTGAACATCATGGCATTCAAAGACAGTACTCAGCCCCTAGAACTCCACAGCAAAATGGAGTTGTGGAACGGAAGAATCGCATCGTACAAGAGATGGCTCGTACGATGCTAAGTGAAAGCAAGATGGCTGACAAGTATTGGAAAGAGGCTGTAAGACCCCAACCCGAGAGACCTCGTTTAGAGTTGTTTAAGTTGTGTTTTAGTTTTAAGTGTGTTTAGTGGTTTTGGATTAGTTGGGGATTAGAATAGCTTTTATGATAGCTTTGGGGAATTTGGAGAGCCTTTTGATGTGTGGGACCCTTTGGGGGTTCTCATTATGAATTGTGTGAGATTGGGGGCTTACCGATGATTTCCAAGAATCGTGCTTTTTAAACCCATTGGACTTATCTTGTTAATCTCTACAATTTCATGTTGACATCGTTTTCATTCAAGGACCTTAAACCCTGATTTTTCGACTAATTGAGGGCAAAAATGGTCTTTTACCCAAAATCTGGACACCGATTTCAATGTCACCAAAATGTGCAAAATATATACTTTTTGGAAACTAGAAATTTTTGCCGATCAACTTTGTCTTCTTCGCCGAAGTCATTTGAAGCTCCGAGAACCATGTTTTGAGCCGAGAAGTTCTTTAAGTTGTGGGCCCCATCCTCACTTACTATATATAGGAAGTTTCTTCTTCTTTTTCCCATTTCTGGCAAAAACCCTAGAGGAGAAGAGAAATCCCAGCCCTAAGGGTTTTTCCTTACCTTTTCTTACCTCTTCATCTTCAATCACCCACTAAGCTAGTGCTATGGAAGATTAGTTACTGCAATCTTCTTCCTCATCTCAAGGCCTTCATCTTGATACCATTTTTGAAGAAAACCGCCACTCCAAGATTTACTTTGGACAACACCTTGCTTTTTGAAGAACTTCTTTGTAAGTGATTTTCCTAAAAGTTTTATAATCTTGTTTGTTTAGCCCTAGGGTAGCTCTATTTCAATTATTGGAAGATTCCGTTTTGTTTTAATTGGATTTTGTTAATCTAGGGTTTGGATTTGGGGGTTTTGTGTATAGGTGTTTGTTTGGGGATCTAAGAAGTGATTAGAGCTCAATTTGAATTGCAATTGGACCCAAGGCAAGTGGATGAAATGATTCTCATGTGTTTTATCATGTTTTATGAAAAATCTTGAATTGTCTTCATTAATGGTTTTAATGATTTATCATGTTTGATGGTTTAGTCTTATTGATTTTGAATGATGATTTGATGTGATAATGAGGTCAAGGAATAGCCCAATTGTTTGTGAAAATATGTATGGAAGAAGGGGGAAAGAAAGGAAATGGATTGGAGTTGGACAAGGGAAGAATTCAATCAAATGGGTTGAAATTCGCTACAGGACCGATCGATCGCCCGTCAGGTCCGATCGATCGGACTGTAAATAACTGAGAGGGTTCTCAGGATCGATCGATCGCCCATCAGGTCCGATCGATCGGACTGTAAATAACTGAGAGGGTCTTCAGGACCGATCGATCGCCCTTCAGGTCCGATCGATCGGACTGAAACGAGATGAACTGTAATTAAGAGAGTTGTGGGACTAATTTTCCAGATTCATTCCAAGCCATACTCAAGTCCAATTCAGCTCTATCCCTTATCTTCTTTATTGAAGACATTGAACCTGTATTGATGCATTTAAACCCATGAAAGATTGGGGTAAATTGTGAGGGGCTGTAGTGTGGAAGTATCATTTGGAGCCCCAATGTTATCCAAGGATGGGTAAGGTGTTGTATGAAGTCCGAAGGAAGGAGGAAACCTCATCAGGGAGATTCCATGAGATTGTATAGATTGACCAATGTGGATAAGGACCCGGAATGTCCCTAACTCTTAAAGAGTACCAAAATTTCATCATAACCGACATACGGGACCCTATTCACACTGATTCAATTCTAGAAACCCCATTGTTAGCCTGTAAGGGTATGGAAAACTATTTGTATTTAATTTTCAACTAAACTCTTATTTTGGGGATTTCAAACCAACTTGATATGACTAGACTGTTACAAGAGTACTAAAAGTGATGTGTTTAGCTTTTGCTAACTTGTATATGGCGACTTGAGATGGATGTGTATTTGTGCCTATGGCACCCCGTTTCTTACAGTGCATATGATTTGATTTATCGTATTTAACCTATGAGTCGGCACCACTGAGCTTGGACGACCTCGTCGGTTTGATCCTCCGACTTGGGGTTCCTTCCCCTCCTTATAGCCAGCTGCAGTCTGGAATATGCATAGTTTACCCGGTTCGCTACCGCGGTCCTGTATAGTATATATATTATAGTATTTATCGTTGTTCCTCCTCACCTCGTGTGACTGAGGCCAATGATCCTGTTAGGGTATATGCTCTCTTCACTTCGGTGAAGGGAGGATCTAGCTTGTGGGGTTGCCATCTTGACAGTTTCCAAATCCTTGTTGCCTGACATGATTTATTGCATATGTACTTCTTTTGAAATATTACATTGTCTTTTACAAAGTTCAGTGTTTATCCATAAGTTTTCTTAACTCTTGCATAGCATCATTGTTTTATTATTGTTATATCTTTTCACCCACCTGCCAGACCGTCGTGTCTGATCCATTTATTTTGGTACTCAGGTCCCGAGCTTATTGCCATTGAGGAGGAGCCAGAGGAGGCGGTCGGTGAACCGCAACGAGTGATTGAGTGGCAAGCTGAGGATGTCATGTAGACATTCGGCTTTGCCTTGAGGACGATACACTTTGGGAACTTGATATCTTTGTTTTAGGTTTCATTTGGTTGTACGGTCTTTGTTGACCGTTATTTTGGGGGCTTTAATTAACTGATATTTTGTAATTACACTTAACTTTACTTTTGGGGAAAAATACGCTTGATCATTGCTCATCCTGATATCTTGTTATGTTAACCATAAATCAGTCTTGTTTATGGGATTGGAATTGAATGGTATTAATATGGTTTACTACACGCTTCCGCAATCTTGAAAATATATTTGATATGGTTACATGTGAGATGATGCGTACAGATAATCCTCACCGCGGAACCCTGTGGGAAATCACGTGCACGGATAAATATTCTTCTAACTCCGTGTGCGTTTTAGCCAAAGAGATGCACGTGGCGCGGCATCAACCCACCGTCCCGACCTCCCGGACTCGGATCCTTTCCCCTTTCGGTCCGGGGTCGCGACAGGACTGGTATCAGAGCGGGACATGTTTCAGGCAATTAAAAGAAACTAGAAATCTTAAGTACGTGGCGAGGATCCGTTAGATAGAATCGTGTGAGCAATGTGTGACCACCCTGTACTTGGTTTATATGTGCTAACAAATTGTTTTGCAGCGTTATGCCACCTCGCAAAAGAACAGCAAACAGTAATCACATTGCCAGTAACAGCGAGAGTGCAGGGCTTAGTACAGAGGACTTCAGGACAACAACATGCAGAACCAATTCCAACAGATGATGCAGGCTATGATAGACCAACAACGCCAGGCCAATGAGAATCAGGCTAGGCTCCAAGCACAAGCATATGAGACACAGACCAGATTGCAAGAACAGATGCTTAAGAAAGACGAGGATCATGCTAGGGAGATAGCTCAAATGCAGGCACAGTTGTTGGGGATATTGGAGAGGAGACCGGAACCAATCCCGGTTGCACCACCTGGTCCGGTGAATGTTAGAGGGAATGATCCTAATGTGTTGTATGAGCGGTTCAGGAAGAGGGGACCGAAAGAATTTTTGGGGACTGAGGATCCAATGGCAGCAGATGATTGGCTTGAGCACACCGAAAACATATTTGAGATCTTCATATGTACCGGTGTGGAACGTGTTCAGCTTGCAGCCTCTATGTTTGTGGGTTTAGCAGATATTTGGTGGAAGACCGTCAGGGCAGAATATAGGGAAATGGCTGATGCAGAAGCTTGGGTTAACTTCAAGAGACAGTTTGGAGAGAAATACGTACCTGCACATGTCAAGAGACAAAAGGCAGCAGAATTTCAACAACTTGTGCAAGGGAACATGACAGTCCTCGAATACCTTACCAAATTCGAGAGATTGTCAAGGTATGCTCCAGAACTGATAGACACTGTTGAGAAGAAGATAACCAAGTTCCTTGAGGGACTTCACCCGATTATTGAGAGGGATGCTACCGGGGTTGTACCACCCGTTACCTTTGAAGAAGCTGTCAAGAGAGCATACAAATTTGAGAACTTTCACAACAAGATTGTCAAGAACCAAGGAAGGGTCAAGGCCAGCAGCAGAACTATCAACAAGAAACAATCAGAATAAGAGGCCAAGACAAGAGCAAAATGTGCAAAATCAAGGAGCTTGTGTTCATTGTGGGAGACATCATGGGAATGCCCAATGTCGTTCTATCACGGGGGCATGTTTTAGATGTGGTTCGATGGACCACCAGATGAGGGAATGCCCAAGACAGAATAGACAACAACAGGAGGTACAGCGTCAGGCACCACCTCAGAATGCATTGGTAGTTCAAAATCAAGCAAGGCCACTACAACAACAGGCACCTCAGCAACAGCTTAGGCCACAGCAACAACAGCAACAACAGGCCCGTCAGCAAGGGCAGAATCAAAATCAGAATCAGCGTCCTCAGAATCAGAATAGGAATGCACCACAAGGCAGGCAACAGCAAGGGCAGAACAGGCCACCACAAAGGGCACAACTCTATGCTGTCAATAGAGCTGATGTGGAGGCTGAAGGCAATGTAGTGGAAGGTACACTTCTCGTCTGTGGTTTTGATGCTAAGGTTTTGTTTTGACCCTGGCTCTACTCACTCATTCCTATCTCCAAAATTTGCTATGTTGATTGATATGCATGCTAGAGAGTTGAGTTTCATTTTGACTGTGACTACCCCTTTAGGTAAGGAAGTTGTTTGTAGAACTTTTTACCCTAGTTGTCCAGTCATGATAGGAGAAGTAGTATTACCGGCAGATCTCATTTTGTTGGAGATGCAGGATTTTGATGTCATCCTAGGGATGGATTGGTTAGCAGGATACCATGCTACTATGGATTGTTTCCATAAGACCCTAACTTTTCAGTTAGAGGAGACCCAAGAAGGGGTGTTGTTTCAGGGAGAAAGGAGTAATTCTGGTGCAGGATTTATTTCAGCATTGAAAGCTGATAGGCTTCTAAAAAGTGGTTGTGAGGGTTATTTGGCGTTTATCACGGAGGATAAACGGTCCCAAGGGGTGGAGGAGATCCCAATTGTTTGTGAATTTCCAGATGTTTTCCCGGAGGAGATACCAGGATTGCCACCCATTAGAGAGATAGACTTCACTATTGAGTTGTTACCGGGGACTGCTCCGATATCCATCGCACCTTACAGAATGGCCCCGGCAGAATTGGGAGAGTTGAAGATGCAATTGCAAGAACTTTTGAACAAAGGTTTTGTGAGACCTAGTGTGTCACCGTGGGGAGCACCAGTCTTGTTTGTGAAGAAGAAGGATGGTTCCATGAGAATGTGTATTGACTATAGAAGATTGAACCAAGTGACCATCAAAAACAAATATCCATTGCCAAGGATAGATGAATTGTTCGACCAGTTGCAAGGAGCTGCTTACTTCTCGAAGATTGATTTGAGGTCAGGCTACCACCAGTTGAGAGTTAGAGACTCAGATGTACCAAAAACAGCCTTTCGTACAAGATATGGACACTATGAATTTCTAGTGATGCCATTTGGTTTGACTAATGCACCGGCAGTTTTCATGGCATTGATGAACAAAATATTCGCGGAGTATTTGGATCAGTTTACAGTGGTGTTTATTGATGATATTTTAGTGTATTCCAAGACCAAAGAAGAGCACGAAGAACATTTGAGGATAGCACTCCAGCTTTTGAGGGAGAATCAGTTGTTTGCAAAACTTAGTAAGTGTGAATTTTGGTTGGACCAAGTCACATTTTTGGGTCATATCATCTCCAAAGAAGGATTATCAGTGGACCCGTCCAAGATTGAGGCAGTCATGAATTGGGATAGACCGAAGAATGCATCAGAAATCAGGAGTTTTCTTGGATTGGCAGGATATTATCGGAGGTTTGTGCAAGGATTTTCGTCGATTGCGTCACCTTTGACGAAGTTGACAAGGAAGAATGCACCATATGTTTGGACAGACAAGTGTGAGGCTAGTTTCCAAGAGCTGAAGAAGAGATTGACTACGGCTCCAGTCCTTACTTTGCCATCTGGGAGCGGCGGTTTTACTATTTTTACCGATGCTTCCAATGTTGGGCTTGGATGCGTGCTAATGCAAGATGGGAAGGTAGTTGCATATGGGTCACGGCAGTTGAAAGATCATGAGAAGAACTATGCAACACATGATCTCGAATTGGCCGCAGTTGTTTTAGCTTTGAAGATGTGGAGACACTACCTCTATGGAGAGAAGTTTGAGGTTCACTCCGATCACCGTAGCCTACAGTACTTGTTTTCTCAGAAGGAGTTGAACATGAGGCAGAGGAGATGGATGGAATATTTCAAGGATTACGATTTTCCAATCAAGTATCACCCGGGGAAAGCGAATGTAGTTGCAGATGCCTTGAGCAGAAAGTCAGTGAGCATGGCAAGTCTTCGGGGGACTTATGTGGTACAACAGTTAGAAGAGTTGGGAGTAGAATTTCATCCACTAAGAGAGGTGTCATGTTAGCAAACATGTCAGTGTCAGAGCCTTCGTTCATTCAGAAGATCAAAGAGAATCAGTTACAAGACCCAGAATTGGCTAAGATTTCTGAGCACTTAGCAGATCGTCCGGATTTTCGTGCTGTAGATGGAGTTTTGTATTACCGAGACCGTCTGTGTGTGCCTAACTTGGAGGACTTGAGGAATGATATCATGTCTGAGGCTCATAATACCAAGTATTCCATACATCCGGGCAGTACGAAGATGTACCAGAATTTGAAGGGCAGATTTTGGTGGAATAACATGAAGAGAGAGATAGCAGCTTTCGTCTCTCGTTGTATGACATGTCAGTTGATCAAGGCGGAACACCAGAAGCCTCCAGGGTTACTACGACCATTAGAGATTTCGGAATGGAAATGGGAGCACATTACCATGGATTTCATATCGGGTTTACCGAAGACTAGTAAGGGCAATGATGCTATTTGGGTCATAGTGGACCGTCTCACCAAGTCAGCTCATTTCCTACCGATGAAGACTGGGAAGAAAATGCATATGTTACCTTTGGCTCAGTTGTTTGTCATAGAGATTGTCAGTCGTCATGGACAGCCAGTTTCCATCACATCCGATAGAGACAGCAGATTTGTCTCGAGATTTTGGAAGACATTGCATGAGTCTATGGGTACGAAGTTACAGTTCAGCACAGCCTATCACCCACAGACCGATGGTCAGTCAGAAAGGACAATTCAGACACTTGAGGATATGCTTCGAGCTTGTGTGTTAGATTTCAAGACTCAGTGGGATGAAGCCTTACCGTTGTGTGAGTTCGCTTACAACAACAGTTTCCACTCGAGTATCGGTATGGCACCTTTTGAGGCCTTGTATGGCAGAAGGTGTAGGACACCTGTTTGTTGGGAAGAAGTTGGTACTCGCAGTTTCCATGGACCGACCATTGTTAGTGAGACAAGTGACAAGGTCAAGTTGATCCAAGAACGTCTGAAAGTGGCTCAGAGTAGACAGAAGAGTTATGCAGACTCTCACAGAAGGGACTTACAATTTAAAGAAGGAGATAAGGTTTTCTTGAAAGTGTCACCTACTCGTGGGACTTTGAGGTTTGGACAGAAGGGCAAACTGTCTAGGAGGTACATTGGACCGTATGACATTGTGAGTAGGATTGGTGATGTGGCTTACAGGTTAGCCTTACCACCCGAACTTTCCGGCGTACACAATGTTTTTCACGTGTCTATGTTAAAGAAATACGTCCCTGACAGACTACACATACTCCGTTATGAGCCGTTAGAAATTCGAGAAGATGCGACCTATGTTGAGAAGCCTAAGCAGATCATTGACACCAAGGAACAAGAATTGAGAACTCGGACTATTCAGTGGGTCAAGGTACTTTGGGAGAATCACGGACCGGAAGAAGCAACTTGGGAATTACGGGATCAGGTTCAGAAGAAGTACCCACATCTTCTACCGGAGGTGAGTTTTAATTTCCATTTGGAGGACCAAATGTCCTAAGGGGTGGAGGATGTAAGACCCCGACCCGAGAGACCTCGTTTAGAGTTGTTTAAGTTGCGTTTTAGTTTTAAGTGTGTTTAGTGGTTCTGGATTAGTTGGGGATTAGAATAGCTTTTATGATAGCTTTGGGGATTTTGGAGAGCATTTTGATGTGTGGGACCCTTTGGGGGTTCTCATTATGAATTGTGTGAAATTGGGGGTTTACCGATGATTTCCAAGAATCGTGTTTTTTAAACCCATTGAACTTATCTTGTTAATCCCTACAATTTTCATGTTGACATCGTTTTCATTCAAGGACCTTAAACCCGATTTTTCACTAATTGAGGGCAAAATGGTCTTTTTACCCAAAATCTGGACACCGATTTCAATGTCACCAAAATGTGCAAAATATATACTTTTTGGAAACTAGAAATTTTTCCGATCAACTTTGTCTTCTTCGCCGAATTCGTTTGAAGCCCCGAGAACCATGTTTTGAGCCCGAGAAGTTCTTTAAGTTGTGGGCCCCATCCTCACTTACTATATATAGAAAGTTTCTTCTTCTTTTTCCCATTTCTGGCAAAAACCCTAGAGGAGGAGAGAAATCCCAGCCCTAAGGGTTTTCCCTTACCTTTTCTTGCCTCTTCATCTTCAATCACCCACTAAGCTAGTGCTAATGGAAAATTAGTTGCTGCAATCTTCTTCCTCATCTCAAGGCCTTCATCTTGATACCATTTTTGAAGAAAACCGCCACTCCAAGATTTACTTTGGACAACACCTTGCTTTTTGAAGAACTTCTTTGTAAGTGATTTTCCTAAAAGTTTTATAATCTTGTTTGTTTAGCCCTAGGGTAGCTCTATTTCAATTATTGGAAGATTCCGTTTTGTTTTAATTGGATTTTGTTAATCTAGGGTTTGGATTTGGGGGTTTTGTGTATAGGTGTTTGTTTGGGGATCTAAGAAGTGATTAGAGCTCAATTTGAATTGCAATTGGACCCAAGGCAAGTGGATGAAATGATTCTCATGTGTTTTATCATGTTTTATGAAAAATCTTGAATTGTCTTCATTAATGGTTTTAATGATTTATCATGTTTGATGGTTTAGTCTTATTGATTTTGAATGATGATTTGATGTGATAATGAGGTCAAGGAATAGCCCAATTGTTTGTGAAAATATGTATGGAAGAAGGGGAAAGAAAGGAAATGGATTGGAGTTGGACAAGGGAAGAATTCAATCAAATGGGTTGAAATTCGCTACAGGACCGATCGATCGCCCGTCAGGTCCGATCGATCGGACTGTAAATAACTGAGAGGGTTCTCAGGACCGATCGATCGCCCGTCAGGTCCGATCGATCGGACTGTAAATAACTGAGAGGGTCTTCAGGACCGATCGATCGCCCTTCAGGTCCGATCGATCGGACTGAAATGGGATGAACTGTAATTAAGAGAGTTGTGGGACTATTTTTCCAGATTCATTCCAAGCCCATACTCAAGTCCAATTCAGCTCTATCCCTTATCTTCTTGATTGAAGACATTGAACCTGTATTGATGCATTTAAACCCATGAAAGATTGGGGTAAATTGTGAGGGGCTGTAGTGTGGAAGTATCATTTGGAGCCCCAATGTTATTCAAGGATGGGTAAGGTATTGTATGAAGTCCGAAGGAAGGAGGAAACCTCATCAAGGGGAATTCCATGAGATTGTATAGATTGACCAATGTGGATAAGGACCCGGAATGTCCCTAACTCTTAAAGAGTACCAAAATTTCATCATAACTGACATACGGGACCCTATTCACACTGATTCAATTCTAGAAACTCTATTGTTAGCCTATAAAGGTGGGAAAACTATTTGTATTCGATTTTCAACTAAACTCCTATTTTGGGATTTCAAATCAACTTGATATGACTAGACTGTTCCAAGAATACTAGAAGTGATGTGTTTAGCTTTTGCTAACTTGTATATGACAACTCGAGGAGAATGTGTATTTTGTGCATTTTGGCACCCCGTTTCTTACCGTGCATATGATTTGAGTCATCGTATTTGACCTATGAGTCGGCACCACTGAGCTTGGACGACCTCGTCGGTTTGATCTCCCGACTTGGGGTTCCTTCCCCTCCTGATAGTCAGCTGCAGTCTGGAATATGCATAGTTTACCCGGTTCGCTACCGCGGTCCTGTATAGTATATATATTATAGTATTTATCGTTGTTCCTCCTCACCTCGTGTGACTGAGGCCAATGATCCTGTTAGGGTATATGCTCTCTTCACTTCGGTGAAGGGAGGATCTAGCTTGTGGGGTTGCCATCTTGACAGTTTCCAAATCCTTGTTGCCTGACATGATTTATTGCATATGTACTTCTTTTGAAATATTACATTGTCTTTTACAAAGTTCATTGTTTATCCATAAGTTTTCTTAACTCTTGCATAGTATCATTGTTTTATTATCGTTATATCTTTTCACCCACCTGCCAGACCGTCGTGTCTGATCCATTTATTTTGGTACTCAGGTCCCGAGCTTATTGCCATTGAGGAGGAGCCAGAGGAGGCGGTCGGTGAACCGCAACGAGTGATTGAGTGGCAAGCTGATGATGTCATGTAGACATTCGGCTTTGCCTTGAGGACGATACACTTTGGGAACTTGATATCTTTGTTTTAGGTTTCATTTGGCTGTACGGTCTTTGTTGACCGTTATTTTGGGGGCTTTAATTAACTGATATTTTGTAATTACACTTAACTTTACTTTTGGGGAAAATACGCTTGATCATTGCTCATCCTGATATCTTGTTATGTTAACCATAAATCAGTCTTGTTTATGGGATTGGAATTGAATGGTATTAATATGGTTTACTACACGCTTCCGCAATCTTAAAAATATATTGGATATGGTTACATGTGAGATGATGTGTACAGATAATCCTCACCGCGGAACCCTGTGGGAAATCACGTGCACGGATAAATATTCTTTTAATTCCGTGTGCGTTTTAGCCAAAGAGATGCACGTGGCGCGGCATCAACCCACCGTCCCGACCTCCCGGACTCGGATCCTTTTCCCCTTTCGGTCCGGGGTCGCGACAGGACTGGTATCAGAGCGGGACATGTTTCAGGCAATTAAAAGAAACTAGAAATCTTAAGTACGTGGCGAGGATCCGTTAGATAGAATCGTGTGAGCAATGTGTGACCACCCTGTACTTGATTTATATGTGCTAACAGATTGTTTTGCAGCGTTATGCCACCTCGCAAAAGAACAGCAAACAGTAATCACATTGCCAGTAACAGCGAGAGTGCAGGGCTTAGTACAGAGGAACTTCAGGACAACAACATGCAGAACCAATTCCACAGATGATGCAAGGCTATGATAGACCAACAACGCCAGGCCAAATGAGAATCAGGGCTAGGCTCCAAGCACAAGCATATGAGACACAGACCAGATTGCAAGAACAGATGCTTAAGAAAGACGAGGATCATGCTAGGGAGATAGCTCAAATGCAGGCACAGTTGTTGGGGATATTTGAGAGGAGACCGGAACCAATCCCAGTTGCACCACCTGGTCCGGTAAATGTTAGAGGGAATGATCCTAATGTGTTGTATGAGCGGTTCAGGAAGAGGGGACCGAAAGAATTTTTGGGGACTGAGGATCCAATGGCAGCAGATGATTGGCTTGAGCACACCGAAAACATATTTGAGATCTTCATATGTACGGGTGTAGAACGAGTACAGCTTGCAGCCTCTATGTTCACGGGTATAGCAGATATATGGTGGAAGACCGTCAAGGCAGAATACAGGACAATGGCTGATGCAGAAGCTTGGGCTAGCTTCAAGAGACAGTTTGGAGAGAAATATGTACCTACACATGTCAAGAGGCAAAAGGCAGTAGAATTTCAGCAACTTGTACAAGGGAACATGACAGTCCTCGAATACCTTACCAAATTTGAGAGGTTGTCAAGGTATGCACCTGAGTTAGTAGACACAGAGGAGAAGAAGACAATCCAAGTTTCTTGAGGGACTTCACCCAATTATTGAGAGGGATGCTACCGGGGTTGTACCACCCGTTACCTTTGAAGAAGCTGTCCAAGAGAGCATACAAATTTGAGAACTTCCACAACAAGATCATCAAGAACCAAGGAAAGGGTCAAGGCCACAGCAGCAGAACAATCAACAGAGAAACAATCAAAACAAGAGGCCAAGACAAGAGCAGATGCACAGAATCAAGGAGCTTGTATCCATTGTGGAAAATATCATGGGAATGCCCAGTGTCGTACTATCACGGGGGCATGTTTTAGATGTGGTTCGATGGACCATCAGATGAGGGAATGCCCAAGACGAATAGACAACAACAGGGAGTGCAGCGTCAGGCCCACCTCAGAATGCGTTAGTAGTTCAGAATCAAGCGAGGCCACTACAACAACAGGCACCTCAGCAACAGTTTAGGCCACAACAACAACAGCAACAACCGGCCCGTCAGCAAGGGCAGAATCAAAATCAGAATCAGCGTCCTCAGAATCAGAACAGGAATGCACCACAAGGCAGGCAACAGCAAGGGCAGAACAGGCCACCACAAAGGGCACAACTTTATGCTGTCAATAGAGCTGATGCGGAGGCCGAAGGCAATGTAGTGGAAGGTACACTTCTCGTCTGTGGTTTTGATGCTAAGGTTTTGTTTGACCCTGGCTCTACTCACTCATTCCTATCTCCAAAATTTGCTATGTTGATTGATATGCATGCTAGAGAGTTGAGTTTCATTTTGACTGTGACTACCCCTTTAGGTAAGGAAGTTGTTTGTAGAACTTTTTACCCTAGTTGTCCAGTCGTGATAGGAGAAGTAGTATTACCGGCAGATCTCATTTTGTTGGAGATGCAGGATTTTGATGTCATCCTAGGGATGGATTGGTTAGCAGGATACCATGCTACTATGGATTGTTTCCATAAGACCCTAACTTTTAAGTTAGAGGAGACCCAAGAAGGGGTGTTGTTTCAGGGAGAAAGGAGTAATTCTGGTGCAGGATTTATTTCAGCATTGAAAGCTGATAGGCTTCTAAAAAGTGGTTGTGAGGGTTATTTGGCGTTTATCACGGAGGATAAACGGTCCCAAGGGGTGGAGGAGATCCCAATTGTTTGTGAATTTCCAGATGTTTTCCCGGAGGAGATACCAGGATTGCCACCCATTAGAGAGATAGACTTCACTATTGAGTTGTTACCGGGGACCGCTCCGATATCTATCGCACCCTACAGAATGGCCCCGGCAGAATTGGGAGAGTTGAAGATGCAATTGCAAGAACTTTTGAACAAAGGTTTTGTGAGACCTAGTGTGTCACCGTGGGGAGCACCAGTTTTGTTTGTAAAGAAGAAGGATGGTTCCATGAGAATGTGTATTGACTATAGAAGATTGAACCAAGTGACCATCAAAAACAAATATCCATTGCCAAGGATAGATGAATTGTTTGATCAGTTGCAAGGAGCTGCTTACTTTTCGAAGATTGATTTGAGGTCAGGCTACCATCAGTTGAGGGTTAGAGATTCAGATGTGCCAAAAACAGCCTTTCGGACAAGATATGGACACTATGAATTTCTAGTGATGCCATTTGGTTTGACTAATGCACCGGCAGTTTTCATGGCATTGATGAACAAAATATTTGCGGAGTACTTGGATCAGTTTACAGTGGTGTTTATTGATGATATTTTAGTGTATTCCAAGACCAAAGGAGAGCACGAAGAACATTTGAGGATAGCACTCCAGCTTTTGAGGGAGAATCAGTTGTTTGCAAAACTTAGTAAGTGTGAATTTTGGTTGGACCAAGTCACATTTTTGGGTCATATCATCTCCAAAGAAGGATTATCAGTGGACCCGTCCAAGATTGAGGCAGTCATGAATTGGGATAGACCGAAGAATGCATCAGAAATCAGGAGTTTTCTTGGATTGGCAGGGTATTATCGGAGGTTTGTGCAAGGATTTTCGTCGATTGCGTCACCTTTGACGAAGTTGACAGGAAGAATGCACCATATGTTTGGACAGACAAGTGTGAAGCTAGTTTCCAAGAGCTGAAGAAGAGATTGACTACGGCTCCAGTCCTTACTTTGCCATCTGGGAGCGGCGGTTTTACCTATTTTTACCGATGCTTCCAATGTTGGGCTTGGATGCGTGCTAATGCAAGATGGGAAGGTAGTTGCATATGGGTCACGGCAGTTGAAAGATCATGAGAAGAACTATGCAACACATGATCTCGAATTTGCTGCAGTTGTTTTTAGCTTTGAAGATGTGGAGACACTACCTCTATGGAGAGAAGTTTGAGGTTCACTCCGATCACCGTAGCCTGCAGTACTTGTTTTCTCAGAAGGAGTTGAACATGAGGCAGAGGAGATGGATGGAATATATTAAAGGACTATGATTTTCCAATCAAGTATCACCCGGGAAAAGCGAATGTAGTTGCAGATGCCTTGAGCAGAAAGTCAGTGAGCATGGCAAGTCTTCGGGGGACTTATGTGGTACAGCAGTTAGAAGAGTTGGGTAGTAGATTTCAGCCACTAAGAGAGGGTGTCATGTTAGCAAACATGTCAGTGTCAGAGCCTTCGTTCATTCAGAAGATCAAAGAGAATCAGTTACAAGATCCAGAATTGGCTAAGATTTCTGAGCACCTAGCAGATCGTCCGGATTTTCGTGTTGTAGATGGAGTTTTGTATTACCGAGACCGTCTGTGTGTGCCTAACTTGGAGGACTTGAGGAATGATATCATGTCTGAGGCTCATAATACCAAGTATTCCATACATCCGGGCAGTACGAAGATGTACCAGAATTTGAAGGGCAGATTTTGGTGGAATAACATGAAGAGAGAGATAGCAGCTTTCGTCTCTCGTTGTATGACATGTCAGTTGATCAAGGCGGAACACCAGAAGCCTCCAGGGTTACTACGACCATTAGAGATTCCGGAATGGAAATGGGAGCACATTACCATGGATTTCATATCGGGTTTACCGAAGACTAGTAAGGGCAATGATGCTATTTGGGTCATAGTGGACCGTCTCACCAAGTCAGCTCATTTCCTACCGATGAAGACTGGGAAGAAAATGCATATGTTACCTTTGGCTCAGTTGTTTGTCACAGAGATTGTCAGTCGTCATGGACAGCCAGTTTCCATCACATCCGATAGAGACAGCAGATTTGTCTCGAGATTTTGGAAGACATTGCATGAGTCTATGGGTACGAAGTTACAGTTCAGCACAGCCTATCACCCACAGACCGATGGTCAGTCAGAAAGGACAATTCAGACACTTGAGGATATGCTTCGAGCTTGTGTGTTAGATTTCAAGACTCAGTGGGATGAAGCCTTACCGTTGTGTGAGTTCGCTTACAACAACAGTTTCCACTCGAGTATCGGTATGGCACCTTTTGAGGCCTTGTATGGCAGAAGGTGTAGGACACCTGTTTGTTGGGAAGAAGTTGGTACTCGCAGTTTCCATGGACCGACCATTGTTAGTGAGACAAGTGACAAGGTCAAGTTGATCCAAGAACGTCTGAAAGTGGCTCAGAGTAGACAGAAGAGTTATGCAGACTCTCACAGAAGGGACTTACAATTTAAAGAAGGAGATAAGGTTTTCTTGAAAGTGTCACCTACTCGTGGGACTTTGAGGTTTGGACAGAAGGGCAAATTGTCTAGGAGATACATTGGACCGTACGACATTGTGAGTAAGATTGGTGATGTGGCTTACAGGTTAGCCTTACCACCCGAACTCTCCGGCGTACACAATGTTTTCCATGTGTCTATGTTGAAGAAATACGTTCCTGATAGGCTACACATACTCCGTTATGAGCCATTAGAAATTCGAGAAGATGCGACCTATGTTGAGAAGCCTAAGCAGATCATTGACACCAAAGAACAAGAATTGAGAACTCGAACTATTCAGTGGGTCAAGGTACTTTGGGAGAATCATGGACCGGAAGAAACAACTTGGGAATTACGGGATCAAGTTCAGAAGAAGTACCCACATCTCCTACCGGAGGTGAGTTTTAATTTCCATTTGGAGGACCAAATGTCCTAAGGGGTGGAGGATGTAAGACCCCAACCCGAGAGACCTCGTTTAGAGTTGTTTAAGTTGTGTTTTAGTTTTAAGTGTGTTTAGTGGTTTTGGATTAGTTGGGGATTAGAATAGCTTTTATGATAGCTTTGGGGAATTTGGAGAGCCTTTTGATGTGTGGGACCCTTTGGGGGTTCTTGTTACGAATTGTGTGAGATTGGGGGCTTACCGATGATTTCCAAGAATCGTGTTTTTAAACCCATTGGATTTATCTTGTTAATCTCTACAGCTTTCATGTTGACATCGTTTTCATTCGAGGACCTTAAACCTGATTTTTCGCAATTGAGGGCAAAATGGTCTTTTTACCCAAAATCTGGACACCGATTTCAATGTCACCAAAATGTGCAAAATATATACTTTTTGGAAACTAGAAATTTTGCCGAGCAACTTTGTCTTCTTCGTCGAAGTCATTTGAAGCTCCGAAGACCATGTTTTGAGCCCGAGAAGTTCTTTAAGTTGTGGGCCCCATCCTCACTTACTATATATAGGAAGTTTCTTCTTCTTTTTCCCATTTCTGGCAAAAACCCTAGAGGAGAAGAGAAACCCCAGCCCTAAGGGTTTTTCCTTACCTTTTCTTGCCTCTTCATCTTCAATCCCCCACTAAGCTAGTGCTAATGGAAGATTAGTTACTATAATCTTCTTCCTCATCTCAAGGCCATCGTTTTGACACCATTTTTGAAGAAAACCGCCCACTCCAAAACTTGCTTTGGACAACACCTTGCTTTTTGAAGAACTTCCTTGTAAGTGATTTTCTTGAAAGTTTTATAATCTTGTTTGTTTAGCCCTAGGGTAGCTCTATTTCAATTATTGGAAGATTCCGTTTTGTTTTAATTGGATTTTGTTAATCTAGGGTTTGGATTTGGGGGTTTTGTGTATAGGTGTTTGTTTGGGGATCTAAGAAGTGATTAGAGCTCAATTTGAATTGCAATTGGACCCAAGGCAAGTGGATGAAATGATTCTCATGTGTTTTATCATGTTTTATGAAAAATCTTGAATTGTCTTCATTAATGGTTTTAATGATTTATCATGTTTGATGGTTTAGTCTTATTGATTTTGAATGATGATTTGATGTGATAATGAGGTCAAGGAATAGCCCAATTGTTTGTGAAAATATGTATGGAAGAAGGGGAAAGAAAGGAAATGGATTGGAGTTGGACAAGGGAAGAATTCAATCAAATGGGTTGAAATTCGCTACAGGACCGATCGATCGCCCGTCAGGTCCGATCGATCGGACTGTAAATAACTGAGAGGGTTCTCAGGACCGATCGATCGCCCATCAGGTCCGATCGATCGGACTGTAAATAACTGAGAGGGTCTTCAGGACCGATCGATCGCCCTTCAGGTCCGATCGATCGGACTGAAACGAGATGAACTGTAATTAAGAGAGTTGTGGGACTAATTTTCCAGATTCATTCCAAGCCCATACTCAAGTCCAATTCAGCTCTATCCCTTATCTTCTTTATTGAAGACATTGAACCTGTATTGATGCATTTAAACCCATGAAAGATTGGGGTAAATTGTGAGGGGCTGTAGTGTGGAAGTATCATTTGGAGCCCCAATGTTATCCAAGGATGGGTAAGGTGTTGTATGAAGTCCGAAGGAAGGAGGAAACCTCATCAGGGAGATTCCATGAGATTGTATAGATTGACCAATGTGGATAAGGACCCGGAATGTCCCTAACTCTTAAAGAGTACCAAAATTTCATCATAACCGACATACGGGACCCTATTCACACTGATTCAATTCTAGAAACCCCATTGTTAGCCTGTAAGGGTATGGAAAACTATTTGTATTTAATTTTCAACTAAACTCTTATTTTGGGATTTCAAACCAACTTGATATGACTAGACTGTTACAAGAGTACTAAAAGTGATGTGTTTAGCTTTTGCTAACTTGTATATGGCGACTTGAGATGGATGTGTATTTGTGCCTATGGCACCCCGTTTCTTACTGTGCATATGATTTGATTTATCGTATTTAACCTATGAGTCGGCACCACTGAGCTTGGACGACCTCGTCGGTTTGATCCTCCGACTTGGGGTTCCTTCCCCTCCTGATAGCCAGCTGCAGTCTGGAATATGCATAGTTTTTACCCGGTTCGCTACCGTGGTCCCACAGAGTATATATATATATATATGTATAGTATAGTATTTATCGTTGTTCCTCCTCACCTCGTGTGACTGAGGCCAATGATCCTGTTAGGGTATATGCTCTCTTCACTTCGGTGAAGGGAGGATCTAGCTTGTGGGGTTGCCATCTTGACAGTTTCCAAATCCTTGTTACCTTACATGATTTATTGCATATGTACTTCTTTTGAAATGATACATTGTCTTTTATAAAGTTCATTGTTTATCCATAAGTTTTCTTAACTCTTGCATAGTATCATTGTTTTATTATCGTTATATCTTTTCACCCACCTGCCAGACCGTCGTGTCTGATCCATTTATTTTGGTACTCAGGTCCCGAGCTCTTTGCCATTGAGGAGGAGCCAGAGGAGGCGGTCCGTGGACCGCAGCGTGTGATTGAGTGGCAAGCTGATGATGTCATGTAGACATTTGGCTTTGCCTTGAGGACGATACACTTTGGGACTTGATATCTTTGTTTTAGATTTCTTTGGGTTGTACGGTCTTTGTTGACCGATATTTTGGGGTTTTAATTAACTGATACTTTGTAAACATACTTGAATTTACTTTGGGGAAGATGCTTATGATCATTGCTCATCCTGATACCTTATCATTTAACCATAGATTTGTCTTGTTTATGAGATTGAATAGTACTCATATGATTTGCTACACGCTTCCGCAATCTTAAAAATATATTGGATATGGTTACATGTGAGATGATGTGTACAGATAATCCTCACCGCGGAACCCTGTGGGAAATCACGTGCACGGATAAATGTTCTTTTAATTCCGTGTGCGTTTTAGCCAAAGAGATGCACGTGGTGCGGCATCAACCCACCGTCCCGACCTCCCGGACTCGGATCCTTTTCCCCTTTCGGTCCGGGGTCGCGACAGAGGCAATTCATACGGCTGTATACATTCAAAATCGATGCTTGATCAGGCCACATGAAGACAAAACTCCCTATGAGCTATGGTTTGGAAGAAAAGCAACAGTCAAGCACTTCAGAGTCTTCGGCAGCAAGTGTTACATCAAGCGGCTCGAACAAAATCCGGGCAAATTTGAAGAAAGAGCTGACGAAGGTATATTTCTGGGTTACTCCTCTACTAGCAAGGCAGATAGGTGTCTTAACAAAAGAACCAGAAAAATCATAGAAAGTGCTGATGTGAGAATAGATGAGAATATTGAACCAAAGAATGCAACTCATAATGACAGTCCAGTTTATGAGGACTCGAGTGAGATTGATGATGAGATGGCTGAATCTAATGATTCTGAGAAATCAAAGGATGACTCAGAAGATACTTCACCTAAGAAGCACAGCACTTGGGTAGAGCAACACCCTAAGGATCAAATCATTGGAGATCCTAAGGCAGGCATTCAAACTAGACAAAGTGTAGTTAGCAATTACTCACTTGTGTCCACCATTGAACCCAAGACTGTGGCTGAAGCCAGTCTCGATGAAAGTTGGCTGAAAGCTATGCATGAGGAGTTGGAGCAAATTGAGAAGAACTCCACATGGGAACTTGTTCCTAGACCTACTGATAAGAATGTTATTGGTACTAAATGGGTCTTTCGGAATAAGCTGAATGAAGATGGTCAAGTCATTAGAAACAAAGCAAGGTTGGTTTGTAAAGGCTATGCTCATGTTGAAGGCATAGATTTTGAAGAGACCTTTGCACCGGTGGCTCGTCTGGAAGCTATTCGTATGTTTCTTGCATTGGCAGCATACAAAACCTTCAAGGTATTTCAGATGGACGTAAAGTCAGCTTTCTTGAATGGTTTACTTGAAGAAGAAGTCTACATTGAGCAACCTGATGGTTTTCTCATCAGCAAAAATTCAGATCTAGTGTGCAAGTTGAAAAAGGCTCTTTATGTACTGAAACAAGCGCCAAGGGCATGGTATGCAAGGCTGGATCTCTATCTCCGCAAGATCGGTTTTGGAAAAGGAATGGTTGATAGCAATCTGTATGTCAAAACAGAGTTGAACAAACAGCTGGTTGTCATTGTTTATGTTGATGACATAATCTTTGGTGGCAATGATGAGGAGATGTGCAGGAATTTTGCTGAAGAGATGAAGAAAGAATTTGAGATGTCGATGCTTGGAGAACTAAAGTTCTTTCTTGGTTTACAAGTTCAGCAGCTGAAACATGGCATCTTCATATCACAAATGAAGTACATTAAGGAAATGCTGAAACGGTTCAATATGGAAGACAGCAAGCCAGTGAGCACACCAATGTCAACGAACACGAAGCTTAGCAAAGATGATAAGGCCTCGTCCGTTGATCATACCACCTATCGCTCTATGATAGGAAGCTTGCTCTACTTGACTGCTACAAGACCAGATCTTCTACAAGCAGTATGTATGGTTGCACGTTTTCAAGCAGCACCAACTGAAACGCACCTTACAGCAGTGAAAAGAATCTTTCGATATCTGAAAGGTACTATGGAGCTTGGTATATGGTATCCCAAAGGCAAATCCTTCACTCTTGTGCATATTCTGATGCCGATTGGGCTGGATGCGTAGATGATCGCAAGAGTACCAACGGCGGCGCATTTTATCTTGGAGAAAGATTAGTTGCTTGGCATAGTAAGAAGCAAGACTCAGTATCCCTTTCGACAGCGGAAGCGGAATATATTGCAGCGGCAACTTGTTGTACGCAAGTGTTATGGATGCGGAAAATGCTCTCTGATCTAGGAGTTCCTACAACGGATCCTACGCCGATCCTATGTGACAACACGAGTGCAATTCATATATCTAAGAATCCTGTTCAGCACTCTCGAACAAAGCATGCAGCAATTCGTTATCATTTTCTTAAAGATAAAGTTGCTGATGGAGAGGTCAAGTTGGAATATGTTCCAACAACTGAACAAGTGGCTGATATTTTCACGAAACCTCTGCCAAAGGATGTCTTCGAGTATCTCCGGAAAAAGTTAGGAGTTACTCACTCTCCTAAACCGTAGGAGTTGTGCTTGAAAGGGGGAGCAATGCATTCATTGAATATCCTATTCGCTCCTCGGTTTGGTCCCTTTGGACTTGTTGTCAAAGGGGGAGAGATGTTATGCTATGATAGCAAGGAGAGATGTTATGCTATGAAAGCTAGGGGGAGATTGTTGACAGTGCATGGTTGTTATTTCAGAATTTCAGAATTGGTTCCAAGTGAGTGTTGAAAAGAACTTGGAAGAGCTGCAAGCTGGAGTTGAAAGAGTTGAAGAGTTGTTAGCATGTTGACAAAGTTGTTAAAGTTGACAACAATTCCAAAGGAGGAGATTGTTATAATTTGAAGAAGCTTTAAATGATTTGAATGGTAATCATGGTTTAAGGTTGTAATTGTTGTCAATCCATGTCAACATGATGAGAGGATGAAGCTCAACTATCAGATGGAAATCAGATGGGAAAACAGTTAGGAAATTAGAATTCCTGAAACAGAGCATTCGGTCGACCGGGCACCCCATGCGGTCGACCGAAGCAAGAGAAACCTGCAGAAACAGATTCAGGTAGCTCCCAGTTATTTTCGTGACACAGTGTGTCTTCGGTCGACCGGGACCCCAGGATGTCGACCGAGCACGAAAGTTGTCTGATTCCAGACAGTGTATGATGTCGACCGAGCACAGCAGGATGTCGACCGAGCACGGGATCAGAGTTGCGCAGAAACAGAAGTCTTGCACGAAAATTCAGCACTCTTATCTAATTTGTTTGGGACTCTTTCTAAACGAATTATAGCCTGTTTTGAATACAATTAAGGGTTACTATAACCTATATAAAGGCATGTTTGGCTCGTTTTTAAGAAGACACCAGAGAGAGAAAGAAGAGAAGAGAAGAGAGAAGAGAGTGCTGGTGCTGTTGCTGTTGCTGATGCTGATGCTGTTGCTATTGCTGTTGTGGTGACGTTTTCTACAGCAATTGTGGACGAGATTGTGCTCTTGAAGATGGTGATTCGTCCATGAGTTAAGTGTCTCTCTTTATGCTTTAGATCTCAATTTGTAGAAGATTGAGAGAGAGAGAATTGTAGAGGGGAAGGGCTGTAGACAGAGTTTATCTTCTATTCTGTTTTTACATCAAGTTGGTGCTTGGTGTTTGGGGTTTGGTGATCCTATCTGTTGGTGCAGATAAATTGTAAAGGGAGTCGGTGCTTCCTAGATAGTTGGTGCTATCTGAAACTAAGGGTTGGTGCTCTTTGTCGTTGGTGCGACTAAATAAGATTCAGATCTGTCCCGGATTGGTGTTCGGACAGTCTTTAAATCGTGGACGTAGTCTTTCGGTGAACCACGTTAAATCTGGTGTCATTGTGTGGTTTGACTTGTTTTGTTGTTGAATTGGACCTGTTTTTAGAAATCACTGATTCACCCCCCCCCCCCCCCTCTCAGTGATCGCGATATCCAACAAGGTGCGAACTGATGTCATTTTGGCAACAGGTGCAAATGTTTCTTCATAATCGATTCCATATTCTTCCTTGAAGCCCTGTACCACAAGACGGGCTTTATACCGATCCAAATTCCCATCCGATTTCATTTTAATAGAATAGACCCATTTGCTACCAATTACGGGTGAGTTTGCAGGTCGTGGAACCAGATCCCATGTTTGATTGGATTCAAGAGCGAGTAATTCCTCTGTCATTGCATCTTGCCAACTGGGTATGTCCTTGGCCTGTAAATAGGAAGAAGGAATAGAAACAGAATCGAGAGTGGTAAAAAGTGATAAGCGGTCAGGTGGTTTAGAAATAAGAGTGGAACGCCGCACGGGTGGTGGTGGAGGTGGAGGTGGTGGTGGTAACACAGGAGAAATATTACCTTGAGGAAGAGGATCTGGCATTGGTGGGTGATCAGGAGCAGGAGCATTCACCGGTGGAAGTTGTGGACGTCGACTATAGACCTTGAGTATGGGAGGAGATATTGAATTTGGAAACTCAGGAAGATATGAAATATCTAAAGCTTGAGAATCCTGTGTAAGTGAATAATAAGGTACATTCTCAACAAATATAACATTTCTAGAGATTCTAGTACGATGAGCCACTGGATCATAGTAAAGAAAACCTTTATGTTCGTCACTATATCCTAAAAACACACATTTAACAGCTTGCTGAGTAAGTTTAGTTTTTTCAAAAGATGGGAGGTGAACAAAGCAAAGGCATCCAAAAGTACGGAGGTGAGAATAAGAGGGTGGACGATAAAAAAGAGCTTCAAAGGGTGAAATATTATTCAAAATAGGAGTTGGAAGCCTATTGATTAAGTGAATAGCAGTATGAACTACTTCGCACCAAAAAATAGATGGAACTTTTGATTCAATGAGTAAGGCCCTTATGGTTTCAATAATATGTCTATTTTTCCTTTCCGCAATACCATTTTGTTGAGGGGTATAAGGACAAGACTTTTGATGAATATTACCCTTTCCTGTCAGAAATGAAGAAAAAACACCAGAGATATATTCTCCCCCAGAATCTGAGCGAAGGATCTTAATATTCGTATTAAACTAAGTTTGCACTAAATTATAAAATTTCTTAAAAGTAGTCAAAACTTCAGATTTGAAGCGAAGAAAAAAAATCCAAGTAAACCGAGAGTGATCAATTGATCATCAATGAAAGTTACATAGTATTTAAAACCAAGCCTACTTTATTGAGGAGTAATGCCCCAAACATCGGTGTGTATCATATCAAAAGCAGCAATAGCATGAGAATAATGAATGGGAAAAGGTAAAACATGACTTTTATCAAGCAACATGAAACACACTAGAAGGCTAATTTGTCATTATTTAAAAAAGAATCAAGCATATTTTTATTTAATGAAGGTTCCAAACAATCATGTCTAAATAGAAGGCTAATTTGTCATTATTTAGATGACCAAGGAGCCTATGCCAAATGGTCCACAAATTATTTGAAATGCTAAGAGAGGATGCAAAAAGAGATCTTAAGCCAACGTCCAACAAAAACAGCCGCCCGTGCTTACTCCCTATCCCGATCACCTTCCCAGTTCACCGGTCCTGTATGACACAACCAGAAGGAGCAAAATGAGCAGAATATCCATTATCAACTAATTAACCAACAGAAAACAAGTTAGAAGAGAGATGTGGAACAACATAAACATTAGAAAGAGTAAGAGAGGGGTCTTCCGAAGTTCCAAGGGCTATCGAGGCTATACCAAAAATTGACAATTTTTTACCATTAGGGTTGCATTGCATTAAGATGTTGTTCCATAGAAGTTGTAAAAAGTGCAAAAAAATATAACTCACAAGATTAGAGGGTGCCTAATCGGACTTATCCAAATATCTGATGGAGATTAGCTGCCTTAAAGCCTGAAAGGGGAGAAACAGACGGTCAGAGGACCTTGGCTGTGGGCAGCGCAGGGCTCTCCGATGCCTAAGTAAGCACAAAGATTGAAGGAGAAGAGAGACAAAATAACGGATCAAGAGAGGATGTGTATGCCTACCTTTGTCTTGGAACGTCCTCATATTTATAGAGGATTTTACCTGATATCTTGGAGTGGGCCCAAAGATTTGACAGGAATGATCTCCTTGCCCACAAGGTAATAAATGAGGATCCATCATAGCCCACAATGCATTTATTGCTAGTCCGGTCAGCCCACATCGCATTAAATGCATGTCATGTTGGGCCTGATCATATCTCAAGTCATTGGCGGTTGAGGTCCCATCGGATCCATCCTCGGGCTCTGCCCTGATTTGGCTACAGCCGCTGGATGCAGCCTTGTCAGCGATTTGGTGAAGATTGTGGACAGCTAGGATGGCCTATCTGTCTCATTGCCACGTGCCCGTACTCAGCCACGTGTCTGATGACGTGGAAGAAGTAGAGAGACGACCACAATATTTATCTTAACTGGCAACCTGACTCCTTCGGCCGGGGTCGGGCGGACAGCCGAGGTCAGCATGCGTAGCCGAGGTCAGCGTGGGTAGCCGAGGTTAGTCTGGTTTCGGCCAAGGCTCTTACCTTATTACCGAGGTGCAATTGCACGACACATAGGCACGCTTAATCAGCAACTTACTGCCAAAGTTAGCGTAATACCAGTACCTTAAAAATCTCCCCACACAATTGCCTCCTAGCTTCTAACTTCTTAGGGTCTCTAGCCTTTTGAGGTTGGAAGCTATAGAGCTTGATGGGAGACGTTTGATCATTATCCAGCGTCGTTCCGACTCTTCGAGGTAATCAATACTACGCCTTGCTTATTATGGGGAACGAGCCAGCAGTGATACGTGTCATTGTATGACTGACTGCGCTGTCAAACTAATGGGACAGGCGCGATTCACGACGCGGCCCTTTCGAGTTTCTTAATGGCGCCCAAGGGAGGCCTTCTTCCTTTTATAAGTAGGGGCATCTTCTTCTGCCTTACTTTCTTTATCTCTATTTCTCACCTTCACTCTAATAAGACTTCTCCAGAGATTTTCAGGTGAGGACGATTGCGTAATGTTGAGGATATTGCGTGCCCAGATTGATCTTCATCTCTGATTCGTCCATTTGTAAGTCTTCCTGAGTCTGGGTTCTTTAGGGTTTTTCCGCTTTAGGGTTTCTTCTCGCCTACCTTTTTCAACCCCAAGTCGTAGAAATGGCCGGTCACAAGTTTCAATTAGAGACCCTTGAGGGTATAACTAGATTTAGGGAGGCGTATGGGATACCGGAGGAGGGCCGCCTCAGGCCGGCGGAGCCTTCTGACTATGCTCTGCGTTCCCTGTCCGGCGGCTGGATGCCGTTCCTCTTGATTTATATAATCGAGGGTGGGGTTAGGTTCCCCTTACACCCTTTGCTTAGGGCTTGCCTCAGTACCTGGTCTCTTGCCCCCTGCCAGTTAATGCCCAATGGCTACAAAGTCATTATGGGCACGGCCAAGCTCAACAAGATTTTAGGAGTCAACCTCAGTGTCCATGACATCGAGGATGCATATGACATTTGTAAGGCCGGGGGAGGCAACTACTACCTCCGGGTGAAACAACTCCGGAAGGGCTTCGTCTCGGCCTTGGAAGATTCAAATAAGAACGCCGAGGACGACCTCTTTTGCGTCTCGGGGGACTGGGAGTTCGGCGCTGGTGAGGACAGAACGCACACGGTCCCGCCACCTCGGGGTCGTCCCAAGTAAATATCATCCCTCGATTTTGCTCATTTTATTCACCCTTCAAATTGCCAAACTGATGTCTTGTCATATCGTGCAGATCTGCGAGAGAGGCAGCATCGTGCGGCGTGTGACGGCTGGAAAAAGAATGTAGCTGACCACTAATGGACCAGCGCATTCTGCTCGCTCGGTTCTACCGAAGTCGGTGGACGTGGGAGTCCGTTTGGGTCCGACCCTTTCGTAACCGGAGGGGGTAGAGGCGTGCATCAACATTTCTTTAGTGTGGGTGTGCCAGATTTTCTATTTTACTTGGAATTGTAAATGGGGATCCGGAGATCGACCTTCGCAAGTAAAAAGGAAATCAACTTCTTTCAAGTTTTGCATTGCACATATATTTAAGAAAAGAGACATTTTTCTTGATTTGCCGTGAAAGGCGATTTTTTGGCGTTTATAGCCGATTTTTGGCGTTTATAGCCGATTTTGGCGTTTATAGCCGATTTACAATTCTTATCAATAATGAAAGACAAGAGTTGTGATTTTTGTCTCTTTTGAAAAAATACAAACTACAATGAAAAGCAAGAAAATGAGGATCTAACTTCTCAGGAGATTGTGGAGGACCCGTTCAGATTGACGGTCACAAGCCATATATGGACTTCGCCATCATCCATGCAGATGAGAATAGAGGATGCTATTGATTCGCTTGGCTTGGCTATACCTCAGGCTTTTAGAAGACAGACCAAAAGGAGGTCCTATGTCTAATAAAAAACTAAGTAGACGGGCTGCGTCTAAGCCATTGGAGGCAGAAGGAGAAGGCAAGGACCTTGGGGGGGTACCCCCTAATGGACTTTTGTCACCTTATAGTGGTGGTCGGTGTAGAACTTCAGCAGAGTTTTCTCTCTTTCTTTCTCTGGATTTCTGTGCTTTTTTCTGATCTAGGATCTGTCTTCTTTTTTCGATGATCTCTGTGATTTTTCCGATCTGGAATTCGTTGGAATGCTCTCCTATTTATAGGCTTTTAGGTAGCCATTTAGGAGGATTTATGAGCCTTAATTGTCATAAAGCTACATAAAGGGAGGAGTTACAAGATTGAATTCTTTATTTTGTAACTCCTTTTTCTTGGCTTCTGATTGGCTGGAGGAGATTGAGGGCTTTTAATCGCCTTTAATCGCCATGATGGGAGGGGTTTCATGGGTTAAATGCTATGAATCTTTTGACTTGTAACTCCCGAATGCTTGCTTCTGATTGGGCCGTGCAAAGAAATGGATTAATGACTGTAATATAGCTAGTCAATTAATCGCATTAAGTGGTCGCCGAGCAGTTGAAAAGTCGCGGGCCGTGCCGCGTCTTTTGGGATTCTTCTGGCGATGATCAATGATGGATCTTCATGTAGATTGGCATCAGATGACCATGTAATTTCAGGTATTGGTTGCCAATAGCGGGTCGGTGCCATTTGTCCTATCGATTTCTTGATCGGTCGGGTAGAAAGCACACTTTTTGGTTGACCGGTTGGCGATCAATGTTGATTTTTATACTCTTGATGATTGACCCGTGATTTAGACGGATGTCAAAGGATTTGGTGTCTCAAAAGTATGAATTTTGGAAAATACCAAAGGTCGGACGCTTCGAATCGCGAAAAAACGGCGAAAAATGGGGTTTTCGGGGCCCTCCTGGCGATCCCGGGCCCCAGGGTCGTAGGGGTCTGCGACCCTGGAGGGATTTTCCCCCTTTTTGTCCCGTTTTGTGTCCGTTTTTGCTGTTTTTCGATTCTTTTTTCTTCTGTATTTTTCCTTGACATTTTTTATCATTTATTGGCCTGATTTCCCTGTAGAAAACCTGATGGGGATCCTTGCATTTTTTTTTGCAAAGTTTCCAATTTTCTGAGAAAGCCGAAGACTTTGTTGCGTAAAGCTGCCGATTTTCCGTTAGAAGCTGAAACTGGGTCAAACGATGTCGGAATGACCTGAAATTTGGGGTGAAGCCTGCTGAGTAATAAATAAGACCAACCATAGGCTTTTTTTTGAGTTTTGAAGCCGTTTGGGGTCCTATCACTAGTAGACTTGCTTTTATCGCGACGAAGATGTCGCGGCTTGATGTGAGGTCAACCGATGTCTTATTGACTTGAAATTTGACAAGGAACCTATTGGAGTCATTTTAAGATGATCCATAGGCTTTGTCTTGGGAACTATGGTCCCGGAGAGCTTCACCGCCGAGAGGCTTGATTTAGTTGTTCGAGGGTTGATGTAGGGTCAAACGTTGTCTGTTTGACTCGGAACTTGACGTGGAGCCTTTTGGATGTAATTTGAGACCATCCATCGGCTCTGATCGAAGATTTGGTGTCTCCGATGCTTTCACCGCTGAGAGCTCCTTTTCAGCTGCCGGAGAAACGAAGTTAGGCCAAATGATTTTGAAATGGCCCGAAACATCTTGTGTACTCCTCTTTTGGCTGTCTTGAAGGATCTTGCAGTTTTTGTTTGATTCTGACAAGATTTGATTTTTTGGAAGTAGCATTGCCTATTTATAGCAGGTTTCGACTTCATGCAGTTTTTTGGATCTTGAAGAAGCAAGGTGACATTTTTGGTGTCAACAAATGCCCCCTCGAGGTGCAGCGACGAGTTGCTTAACTTTTGTAGTCGATGTGCCTCGAAGAGATTTTGTGAAGGAGAGCTTGTGACTTGACCAAGAGTCTTTGAGCAATTTTTCTTTTTGGTATTTGTAGCCTTTTGAGCTTCCAAGGGAATTTTATAGTAGTGAAAGGGATCACGTACCATCTCGAGGCAAAGTCTTGAAGATGACATCCGGGATGTGGATTTGGGTTTTGACCTTGTGACCTAACAGGCTGTATGTGGCAGGTTAGGGGGTCGGGTTTGGTTTTAACCGTGTGACCCAACAAGCTGTATGTGGAATGTTGGGGGATCAATTTTGGTTTTGATTTTGTGACCTAACAGGCCTTATGTGGTCGGTTAGGGGATCAAGTTTTGGTTTTTTGGTCTTGTGACCTAACAAGCTATATGTGGCAAGTTAGGGGACCAGGATTTGGTTTGGATTTTTGCGGAATGTCAATTTCAAGATTTCAACTCAATTTGGTAGATGAGGCTGGATGGTTTGATTTTTGGAAGCTCATGGGGCTTGGAATTCTCTTTTGTATAGTCGAATCAACTTAAAAGAGGCATGGAACCATTTTTATATGCTCTTGGTAAGAGGGATTTCTCTTTGACTAAAAGCCCAAATTTTTTTTTTTTTTAGTGCCTAGGTGGTCAAACCTGGCTCATATGGGCTAACCCATGGGATCTTAAGCTTTTGAAATAGCTTAGATCTCATATGGTGTCATTTTTATAAAGAATATCCAAAAATATCTCCTTTGGATAGAGAATATCTAAGAATATCTTTACTTGGAGAGAATCTCTCATGTTCCCTTTATTTTGGGAGAGAATATCTCAAGATATCTTCCTTTGGGAAAGAATCTTTCATTGATCCTATCTTTTGGGAGAAAATCTCTCATTGATTTCTTTTTGGGAGAGAATCCCTCAAGATATCTTTCTTTTGGGAAAGAATCTTTCTAATTTCTTTCTTTTGGTAAGGTTACTAATTAGTAACACTTACCTCTTTCTTCTTTCCTTCTTTGGTTTGCTCTCTTCTATAAAAGCAAGGAGGAGGTTGGATCTCTTGTTCTTATTGCTTTCTTTTGCAATAATCGCAAGAGGGCTTCAAGACCAAGAGTTCTTCTTCTTCAAGATCTTCAAGACTTTTCTTCTTCTTCTCCATCAATGGCTTCAAGTAAGTTCCCTTTTTCAAGAAAACCCCATTGTAGGAAAAAGGTTCTTTTTTTTTGTTTCTTTCTTTTCTTTTCTTTTTTTTTTCACGTGTTTGCTCTTTTTTTTACATTTTTTTCTTATCCCTTTTTTTTTCATGGCTTTTTTTTTTGCATGTGTTTTTTTTGTGGGCCGAACGGACAGATCCGTACGGCCACGTGGCCTGTGGGCCAGCCGTTTTTTCTCTCTCTTTTTTTTTTGAGAAAGTTTCTTTTCTTTTTTTTTTTGTTCTTTTTCTTTCTCCTTTCTCCTTTTTTTTTTGAGAAAGTTTCTTTTTTTTTTTTTTTTTGCTCATCATGATAATGCATTTTTTTTAAACCAAGATGTTCATGCATGTATATTTTTTTGTAAATTGAATTGTAGCATGATGTGATAGCATACCTGAAAGTTTTCACAAATTTGAGAATTTGGAGATCGCAGCGATGTTGAGCCCTTCCTGATTTTACAGAGACTTTGAGGTTTCGAAAGTTTGGAGTTTCGGAGCTCGCAACAATGTTGAGCCCATCTTCAAGCTTTCTATTTCTTTCGGGATAGTTCCTTTTCTTCGGAATTGCCCCGGCATCATGTCAAAATTTCGCCGGAATTTTTTTTAGCGAGATTCTGTCATTTTGATGTTTGATCGTTTTCTTTTTCATCCTTTGCAGGTGGTTCTTCCTGAACGAACAAGGGTAAAGAGCCTGCTACAAGCGTACCTCGTCGATCTGCTAAATCTTCTAATCCGGCCGTTCAGTAGGCCTTTAAGAAGGTCCAGTATGTTGAGAGAAATCTGGAAGAGTGCGACTCCCTCAACAGAGATGAGATGAGGCAGCGCCTGATCGCTCTCAAGGGAGAGGAATTCTATAAGATCATGGCAAGCAGTCGTCCATGGGTGATGGAAGATCAGAGTGTTTTACCCAAGCTTACCTTCTTCTTTGGTGATGCCGTCCCTAATGACATGACATACCAGAGGAGATGTTTTCAGTTCTCTTTCACAGCAGATGGTGAGAAGAAGACTGTTGCTACCCGGTCGACGTTTGATCGCACCGTCTCGATCATGAGCCTTGCCCCCATGTGCTCTAAGAGGGAAGATCCTCCAAGCTGGGTGAGAAGGACAAATGTAATCAAGACCGGGGTTTTTGTTGGTGGTTCTCCTGGATATACGGAGAGGTCGCCTGCTGACATGGACCTGTTGATGCCATCCAGCGGCTACCAGGGCTCTGATTATATGTCGGTCGATTTGAGACTGGTGGGCCTTGGTATTTTCAGCGGTGACGGCAGCAATTGGATAAATCCTTTTCGACTTCGTGGCCGTTTCAATGCTGACTCCGAGTGGAAGTCGTGGATTGATCGCGTCCTGCTGATTGGTGGCACCGTTTTGAAGGAAGCCGGGATTTTTGATGCGGTCCGCGCCTTTAGGGAGACCGTGATCTTTTCCGGCGAGGCCTTGATGGCTATGCTGGAGTCATTCCTCCCACAAACCAATACCTTCGTTGTGACGAATGGTGAGATTGGTTTCTCTTTGAAGGAGCTGAGCGCCATTATTGGATTGCCCATCCTTGGCAAACTCTATGAGGAGTTTATGCCGATCGACAGCGTCCTTGAGGAGCAGTCTGAGGAGTTCAGGCTTCTGTACTTTCAGCTCTTCGCCTTCTATTTTTTTTTAAGGAGAAGGAGGGTTCGAAAGTTAGATCCAGCAGTTGGAAGAGTTCTAGCTCTTCGTACCCCAACTTTTTTTATAGCAGGGAGTCTTCTGATAGTGCGACCCAGGAAGCCAGGGTTCAGGATCCAAGTTCGAAGACGATCTTGGCTATGCAAGAAGAGTTGAGAGATTTCTGTGCAAGTACAAACGCCATATGTCCTGACATTGCACTGCGGAGAGATCTCGCTGTTTACCTCACTTATTGGCTTGGTGAGGCTATTTTTGCTGGAGGAGATGGAATGCACATCAGGCCGCATTGTATTTTTCCGGCTTGTCAGAGGCGTTTGGAGAGCAGCTTGCTTTGGTGCCAGCCCTTTACTCTTACCTGTGTACCGAACTGCAGGCTGCTATTTTTTTGGTTCGGCTTCGGCTTCCCATGAACAGGGTATTTTCAGCCCACATCTTTTATTCATGGTATGTGTACCACTGTCCTGGCTTCCACCGGCTGGGTGCTACTGTTGGAATTTGAGATGAATTTGAGATGACTTGAAAGTCTTTTGATGAATTGAAGAAGTTAGCATCTCAAGTATTGTTTTGAGTTGGAATTCTTGTCAACACATTGTCACAAACATGATGTTAATAAGCTGGTATTGATAGAGCTGAAAAGAAGAATCAGAAGTGAAACAGTCAGGAATTCAGAATTCCTGAAGCAGAACACGCGGTCGACCGGGCTCTTCATGCGGTCGACCGAGCAAGAAGAAACCTGCAGAAACAGAAAAAAGGCACCTCTCAGTTATTTTCGTGACACAGTGTGTCTTCGGTCGACCGAGCCCCCAGGATGTCGACCGAGCTCGAAATTGTCTGTTTTCCAGTCAATGTCTTCGGTCGACCGAGCAAGCCAGGATGTCGACCGAGCACGGGAACCAGAGTTGCGCAGAATTAGAAGTTTTTGCACGAAAATTCAGCACAGTTATCTATTTCATTTGGGAATCTTTCTAAACGAATTGTAGCCCGTTTTGAATACAATTAAGGGTTATCAAAACCTATAAAAAGGCATGTAAGGGTCGTTCTTAAAGAGACACCAGAAGAGAAGAGTTTTAGAGAGTTATAGAGAGAGTTTTGGAGAGAAGAAGAGTGCTGGTGCTGTGTTGCTGTGTTGCTGCATTATCAGACGTTTTCTACAACAATTGTGGACGAGATTATGCTCTAGAAGATGGTGATTCGTCCATGAGTTAAGTGTCTCTCTTTTATGCTTTAGATTTCAATTTGTAAGGGATTGAGAGAGAAAGAATTATAGAGGGGAAGGGCTGTAGACAGAATTAATCTTCTACTCTGTTCTTACATCAAGTTGGTGCTTGGTGTTTAGGGTTTGTTGATCCTATCTGTGGGTGCAGATAAATTGTAAAGGGAGTCGGTGCTTCCTAGATAGTTGGTGCTATCTGAAACTCAAGGGAGTAGGTGTTTCCTAGATAGTTGGTGCTATCTGAAACTAAGGGTTGGTGCTCTTTGTCGTTGGTGCGACTAAATAAGATTCAGATCTGTCCCGGATTGGTGTTCGGACAGTCTTTGAACCATGGACGTAGCCTTTCGGTGAACCACGTTAAATCTGGTGTTATTGTGTGGTTTGACTTGTTTTGTTGTTGAATTGGACCTGTTTTTAGAAATCACTGATTCACCCCCCCCCCCCCCCTCTCAGTGATCGCGGTATCCAACAATTGGTATCAGAGCCAGGTTCCCTTGATCAGTTTAATACGCTAAGGGTGATCTCTTGTCAAATCACATGGCAGTCAATACGGGGAATATGAAAGCACCTCTGTTTGATGGTTCTAATTACTCCTTTTGGAAAATTAGGATGCAAGCCTTCATCAAATCTCTTGGCTATGATGTTTGGGAGGCTGTCAGAGCCGGTTACAATGCTGCCACCGTACCCAATGATACAGCATCGAAGAAGTTGGCAGACAATGACTCCAAGGCGCAGAATGCACTCTTTAGTGGCCTTGTGGACAGCGAGCTTGTCAAAGTAATTGCATGCAAAACAGCCAAGGAAATTTGGGACAAGTTGCAAAGCATACATGAAGGTGATGAGAAGATTAAAGAAGCCAAATTGCAAACTCATCGCTCTCAATTTGAATCTCTTCGCATGGAGGAAAGCGAGAATGTTGACTCGTATATGCAACGAGTGAATGAAGTCACGAATGACATTCGTGGACTAGGGGAGGAGATTAAAGAGCCGGTCATCGTAAAAAAGGTTCTAAGATCTCTTCTTCCCCGGTTTGATTCAAAAGTCTCAGCCATTGAAGAAGCCAAAGATCTGAATGCATTTTCCATGGATGAATTACATGGTTCTCTAACTGCCTATGAGATGCGCATAGGAAAGACGTCTTCATCCGATAAAGAAGCGGCCTTCAAAGTTCAGAAAAAGGCAAAAGAGACTGCTGGTCATGATGTTGATTCTGATGATGATGAGCTTGAGGCTCAATTTGTTAGAAAGTTGAAGAAAGGAAGCATTGGCAAGTACAAAGGGAAGCTACCCTTTAAATGCTTCAATTGTGGAGGTATTGGTCACTTTGCTGCGAAGTGTCCCCTAAAAGAAGACGATGATAATGACTCTTATGCTGAAAAGAGTAAAGGAAAGAGAAATTTCAGAAAGAGGGGCAAAGCTAAAAACTTTCTATGTCAACAAGATGACAGCACGTCTGAATCTTCAGACGATGATGAATCAACCGAAGCTCTCTTCATGGTCACTGTTGAAGAAGAAGAAGAGCTAGATCCTGAAGAGGATGAGGAGGCTGAAGTCAATCTTGAAGAGGAACTCATAGCCGCACTTGAGGAGCTAAGCATGGAACGCAAATCAAGTAAGAAAAATCTGAAACTTCTCCATGAATCTGAAAGTTCTATTATTTCTTTGAAAACTCAAGTAGAAGAATATAAAAGAATGGTAGAAGTCCTTGAAAACCAAATAAGTATCAAAAAGGAAGAGGCTATGAAACTTGAAACTGAGATCGCTAGAGCAAAGGCTGAAAATTTGGAAAATAGCAAAAAACTCAAAGCGCTCCAAGTGATTGAAGGGACTATGAAACTCAATGAACTACTGAAAGTTCAAAGACCAGCCCACTTCAGATTCGGTCTAGGATTTGAGAAAGGTGAATCCTCTAAGATTGCACCTCCTGAAAAGAAAAAGTTTGTGAAGCAAGTCACTGCACCTTCTAACTCTATGAAGCCCACTCAACCTAGAAAGGAGTCCATTCCTCTTAGAAAGGTAATGAAGATTAACCAGCCACAAAGAAGATATAAATTCTATGGTTATTGCTTTCATTGTAATAGGTTTGGACATAAAAGAGCTGATTGCAAATTCTATGTAAGAAACAGTCCATTTGTGACTAGGAATCCTTTTTCAATCCTAAGTAGCCACAAAATTGAGTGCTATACGTGTCATAATTATGGACACTTGGCTAGGGATTGTAGGTTGCATATTGCTAACAAGTTTCAGGTTGAAAAGAAACCCAAGTTAGTTAAGGCTTGGAGAGCAAAGCAAAGTGCAGAAAGTCCCAAAGAATCTCTCATTGTGCAAACGGCATTCAATGCACAAAAGAAGACAGCACCATGGGTCCTTGATAGTGGTTGTTCAAGCCATATGACTGGTGATAAAGATAAATTCATCAAATTACAGCACTATGAAGGCGGTTCAGTGAAGTTTGGCAACAATGATGGTGCCAAAATATGCGGAAAAGGTGTTATTCAGCTTATGGCAAACAAGATCAGATCTGAAGAAGTCTTATATGTGTCTGGATTGAGACACAACTTGCTTAGTGTGAGCCAGATCTGTGACAAGGGTCACGAAGTCATCTTCACAAAGAATGGGTTTGCCATCAAGAAGAGTAGCAACAGGAAAACAGTGGCAACTGGATCAAGAACTGCTGGAAATCTCTATACACTGTCAGATGGAGCTGAAAAGACCTGCTTGATGAGTCGGACAGAGGAAAGTTGGTTGTGGCACAAACGCCTTGGGCATCTAAGCTTTGACAACATGTCAAAGATTTGCAATTCAAAGGCTGTAAGAGGCATGTCTAAAGTTGAAAAGCCTTCCAATCCCATTTGCGACTCTTGCCAAAAGGGAAAGCAAACGAGGGTTATGTTCAAGTCAAAGGAGCATCATTCCAAGAAACCTCTTGAGCTAGTGCACACTGATCTCTGTGGACCGATGCGAACTCAAAGCACCAATGGAGATAAGTATTTCATGTTATGCATTGATGATTATACTCGTATGACATGGGTATTGTTTCTTAAGCATAAGCATCAAGCACTTGATCGTTTTAAAGTGTTTAAAGCACAGGTTGAAAATCAATTGGAAAAACGTATCAAGATCTTAAGGTCTGATCGTGGAGGCGAGTTCACATCTGAAGAGTTCACTAAATATTGTGAACATCATGGCATTCAAAGACAGTACTCAGCCCCTAGAACTCCACAGCAAAATGGAGTTGTGGAACGGAAGAATCGCACCGTACAAGAGATGGCTCGTACGATGCTAAGTGAAAGCAAGATGGCTGACAAGTATTGGAAAGAGGCAATTCATACGGCCGTATACATTCAAAATCGATGCTTGATCAGGCCACATGAAGACAAAACTCCCTATGAGCTATGGTTTGGAAGAAAAGCAACCGTCAAGCACTTCAGAGTCTTCGGCAGCAAGTGTTACATCAAGCGGCTCGAACAAAATCCGGGCAAATTTGAAGAAAGAGCTGACGAAGGTATATTTCTGGGTTACTCCTCTACTAGCAAGGCATATAGGTGTCTTAACAAAAGAACCAGAAAAATCATAGAAAGTGCTGATGTTAGAATTGATGAAAACTATGAAGCAAAGAATGGAACTCATAATGACAGTCCAGTTTATGAGGACTCGAGTGAGATTGATGATGAGATGGCTGAATCTAATGATTCTGAGAAATCAAAGGATGACTCAGAAGATACTTCACCTAAGAAGCACAGCACTTGGGTAGAGCAACACCCTAAGGATCAAATCATTGGAGATCCTAAGGCAGGCGTTCAAACTAGACAAAGTGTAGTTAGCAATTACTCACTTGTGTCCACCATTGAACCCAAGACTGTGGCTGAAGCCAGTCTCGATGAAAGTTGGTTGAAAGCTATGCATGAGGAGTTGGAGCAAATTGAGAAGAACTCCACATGGGAACTTGTTCCTAGACCTACTGATAAGAATGTTATTGGTACTAAATGGGTCTTTCGGAATAAGCTGAATGAAGATGGTCAAGTCATTAGAAACAAAGCAAGGTTGGTTTGTAAAGGCTATGCTCAAGTTGAAGGCATAGATTTTGAAGAGACCTTTGCACCGGTGGCTCGTCTGGAAGCTATTCGAATGTTTCTTGCATTGGCAGCATACAAAACCTTCAAGGTATTTCAGATGGACGTAAAGTCAGCTTTCTTGAATGGCTTACTTGAAGAAGAAGTCTACATTGAGCAACCTGATGGTTTTCTCATCAGCAAAAATTCAGATCTAGTGTGCAAGTTGAAAAAGGCTCTTTATGGACTGAAACAAGCGCCAAGGGCTTGGTATGCAAGGCTGGATCTCTATCTCCGCAAGATCGGTTTTGGAAAAGGAATGGTTGATAGCAATCTGTATGTCAAAACTGAGTTAAGCAAACAGCTGGTTGTCATTGTTTATGTTGATGACATAATCTTTGGTGGCAATGATGAGGAGATGTGCAGGAATTTTGCTGAAGCAATGAAGAAAGAATTTGAGATGTCAATGCTTGGAGAACTAAAGTTCTTTCTTGGTTTACAAGTTCAGCAGCTGAAACATGGTATCTTCATATCACAAATGAAGTACATTAAGGAAATGCTGAAACGGTTCAATATGGAAGACAGCAAGCCAGTGAGCACACCAATGACAACGAACACGAAGCTTAGCAAAGATGATAAGGCCTCGTCCGTTGATCATACCACCTATCGCTCTATGATAGGAAGCTTGCTCTACTTGACTGCTACAAGACCAGATCTTCTACAAGCAGTATGTATGGTTGCACGTTTTCAAGCAGCACCAACTGAAACGCACCTTACAGCAGTGAAAAGAATCTTTCGATATCTGAAAGGTACTATGGAGCTTGGTATCTGGTATCCCAAAGGCAAATCCTTCACTCTTGTTGCATATTCTGATGCCGATTGGGCTGGATGCGTAGATGATCGCAAGAGTACCAACGGCGGCGCATTTTATCTTGGAGAAGATTAGTTGCTTGGCATAGTAAGAAGCAAGACTCAGTATCCCTTTCGACAGCGGAAGCGGAATATATTGCAGCGGCAACATGTTGTACGCAAGTGTTATGGATGCGGCAAATGCTCTCTGATCTAGGAGTTCCTACAACGGATCCTACGCCGATCCTATGTGACAACACGAGTGCAATTCATATATCTAAGAATCCTGTTCAGCACTCTCGAACAAAGCATGTAGCAATTCGTTATCATTTTCTAAAAGATAAAGTTGCTGATGGAGAGGTCAAGTTGGAGTATGTTCCAACAACTGAGCAAGTGGCTGATATTTTCACGAAACCTCTGCCAAAGGAAGTCTTCGAGTATCTCCGGAAAAAGTTAGGAGTTACTCACTCTCCTAAACCGTAGGAGTTGTGCTTGAAAGGGGGAGCAATGCATTCATTGAAAATCCTATTCGCTCCTCGGTTTGGTCCCTTTGGACTTGTTGTCAAAGGGGGAGAGATGTTATGATAGCAGGGAGAGATGTTATGCTATGATAGCAAGGAGAGATGTTATGCTATGAAAGCTAGGGGGAGATTGTTAACAGTGCATGGTTGTTATTTCAGAATTTAGAATTGGTTCCAAGTGAGTGTTGAAAAGAACTTGGAATAGCTGCAAGCTGGAGTTGAAAGTGTTGAAGTTCCAATAGTGTTGCCAACAATTCCAAAGGGGGAGATTGTTGGAATTTGAGATGAATTTGAGATGACTTGAAAGTCTTTTGATGAATTGAAGAAGTTAGCATCTCAAGTATTGTTTTGAGTTGGAATTCTTGTCAACACATTGTCATAAACATGATGTTAATAAGCTGGTATTGATAGAGCTGAAAAGAAGAATCAGAAGTGAAACAGTCAGGAATTCAGAATTCCTGAAGCAGAGCACGCGGTCGACCGGGCTCTTCATGCGGTCGACCGAGCAAGAAGAAACCTGCAGAAACAGAAAAAAGGCACCTCTCAGTTATTTTCGTGACACAGTGTGTCTTCGGTCGACCGAGCCCCCAGGATGTCGACCGAGCTCGAAATTGTCTGTTTTCCAGTCAGTGTCTTCGGTCGACCGAGCAAGCCAGGATGTCGACCGAGCACGGGAACCAGAGTTGCGCAGAATTAGAAGTTTTGCACGAAAATTCAGCACAGTTATCTATTTCATTTGGGACTCTTTCTAAACAAATTGTAGCCCGTTTTGAATACAATTAAGGGTTATCAAAACCTATAAAAAGGCATGTAAGGGTCGTTCTTAAAGATACACCAGAAGAGAAGAGTTTTAGAGAGTTATAGAGAGAGTTTTGGAGAGAAGAAAAGTGCTGGTGCTGTGTTGCTGTGTTGCTGCATTATCAGACGTTTTCTACAGCAATTGTGGACGAGATTATGCTCTAGAAGATGGTGATTCGTCCATGAGTTAAGTGTCTCTCTTTTATGCTTTAGATTTCAATTTGTAAGGGATTGAGAGAGAGAGAATTGTAGAGGGGAAGGGCTGTAGACAGAATTAATCTTCTACTCTGTTCTTACATCAAGTTGGTGCTTGGTGTTTAGGGTTTGTTGATCCTATCTGTGGGTGCAGATAAATTGTAAAGGGAGTCGGTGCTTCCTAGATAGTTGGTGCTATCTGAAACTCAAGGGAGTAGGTGCTTCCTAGATAGTTGGTGCTATCTGAAACTAAGGGTTGGTGCTCTTTGTCGTTGGTGCGACTAAATAAGATTCAGATCTGTCCCGGATTGGTGTTCGGACAGTCTTTGAACGTGGACGTAGCCTTTCGGTGAACCACGTTAAATCTGGTGTTATTGTGTGGTTTGACTTGTTTTGTTGTTGAATTGGACCTGTTTTTAGAAATCACTGATTCACCCCCCCTCTCAGTGATCGCGGTATCCAACAGCTACACAGGATGATGATCCTTTGATGATTCGGCTGGCTAAGGGCAAAGTCGTGTCCGAATCACTTTTGTTTGCTCGCATGAGGATCTGACGGTTCAGGGACGTCGAGATGGGGCAGTCTTCAGTGAAGCTTTCTCCGGAGTTGCGGAAGAAGGCTTTTGATCTTGGTGCTTCCCGAGACTCTACTAGGGCGAGGTCGGGAAGGCATTACTCCTTGACGAACACAGAGAAGGAGTGGCTTTTCAGCATACGTGTCGGCACGATGGTGTACCACAGACATCTTTTCATCGACATCCAGCCGTATGTACCCTCTCGCTTTGCTTTGCAATTGGGCTTTTCTCAAGGCGTTGTTGGAGCGCCTTCAAGCATGGTGAAGCGCTTTGGAGGTTTATAGGACGGGAGAAATGCATGGGCTTTCTATAGTGCTGAAGACACTACAGCCATGATCTCTTATCCTGTGTTGTTGACTTCCCGGACTGCCGGCTTTGCAAAGTGGTTTGCGGAGAGCTTTTCGGCATATCGGGGGCTTTCTAAGAAGGAGCTTGATGTGAAGCTGGCATCTAGAAAGGGCCTTGGAAAGTCGGATGGCGGGCGAGAAGAAGTTTGGGCCTTCCTTTCTGGAGAGAAGCATAAGATAGGCTTTCTCGGTGACCAGGGCGTCATTGGTTCTGAAGCTGTTCGAGAATACCTGATGAGGCTTTAGAGCAGCTAGAACAGGAGGAAGCCGAACTTGGTGCTTGGATGCAAGCGGCGCAAAGGCAAGCTTCCATGGAGTCTATTGGCAAGAGTAGACCATCCAGTGAGGAGTCAAGTGGGAAACCTGACTCTGACAGCGGTGCAGGTTCCTCTAAGAAGCGAGCCCGCAGGAGTAAGAGGAGGAGGAGTCATCATCGCAGCAAGGGGCAGCATGAGGACTCTCCTAACTTGGAAGTACCTCTTACTATCAATGAGGAGGCGCCAGGGGATGCTGACGAGCCTCTAGAGAAGAGAAGCCGAGAAGAAGAGACCGTCGGTGAAGGTATGATTCTTCCTTTTTCTCTTTCCATTTCTTTTCATGGGATTTTTCCATGTCTTGATTTGTTTTATCTCCCTACTGCTCCTCTTTCTTTATTTTTAGCAGAGGAAGACTTGGCGATGCCTGAGGTTCCAACCGATGAGGTGGTGACGGATCCTGTCTGGGCACCTGAAGAAGAACCGAGGGACTCTGGAGTGAATCCAGAATCTCCAATTGGTATGACTCTTTTTTTTTTTTTGCTTTCTTTTTTTTTTGTCTGTGACTTGGTTTGCTAACATTTTTCTTGTCAGCTAACTTGCCACAGGATTCCGATGACTTTGAACCATCGATGGACGCAAATGTTGATGATGCTTCCGATGAGTTCATGGAGGAAGAGAGTCTTCCGCCAGTCGTCGAAGAAGGTATTTTGTAGTAATGACCCTGATAATGATTTTCAAACAGGATCATATTCATACCTTTTTGTGTTTCTTTGGCAGGTTTTGAGGTGACAGCGGAGAGTCCGTTGCTTCCTTCAGAACCAGAGCAAGAGATGCCAGAGGTCGATCCAGAGGTAGAGACTCCTGGGACCAGTTCTGACACTGTTGAGGAGATACCTCGTGCTGAGATTCCTTCCCGAGCAGCTCCAACTGGAAAGAGTTCTTTTGTTACTCTTCCAACGGGTGATGACATGAGCAGCCAACCAATGGAGTTGGGCGAATCATCAGCTGGGCCATCTCTTCTTTTTGCGAAGAAGGTGGTGGTGCGGGTTCTGAGCTCTTTGATTGAGACTCTCCTTTCTGGGCACTTGGATGTCGGATTTGGCATGATCCAGCATGTGCAGGAGATTCTCAGTGATGCCGAAGAGGCTGGTCTGGATGTCACAGGTGCCAGGACGATCGTTGATAGGATCATTGCACTGGGTGACAAGTGGTTTGGGACCATGGGTTTTGCTGACGACCAGTTCTTCAAGGAGATGTTCCTGGACCCTGCTGATAAGGCTAAGTCTGACCTGAATGAGGCTAAACAAAGCAGGAAGCAGATAGTCCGAGAGAAGAACTTAGAAGTGCTAGCCATCATTGGGCTGACACATGACCTTAACATCCTTGATAGGGAGGTCAATGAGGCCAGGAAACGTCTTGAGCATTTAAAGGCACAAGTCGCTGCCAAGTGGGCTGCTATAACAGAGGCTCGCGATAGGGAGAGTGCTCTGATTCGCCGGGTTGCAGATGCTGATCGAGTCCTTGAAAGGAAGTTTCAAGAGGACAAACAATGACAAACTGCTCGGGATAAGCTTCTCGGTGTGAAAGAAGGGTTACAGCCCACCCCAGCATCTCATGGCAAGTTCCTGAAGAAGCGTGCCCTGGATTCCCTAACAGCTAAGCCAATTGCTTGAGGAGTTGAACTCTTGGCTGGAGACCATTTTTGGCTGAGCCCCTGATTTTTGTAGCAGAAACTATCCTTCTTTTTTTTTGGTACCACATGTATTTTTTGGTACTCTTTTTTTTGTTTTGTAGTGCTTGTGAACACTTTCTTTTTTTTTTGGTACCACATGCATTTTTTGGTACTTTTTTTTTTGTTTTCCCTATGCTCACTTAAATCTTTTTGTGATGAAAGTAATTGCTAAATGGGATGCTTTTTTTTTGTTTTCCCTACACTCACTTAAACCTTTTTGTGATAAAAGTAATTGCTAAATGGGATGCTCCTTTTTTTTTGTTTTCCCTACGCTCACATAAATCATTTTATGATAAAAGTAATTGCTAAATGGGATTTGATCAAAAGCTTGTCATTTTGTGAAAGTATTTCGTCAAACGATTGTTTTGGCATGAAAGCCAGATTTTTGTTTGTGGCATGGAAGCCGATTTTGTGGCATTGATAGCCGGTTTTGGTGGCATCTATAGCCGGGTTTTTTGAAAGCCAATTTTTTTTTGTTTTGTGGCATTGATAGCTGGTTTTGTTTTGTGGCATTGATTGTTGACACAAAAAATGTCACTTTGCCTCTTCAAGATCCAAAGAGCTACATGAAGTCGCAACCTGCCATAAATAGGCAATGCTACTTCCAAAAAATCAAATCTTGTCAGAATGAAATAAAAACTGCAAGATCCTTCAAGACAGCCAAAAGAGGAGTACACAAGAAGTTTCGGGCCATTTCAAAATCATTTGGTCTAACTTCGCTTCTCCGGCAGCTGAAAAGGAGCTCCCGGCGGCGAAAGCATCGGAGACACCAAATCTTCGATCAGAGCCAATGGATGGTCTCAAAATACATCAAAAAGGCTCCACGTCAAGTTCCGAGTCAAACCGACAACGTTTGACCCTACATCAACCCTCGAACAGCTAAATCAAGCCTCTCGGCGGTGAGAACCACCGAGGCCATCACTCATCAGATAGAGCACATGGACGGCTTCAAAATGCTTACAAAGGGCTACATGTTAAATTTCAGGTCATTTCGACAACATTTGACCATACTTTAACGCTCGGAAGCCAAATCAGGCCTCTCGGCAGCGAAGCTCCCCGGAAACATGGTTTCCAAGACAGAGCCTATGGATCATCTTAAAATAACTCCCATAGGTTCCCTGTCAAATTTCAAGTCAATCGGACATCGGTTGACCGCACATCAAGCCGCGACATCTTCATCGCGACAAAAGCAAGTCTACTGGTGATAGGACCCCAAACGGCTTCAAAACTGAAACAAAATCCGGGTTGGTCTTATTTATTGCTCAGCAGGCTTCACACCAAATTTCAGGTCATTCCGACATCGTTTGGCCCAGTTTCAGCTTCTGACGGAAAATCGGCAGCTCTGCGCGACAAAGTCTTCGGCTTTCTCAGAAAATTGGAAACTTTGCAAAATAAAATGCAAGGATTGTCATCAGGTTCTCTACATGGAAATCAGGCCAATAAATGATCAAATTTCAAGGAAAAATACAGAAGAAAAAAGAATTGAAAAACAGTGAAAACGGACACAAAACGGGACAAAAAAGAGGGAAAAACTCCCCAGGGTCGCCGGCGACCCTGGGGCCCGGGATCGCCCGGTGGGCCCCGGAAACCCCATTTTTCGCCGTTTTTTCGTGATTCTAAGCGTCCGACCTCTGGTATTTTCCAAAATTCATACTTTTGAGACACCAAATCCTCTGACACGGGTCAATCATCAAGAGTATCGAAATCAACATTGATCGCCAACCGGTCAACCAAAAAAAGTGTGCTTTCTACCCGACTAATCGAGAAATCGACAAGACAGATGGCGCCGACTCGCTGTTGGCAACCAATACCTGAAGTTACATGGTCATCTGATGCCGATCTACATGAAGATCCATCATTGATCATCACCAGAAGATTCCCAAAAGACGTGGCACGGCCCGCGACTCTTCAACTGCTCGGCGACCACTTAATGCGATTAATTGACTAGCTTTATTACAATCATTAATCCATTTCTTTGGATGGCCCAATCAGAAGCAAGCATCCGGGAGTTACAAGTCAAGAGATTTATGGCATTTAAACCATGAAACTCCTCCCATCATGGTGATTAAAGGTGATTAAATGCCCTCAATCTCCTCCGGCCAATCAAAAGCCAAGAAAAGGAGTTACAAAATAAAGGAATTAAATCTTGTAACTCCTCCCATTATGCGGCTTAATGACAATAAATGCCCATAAACCCTCCTAAATGGCTACCAAAAAGCCTATAAATAGGAGAGCACTCCAAGAAGAAAAACAGACGGAGAAAAACACACAACAGACTATAGAAAATCCAGAAACTCAGACAGAAAAAGGCATCAGAAGTCTAAGAGAGAAAACTCTGCGGAAGTTCTACACCGACCACCGCTATAAGGTGACAAAAGTCCCTTGGGGGGTACCCCCTAAGGTCCTTCTCCTTCTGCCTCCAAATGGCTTAGACATGGCTTTTCAGCCCGTCTACTTAGTTTTTTATTGGACATAGGACCTCCTTTTGGTCTTTGTCCTCTAAAAACCTGAGGTTATAGCCAAGCCAAGCGAATCAATAGCATCCCTCGTCTCATCTACGTGGATGATGGCGAAGTCCACATATAGCTTGCGACCGTCAATCTGAACGGGTCTCCCACAATCTCCTGAGAAGTTAGATCCTCATTTTCTTGCTTTTCATTGTAGTTTGTATTTTTTCAAAAGAGACAAAAATCACAACTCTTGTCTTCATTAGTGATAAGGATTGTAAATCGGCTTATAAACGCCAAAATTGGCTATAAATACCAAAAAATCGGCTATAAACACCCAAAAAAAATCGCTTTTCACGCAAATCAAGAAAATGTCTCTTTTCTTAAATAAATGTGCAATTTAAAACTTGAAAGAAATTGATTTTCCTTTTTACTTGCGAAGGTTGATCTCCGGATCACACTTGCCAATTCCAAGTAAAATAGAAAATCTGGCACACCCACACAAAGAAATGTTGATGCATGCCTCTGCCCCCCGGTTACGAAAGGGTCGGCCCAAACGGACCCCACGTCCGCCGACCTCGGTAGAACCGAGCAGAAGCGCTGTTCCATCAAGCTGGCACACCGGTGGGACTCGTTCATTGAGAACACGATGCTAGAAATGAAATATTTGCATATCATATCTATTGCTCTATGCTTATACTTCTTTTCTTGATTCCTTGGCTACTTTCTAATTGGTGGCCTATGTTGGGGATTCCGCATCTAAAAAAAAATGAGATGAGATTTTTTGGAATATTTCTAATTCGTTGAATTATTTCCACCCTTCTCTTTTCAAAAAAAAAATCAAAATTTTCATTTTGGATTCAAATTGAGAAACCTTGATCCTTTCCTATCGTTCATCGTGCTTGCAGAAATGTTGAGCCTGTTCGACTAAGGTTTTGGGCCATCGGTTCTCTTCGATGAGTTCATTAAAGATCTAGAAAAAAACAAAAAATCAGATTTTTTCATTTTGGATTTCAAAATTGAGAAACCTTGATCCTTTCCTATCGTTCATCGTGCTTGCAGAAATGTTGAGCCTGTTCGACTAAGGTTTTGGGCCATCGTTTCTCTTCGATGAGTTCATTAAAGATCTATAAAAAAAAACAAAAAAAAAACAGAAAATCAGATTTTTCATTTTGGATTCGAAATTGAGAAACCTTGATCCTTTCTTATCGTTCATCGTGCTTGCAGAAATATTGAGCTTGTTCGACTAAGGTTTTGGGCCATCGTTTCTCTTCGATGAGTTCATTAAAGATATAGAAAAAAAAAACAAAAAAAAACAAAAAGTTAGATTTTTCATTTTGGATTCAAAATTGAGAAACCTTGATCCTTTCCTATCGTTCATCGTGCTTGCAGAAATGTTGAGCCTGTTCGACTAAGGTTTTGGGCCATCGTTTCTCTTCGATGAGTTCATTAAAGATCTAAAAAAAAAAAAAAAAAAAATCAGATTTTTCATTTTGGATTCAAAATTGAGAAACCTTGATCCTTTCCTATCGTTCATCGTGCTTGCAGAAATGTTGAGCCTGTTCGACTAAGGTTTTGGGCCATCGTTTCTCTTCGATGAGTTCATTAAAGATCTAAAATATATATTATATAAAAGACATAGACCACTAAGGTTAAACCAACTGCGTTCTTTGATCATGGTTGATTCAAGGCCTTCCAGAGTGTGGAGACAGCTTGACTGTTCTAGGCAAGGGTCCTCCAAACGGGTTCATTAAGTAATCCTACCCTTACCTGGGGCAATTCTATCAATCGAGATTTCATAAGACCGGGTTAGGAGGCCTATGTGTACTCTCTCGTCTTTTAAATAAATTTTTTTCAAAAATAAATTTTTAAAAATAAAAAAATTTCAAATTTTAAAAAATAAATATAAATAAATAAAAATAAAAAAGATTTTTTAAAAAAAATCTTCAAAGAAATCTTCAAAAAAAAAACTTCCGTCATTTTGGGTTTAGATTGGAGAAATCTTGGTCTCTCCTTTCTGAGCACTGGCGCTCGCGGAAATCGCTGAGCCCGTGTTCAGATTGGAGTGCCTTTTGCTCTCTTTGATGAACCCGATATTGGCCTTTCAAAAAAAAACTCGTCATTTTTGGATTCAGATCCGAGAAATTATGGTTCATTTCTTCTGAATACTGGCGCTCGCGGAAATCGCTGAGACCGTATTTGGATCGGAATACCATCTGCTCTCTTTGATGAATCCAATCTTGACCTTTCAAAATAGGAATCTCATCTCATGGATGCGGTCTCAAACATTTGTGTCTAGCGGTACTAGTACGCCCTTTCAGGGTCTACTGTATTCGCGACCGGCACATTTGTAACTCCAACTTTATATTCTTCTTACCTCGAGCAAGCTCTGCTTCTCGATAAGTCGAATTTAAGTTCACAATTGCCTTCTAGCAGTCACTGGGATGCTCATTTCGGGCTTACCATACCTGCGATCAGAACAATTGTACCCTCTATGGCGTTTTGGCCCTTCTTCATAGTGCTTGGGTCATCTTCCTCTAGCAATTTGAAAAGACAAAACCATAGGATTTCCCATTTATGATCATTATATTTCTTGTGATTACTAATGGATGTGGTCTTGTTTCAGAAATTTTCGAAAAAACTAACAATGGCAGCATTCGCTTACCATTACTTTTCGATGAAAGCAAGCCCCAACTCAGGCTTCAACAGAAGCAACTAACGCGCACCTACAGCGCCCCATCAGTGCGAAGCATCAATCCCTCGGCAACTTCTCTGAAGCTCCGGGTCGACCTCGACTCCCCGGACTATCGTCTTTGGGACGCTGGGACCATTCCCACTTCCGAGGAACAAACTGCTCCTTCCAAGAATCAGAAACTCGCCTCTCAACGTGTCACTTACCGTGACACCAAAGGCGAGCACCAGAAGGCCCGAAGCCCGTGCAGCCCCACGGAAGCCTCGACCAGCAAACGACCAGGTCTATCCCAAGACTTGGTCCCCAAGACCTTCACCAAAATAGAGAAGGTCCCAAACATCTACCAAGCCAGCATTCCTGGCCCCACTCAAGGAGAACCAGTTCTACCCCTCTTGCCTACATGAAAGAGGAGAGACCCATCTCCAACCTGACTCCCAAGTCAACCCAGCATGAGCCGGCTTGTTCTACAAGCCCAAAATCAAGTCATGCATCACAAGGCCTCCGCAAGCACCTGCTAGGCCTACAAACCTGCAGTTCGACCCTTCATCTCTATCAGGGGCCGAACTCCAAAAATTCAAAGCTTCGCTGCAACAGGCGAAGGACAGGGTTTGCATCTGTCCTTGCCCAGCTACAAAGAAGACAGGCTCGGCTGCTGCGCCCCGAGGGAAGCACATCCTTCATCGTCAAAGCCCAGCCAGAGCTGACCGAAGCTCAAAGTGCTCGTCGTATATGCCGCCGCGCGTCGTATCGGCAAAAGAGACTAGAGAAGCAAAGGACCCAGCTCCTACACTTCAAGTCTCTCCCAAATGGGTCGAAAAAGAAAGACCCAACCAAGTTGCTGCCGTCCATATGGTTGGAAAAACCAGAAGACGCCAAAAGTCGCATCAAAATCCATGTCCGACGTCCGATGACCCGCAGCGTCTCCGGACAAGAAGACATTCAGAAGAATCCCCTGCTCCTTCAAGCAAAGGACGGCAGAGTGATCCTTCCTCAAGCTCTTCTTCAAAAAGAATGAGCCCCAGCTCAGTCACCAGGACAGTTTCTTCTTCGAATCACGAAGGATGAACGTCTGGCTACAAATTCTGAGCCACCACCCCGCAATCCACCTCAAGATGATGCATCACCCGCATCCAGCAGTTGGAACAAGGCCAGCAGAGGATTGAAACTCTGATGGAAAACCTTCTCCTCGCCTTCCAAAATCAGGCGAACAATGAACCTCCTCCGAATCATCAAGACGATGAGGTAAATGGAGAAGAAAATGAGTCACCTGCCCTTACCAAAAAGGACGTAGACAGTATCCTCGCCAAAGCAAAAGAAGAGGATATACTCAAGGAGCATGGGATCAAGCCACCATATCCCTTATGGATGGACTCGATCCCGTTCCCCACAAAATTCAAGCATCCTACTCTCCAAACATATACGGGGAAAAGATCAGCCAGATAGCACGTCATCCACTTTAAGATCCTGACGGGAGCTATCGCGGATCAAGATGCACTCAAGATCCGCCTCTTTGCAAGTACCCTAAAAGGTACGGCCTTTGATTGGTACTCCACTCTGCCGGAGGACTCCATCCAAAACTGGGCCATGCTAGAGACACGCTTCCTGACTCCCTTCAAAGGTGAGGATCATCCCGCTACTATGGCTCAGCTGTGCAGCCGAAAACAATGGGAGAATGAGTTAACATATGACTTCATTCACAAGTGGAAAGCAATGGCATACAATGCTCTGATGTATTGCCACAAGCGTCGCTAGTCGACATTTGCCGAAACAACATGAGAGCCTAGAATCCGCTCCATGATCATCGGCAACAAATCAAAAACCTGGGAGAACTCCTAGAAGCTTCCATGGAAGCTGAAACGGTGATTTAAAGACCTCAACAGTAAAGAATCATCAAGAAAAGATGCCAACCGCCATTGCAACCTCAAAACCAAAGAAAAAAGAGGTCCTCAATGTGCAGCAAGTCAGCTCTCAGCCACCAAAGAAAGCTGAAAACAAAGCTGCTGGAAAGAGACCTGAACTCTCTGATGCCTTCAAAGAACGAGTAGAGAAGAAATACCCATTTGATGAAGATGTTGATGAAATCTTCAGGGCTCTTGTGGCAAACGGCGAGCTCACCTTGCCTGAACCAAAAAGACCGGGTGATGTTGGCAAAACCAACGATCCTCGGTACTGTCCATACCATCAGATGATCTCGCATCCTCTCAATCAATGCTTCGTTGTGAGAGAGAAAATAAACGAGATGTGGAAAAACGGAGTCATCACCTTTGACAAAAACTATGGGTCTGCCTCCGTCAACATGGTGACATGTGGACAAACATCAAAATCACCGAAAGAAGAAGATCACTACTTCCTTCAAGGTGAATAAACTCAATCCAAGCGTCCGAGGAACTGGTTCCTTACCCGACACCAGACGGACAACCCATATGGGTACATCCCGATCTCCTGGAAGATGAAAATTGGGAGGTCGTGAAAACAAAGCCTACAGCTCAACAGCGAAGGCAGGCTAGGAAACATCTCCTCAAGCTCAAACGGCAAGAGAAGACCCAGCCAAAATAAGAAGTCAAAGAAAAGGCAAAGGCTTCCTCTACCGCTTCACTATAGGCAACAAAAACATCCCATCCAGAGACTTCAAAGGGGGTAAGAAAATTCACTCTTAGTGATTTCATGCCACCTCAATTCAAAGAAGCCACGCAGGAGGCATCATATTCTTGCAATTCGGTAGTTGGATTCTCCATTGATGGATACGAGTCCAGCGACACCGATGATGGATTCGAATCCAACTACACAGACGAGTGGGAGGAGTCCCTTGAAATAGGAGAATATCTCTCCGATGAAGAATGGGTTCCTGAGAATCATCTTATGCCAGTAATCTGGTATAACCCCCTACAGCCACAAGGATCCTGGTCTGATGATGAAGAAGACCAAGAGGCTGTACAAGAAAATGCTGTTGAACCAGCACCCCTCATTGCTCCAGTGGAAATCAACAATGTTGAGCCACAAAGAGTTGATGAAGAAGAAGATTTGGCTCCCATGCGTAATCTTGAAGAATATGCAAGGATCTTGCAGCGTCTCGCTCTAGAACAAGAGCAAGACCGCATCAACGAGCTTCCTCGCAATCCAGAGCCTGAAGTCCCTGAAGACCATCAGGTACATCCTCCCTTAACTCCTGAAAATGGAGAAAATTGCTGGATAGACGATCCTCTTACATCCGAGGATGAGTCTGACTCCGATCAGGCAGCATCTCCTGTCAGAGCTTCCTGTAATGTGATAATTCGGGATTATAGCTCTTCGAAGCATCGTCTGATGAGAGCACTTACACTCCGGCGACACCTAGCAATGTATCTTCTGGAGCCACCTCATCTCACATGACTTTCACTGAGATGACACCCTCTCAGGTTTCTTCTCCTGAGACTGTGACTTCAAAGTCACACCCTTCCTGATTGAAGAATTCCCAGCTATTGATGCTTGGGACGATGAAGTTGGTCAACGAAGAAGAAAGGTTGCTGGATGCTGTTTAGGACTTGTTCCCGGAAAATGCTCCGTGCAACACAATCACTGAGGATGGCAACTCTGCTGCTGATACATCCTCAGCAAATGAAAAAACGACAGCCTCTTGATCCTGAAGACAATCTTCCAAACGAAGACCCTTCTCAAGAAGCTCTCGAAGTTGGTAGAGGCACCCGCTCTGGCCGGGACTACCACAAAAATTACAACCAATCTTCCTTTACATATGTAAATCCTTCGGGAAAAGATGTTGTAAGCGCCCCTAGTGGCAACAATGATGAACATGCAGGCCCTAAGGAGGCTTTCAAGTATGACTTGATTGAACACTTCAAGCACATACCTGCACGTGCAATCCTAGATTTGTGCGAATGTACTCCGCACACTCGATGATAATCTCATCTCAGAATTACAAAAGCTGAATGAGGATGTTAGACAAACATGCCCCGCAAGTCCTCCAAATTGAAATGGATTACAGGGTTCAAAAACTCAGAATGCCTCCTCAAAGGGAGGAAAAGAAGAAAACTGAGGGATCATGCATTGAATGCCTCTCGGTTAAAAAAGCAGCAGTGCAAACCATCGCCTTCACAAAGGACGACCTCCCTACTTGGCGAAACAGGCCACCCGACCCCTGTACTTCAAAGGGTACATCAAGGAAATGCCTATGCACAGAGTTTCAGATCGACCCAGGTTCTTCACTCAACCTCATCTCCACATCGGCTCTCGAAGAGTTGGGCATCCCAACCAGCAAGCTGAGCCACACATCTGTATCTATCTTTGGATACGATGGGAGTACTCAAAAGGCCTATCGGCAAAATCGGGTTCAAGTTGCAGATCGGTGATCTTATCTTCTGAGGTCACAGTGTATGCATAAAACCCCATCATGCTACAACATCCTTCTCGGACCGCCCTTGGGATCCACGAGAATGGTGTTGTCCCTTCAACTCTACAATCAATGCATCAAGTTTGTTGGTGATGACGGTATGATACATCGAGTCTTTGCAGACAGACAAAACCCTTCAAAGTTAAAGAAGTCCACTTCGCAGACTCACAAATGTATGAAGGTGAAAAGGAAGAAGAGGAGAAGCACACCGCAACCTTTGCCGAAAATCTTCAGAAAGATAAAGGCAAGGCTCCTCAACAATCACCGGAAGAAAACAAACCATCCGGTAAATCCGAAGAGAGGATTCAAACTCCTTATCATCTCCCTTAAACCTTCAAAGCCTTTGGTCATCACAACTAAAGTGAAGAAGGTAAAGCAAAGCCTAGGGGGCAAATTTGTTGTTCTTTCGTGTCTATCATGCAAGACACGGATTCGGATTCAGAGCCAGAAGACGACACATCGTCAAGCCAAGCTGACACTCGTAAGTCAGCCTGCTCTTACTCCAATGGAGACATCTTCTGACATAGAAGATCCTACGTCAGCTTCCTTCGTTGTTCCATCAACTTCAGCAAAGGAAAAACCGATCTTCTTCCATAGATCGGATGCTTCTTCATCAAACTCCATGCTTGAACCTTTCCAGAATGAAGGTATGCCTCAACTATCCTTATATAGTTCTGTGGCACAAGCTATTATGAAGAAAATGGCTATGACGCTCAAAACCCAGTTGGTTTGGGAGAAGGATACGGTATTCTCACGCCATTGGGGCCCGTCTTGAACAAAAGCCAGCTGGAAGATTGGAGACTCTACGGCTATGGGTATGATCCTGACACTCCCCTGAGACAGTTGACACAAAGGCTTAAAAGTCAATTTACTGACCAAGCCTCAACATCTCGTATCCATGAAGACATCGATCTCCCTGGATATCTCTTCGATGAGTCACCTGACAAAGATCCAAGAAGCTCATCCAATTGGCACGATTTCTCCGAAAATGAAGAGGAGTTGTCCGATGGCACAGACGTGTGGTCTTCTGACCCAGAAGAACCCTCATCTCCAAAAGAAGTAGCCTACTTCGACCCGGTTTCAACAGGCGATTGGGATCATCTCATAGCAAGCCTTGGGAAAATTACCGATCAAGAAGACCCGTGGAAAGGAACAAAACCTTGGTCTGGAAATGCCTTGAATCCCCAGAAGGTTTCGTTGAGCTGGAAGCCTCCGAAAATATTGTGGAGGAACCACCTTCGAACCTTCCAACAGAAGATCCTGTTTAAAAGATAGACTTGGGAACACCAGATAACCCACGTCCTGTATTCATAAGCAAGAATATAAAGGATGATGAGTTACCCGAGTATATCGCCTTTCTTCGTGAGTTCGTTGATTGTTTTGCATGGTCTTACGCTGAAATGCCAGGCTTAGACCCCAAAATAGCGGTCACAAACTCAATCTTCAAGAAGACATCAAGCCTGTCAAGCAAGGCCAAAGAAGATTCCGTCCAGATGTGATGGATAAAATTGAACAAGAAGTTCAAAAACTCAAAAGCGTCGGCTTCATCCGTGAGGAACAACATCCTGAATGGTTGGCTAACATTGTCCCCGTGACAAAGAAAAATGGGCAGATCAGGGTCTGTATTGACTATAGAGACCTGAATGGCGCATGCCCAAAAGATGAATTTCCGCTCCCCATACCAGAGGTAATGATTGATAACACCTGTGGATTCGAGCGAATGACATTCATGGATGGTTTCTCTGGCTACAATCAGAGAAAGATGCATCCTGAAGATGAAAAACATACATATTTTCAGACCCCATTTGGCGTGTATTGTTACACTGTCATGCCATTTGGTCTGAAAAATGCTGGTGCCACATATTAGAGGGCTATGATGAAGATATTCCAAGATATGCAGCACAAAATGGTTGAATGTTACGTTGATGACCTTGCCGTCAAAAGTAAAAGAAAAGAAGATCATCTCGAAGACCTTCGAGAAGTCTTCCTCCGGCTTTGCAAACACAAACTGCGAATGAATCCTTTGAAATGCTCTTCGGCGTCTCGTCGGGTAAGTTCCTCGGATTTCTAGTTCGCAAAGCAGGAATAGAGCTTGACCCCATAAAAGTCAAAGCCATTCTAGAAATGCCCTCTCCAAGAACCTTGAGAGAACTCAAAGGGCTCAAGGGAGATTGGCCTACATCAGACAGTTCATCTCCAATCTTTCGGGGAAATGCCGTCCATTCTCCCGGTTGATGAAAAAAGGTGTAAACTTTGTCTGGGATGGCTTTCCAGGATATCAAGTCATACCTGACAAAACCTCCACTGTTAGCTGCTCCTACCACTGGAAAACCATTCATCTTGTACACAAGGGCCCTTGATCACTCTCTGGGAGCTCTGCTTGCACAAGAAAATGATGAAAGAAAAGAAGCTGCTCTATTTTACCTCAGCTAAATGCTAGTAGGTGCAGAGCATCGATACTCTCCAGTTGAAAAAGAATGTCTTACAGTGATGTTCGCCGTAAGAAAGCTGCGTCACTACTTGCTTTCCAACACAGTCTACCTGGTCTCGAGGGTCAACCACTTGAAAGTCCTTGTCACAAAGGCAGGTTCTCTCAATGCTCGACTGGCAAAATGGTCCATCCTTCTGTCACAATTTGATATTAGGTATGTACCACAAAAGGCAATCAAAGGGCAAGCTCTAGCGGACTTCCTCGCAGAGCATCCATTGCCTAAAGATTCTCCACTCAAAGATGATCTCCCAGACGAACCAGTCTACAATGTGGAGACTTTCTCACAAAGTGCCTCCTGGGACATGTACTTTGACGGTGCAACCAGGACAAATGAAAGAAGACAGCTAATCTCGGGAGTTGGCATCCTCTTTGTTAGCCCCGACATATACATGATTCCACACGCTTTCTCGCTACTGAAACCATGCACAAACAATGCAGCTGGATATCAAGCTCTGATCCTAGGATTGGAACTCGCCATCGAATCCGTTATCACTATGCTGGAAGTCTTTGGAGACTCTCAACTGATCGTCAACCAGATGAATCAGAAATTTGAAGTCAGGAAGCCAGATCTGCTGCCTTACTACAACAAGGCACAATCATTTCTGCAAAAGTTTGACATCTGTCACATCACCCACATTCGTAGAGGTGAAAAACATACGTGCAGATGCCCTAGCTGGACTTGCCGCATCTATGGCAATCTAGGAAGGGGAAAACATGCAAATCACAGTGTGCGAAAGGAGAATCCTCCCTCCTCTTAACACACATCGAGCAGTTGCTGAATGCCACCGAGTGGTTGGAAGTCGGATTTCAATCCTTCAACCTTCAATCGGCGACTGGAGGGATCCGTTCATTGATTACATTATGTTCGCAATCCTACCTGAAGATCCAAAAGAACGGGTAAGCATCCAAAGGCAAACCCCAAGCTTTCATTTGGATATTCCTTCAAAAATCCTTCACAAGAAATCCTTGAACGGAGTACTTCTACGCTACTTGTCACAACAAGAGGCTGAAGAAACACTCAAAGAAGTTCATGCTGGTCTTTGCGGAGCTCATCAGGCTGGTCCCAAGCTCTATGATCAGATAAAAAGGTTAGGTTATTACTGGCCTACCATGGTAGCTGACGCAATGCAATTTGCTAAGCGCTGCCAACAATGCCAAGTTCATGGAGATTACATTCACATGCCTCCAGAATTGCTGCATCCCACAGCGATCTCATGGCCTTTCGAAGCCTGGGTTATGGACATCATAGGTCCTATTTCTCCCCCTTCGAGCAAAGGTCATCGCTTCATCTTCGCCGCTACGGATTATTTCTCTAAGTGGTCAGAAGCATTTGCGTTCAGCGAAACGAAGACCTCATCAGTCCTTCAGTTCCTGCGCACCAACATCATTTGTCGTTTCGGCATACCCAAAAGATTCGTCCATGATAACGGACCACAATTCCGGGATCATCGATTCTACAGGTTCTGCGACAAATACAAAATCCAAAGCTGTCCTTCGACTCCATACAATCCGACAGAAAACGGATTAACAGAAGCTTTCAACAAGACACTCTGCAAAATCCTCAAAAACATGGTCTCTAGTCACAAAAGAGACTGGAGCGACAAACTGTCTGAAGCTTTGTGGGCCTATCGAACCACCGTTCGAGGACCAAACCCATAGTACACCATTCTCCTTGGTCTATGGATGCGAAGCTGTCTTGCCCTTGGAAGTACAAATTCCTTCCTTGAGGGTATCTTTGCAAAATGACATGACTCAAGAAAGCAATGTCAAATTGCGACTCCATGAGCTGGACAATCTCGATGAGAGACGGCTTGAAGCTCGACAAAGCATTGAACTTTACCAAGCACGCATGGCAGGATCTTTCGACAAAAAGGTCAGGCAACACGCCTACAAAAAGGGTGACTTGGTTCTTGCGGTAAAAGAACAATGGTCTTCGCTCACAAGTCCAAAGGCAAATTTGAGCCAAAATGGGAGGGACCCTACGTCATCGACAAGGTTTTCTCCAACGGTGCATACGCACTCTTAAACATGGAAGGTGACAGATGTATGCTGCCCATCAACGGCAAGTTCTTAAAGCGGTACTACCCTTGAAGACTTACCCAACTGGGTAATAGCAGTGCCTGTATGGCCAAAACCGGTTTCCAGGTACACGCTCGCTATGCCCGCTCTTTTTTAGAATTTTCATGTCAAATGTTGAAATTTCTAGAAATTTAAACAATGCTTACTTTCATCGTTTCATTGTTCAAAAAATCCAAGTTTAGGAACATTTCCCTAACTTGACCAAAATTTTCAACCCTTGAACTCAAAATTCATGGTTTGAAACAAAATTTGGATTCAGGGATTTCCACCCTAGTCCACCCTACCTTTTATCGCCTAAATGGTTTTTAGGTAAAAACTTATGACCCTCGTGTCTTTAAACAAAAAAAAATGGTTTTTCAAAAAGCCGCGGGGAAGCAACGTTTAGTCGATACTCGCCACAAATCGGAAGCATACGAACCACGTTCGACACTTCCCAAATTGCAGGGAAGCGACATTTTGTCGATACTTACAAAATCCAAAACCGTGGAGATGCAACATTTCAGTTGATATCCACAACCCAAATTTCAAAGGTTCGAAAAAACCTAAAAAACCATGGAGATGAGACATTTCAGTTGATATCCATAACCCAAAGGTTCAAGAAAACCACAAATTTCAAAAATCATGGGGAAACGACATCAAGTCAGTACCCGCAAAACCAAGATTTCTGAAAAGCAAGGATGCGACATTCCATCGATACTTGCACCCAAATCCGCGAGGACGCGACATTCCATCGATACTCGCAAACGAATGAGCAAGGATGCGACATTCCATCGATACTTGCAAGAACATTCAGCAGGGAGGCGACTTTTAGTCGATACTTGCATTTTTGAAACCAAAACCGGCTATAAATGCCACAAAACGGCTATAGATGCCACCAAATAGGCTATAAATGCCACAAACTGGCTATCAATGCCACAAAACAAAACCGGTTATCAATGCCACAAAACAAAAAAATTGGCTTTCAAAAAACCCGGCTATAGATGCCACCAAAACCGGCTATCAATGCCACAAAATCGGCTTGCATGCCACAAACAAAAATCTGGCTTTCATGCCAAAAAATCATTTGACAAAAGATTTTCACAAAATGACAAGCTTTTGATCAAATCCCATTTAGCAATTACTTTGATCACAAAAAGATTTAAGTGAGCGTAGGGAAAACAAAAAAAAAGAGTACCAAAAAATGCATGTGGTACCAAAAAAAAAAAAGAAAGTGTTCACAAGCACTACATAAAACAAAAAAAAGGTACCAAAAAAATACATGTGGTACCAAAAAAAAACAAGTGTTCACAAGCACTACAAAAAAAAAAGAGCACTAAAAATATACAAGTGGTACCAAAAAAAGAGAAGGATAGTTTCTGTTACAAAAAAAAAAAAAAACAGGAGCTCAACCAAAAATGGTCTCCAGCCAAGATTTCAGCTCCTCAAGCAAACTTTTGGCCTCAACGGTCAGGGATTCCAAGGCACACTTCTTCAGGAACTTGCCATGAGATGCTGGAGAATGATGCAATCCTTCTTTCACACCGGGAAGCTTATCCCGAGCAGTTCGCCATTGTTTGCTATCTTGAGACCACTTTTTAAGAACTCGATCAGCATCTGCAACCCGGCGAATCAGAGCACTCTCCTTGTCGCGAGCCTTTGTTATTGCAGCCCATTTGGCAGCGACTTGTGCCTGCAAATGCTCAAGACGTTTCCTGGCCTCATCGACCTTCCTATCAAGGATGTTAAGGTCATGTGTCAGCCCAATGATGTTTAGCTCTTCTAAGTTCTTCTCTCGGACTATCTGCTTCTTGCTTTGTGTAGCCTCATCCAGGTTAGACTGAGCCTTATTAGCAGGGACAAGGAACATCTCCTTGAAGAACTGGTCATCAGCCAAACCCATGGCCTCAAACCATTTGTCACCCAGCTTAATGATCCTATCAACGATCGCCCTGGCACCTGTGACATCCAGACCAGCCTCTTCGGCATCACTGAGAATCTCCTGCACATGCTGGATCATGCCAAATTCGGCATCTAAGTGCCCAGAAAGGAGAGTCTCAATCCAAGAGCTCAGAAACTGCACCACCACCTTCTTTGCAAAAAGAAGAGATGGCCCAGCTGAAGATTCACCCAACTCCGTTGGTCGGCTGCTCATGTCATCACCCGTTGGAAGAGTAACAAAAGAACTCTTTCCAGTTGAAGCTGCTCGGGAAGGAATCTCAGCACGAGGTATCTCCTCAACAGTGTCAGAACTGGTCCCAGGAGTCTCTACCTCTGGATCGACCTTTGGCATCTCTTACTCTGGTTCTGAAGGAAGCGACGGACTCTCCTCTGTCACCTCAAAACCTGCCAAAGAAACACAAAAAGGTATGAATATGATCCTGTTTGAAAATCATTGTCAGGATTATTACTACAAAATACCTTCCTCGACGACTGGCGGAAGACTCTCTTCCTCCATGAACTCATCAGAAGCATCATCAACATTTGCGTCCATCGATGGTTCAAAGTCATCAGAATCCTGTGGCAAGTCAGCTGACAAGAAAAATGTTGGCAAACCAAGTCACAGACAAAAAAAAAGAGAAGAAAGCAAAAGAAGTCATACCAATTGGAGATTCTGGATTCACTCCAGAGTCTCTCGGTTCTTTTTCAGGTGCCCCGACAGGATCTGTCACCACCTCATCGGTTGGAACCTCAGGCATCACCAAGTCTTCCTCTGCTAAAAAAAAAAAGAAAAGCAGAAACAAGAAGCAAATCAAAACATGGAAGAATCCCATGAAAAGAAATGGAAAGAGAAAAGGGAAAAATCATACCTTCACCGACAGTCTCTTCTTCTTGGCTTCTCTTCTCTGGAGGCTCGTCAGCATCCACTGGCACATCCTCATTAATAGTAAGAGGGACTTCCAAGTCAGGAGAGTCCTCATGCTGCCCCTTGCTGCGATGATGACTCCTCCTCCTCTTACTCCTGCGGGCTCGCTTCTTAGAGGAACCTGCCCCGCTGTCAGAGTCAGGTTTCCCACTTGACTCCTCACTGGATGGTCTACTCTTGCCAGTAGACTCCACAGAAGCTTGCCTTTGCGCCGCTTGCATCCAAGCATCAAGCTCGGCTTCCTCCTGTTCTAGCTGTTCTAAAGCCTCATCAGGTATTTCTCGAAAAACTTTAGAACCAATGACGCCCTGGTCACCAAGAAAGCCTATCTTGTGCTTCTCTCCAGAAAGGAAGGCCCAAACTTCCTCTCGCCGGACGCCATCAGACTTTCCAAGGCCCTTTCTAGATTCCTGCTTCACATCAAGCTCCTTCTTGGAAAGTCCTCGATATGCCAAAAAGCTCTCCGCGAACCACTTCGCTAAGCCGGCAGTCCGGGAAGCCAACAACACAGGATAAGAGATCATGGCTGCAGTGTCTTCATCACTATAGAAAGCCCAAGCATTTCTCCCATCCTGTAAACCTCCAAAGCGCTTGACCATGCTTGAAGGCGCTCCAACAACGCCTTGAGAAAAACCCAACTGCAAAGCAAAACGAGAGGGTACATACGGCTGGATGTCGACGAAAAGATGTCTGCGGTACACCATCGTACCGACACGTACGCTGAAAAGCCACTCCTTCTCTGTGTTCGTCAAGGAGTAATGCCTTCCCGACCCCGCCCTGGTAGAGTCTCGGGAGGCACCAAAATCAAAAGCCCTATTCCGCAACTCCGGAGAAAGATTCACTAAAGACTGCCCCATCTCGACGTCCCTGAACCGTCGGATCCTCATGCGGGCAAACAAAAGTGATTTGGACACGGCTTTGCCCTTAGCCAGCCGAATCATCAGAGGATCATCATCCTGTGCAGCACCCAGCCGGTGGAAGCCAGGATAGTGGTACACGTACCACGAATAAAAGATGTGGGCTGAAAATACCCTGTTCATGGGAAGCCCAAGCCGAACCAAAAAAGCAGCAGCCTGCAGTTCGGTACACAGGTAGGAGTAAAGAGCTGGCACCAAAGCAAGCTGCTCTCCAAACGCCATCTGTCAAGCCGGAAAAATACAATGCGGCCTGATGTATGTTCCATCTCCTCCAGCAAAAATAGCCTCACCAAGCCAATAAGTGAGGTAAACAGCGAGATCTCTCCGCAATGCAATGTCAGAACATATGGCGTTTGTACTCGCACAGAAATCTCTCAACTCTTCTTGCATGGCCAAGATCTTCTTCAAACTTGGATCCTGAGCCCTGGCTTCCTGGGTCACACTATCAGAAGACTCCCTGCTATCAAAAAAGTTGGGGAAAGAAGAGCTAGAACTCTTCCAACTGCTGGATCTAACTTTCAAACCCTCCTTTTCCTTCAAAAAATCATAGAAGGCGACGAGCTGAAAGTACAGAAGCCTGAACTCCTCAGACTGCTCCTCAAGGACGTTGTCGATCGGCATAAACTCGTCATAGAGTTTGCCAATGATGGGCAATCCAGTAATGGCGCTCAGCTCCTTCAAAGAGAAACCAATCTCACCATTCGTCACAACGAAAGTATTGGTTTGTGGAAGGAATGACTCCAACATAGCCATGAAGGCCTCGTCGGAAAAGATCATGGTCTCCCTAAAGGTGCGGACCACTTCCTTTAAAACGGCGCCACCAATCAGCAGGACGCGACCAGTCCACGACTTCCACTTGGAGTCAGCATTGAAACGGCCACGAAGTCAAAAAGGCTTTATCCAATTGCTGCCGTCACCGCTGAAAATACTAAGGCCCACCGGTCTCAAATCGACCGACAAATAATCAGAGGCCTGGTAGTCGCTGGATGGCATCAACAGGTCCATGTCAGCAGGCGACCTCTCCGTATATCCAGGAGAACCGCCAACAAAAACCCCGATCTTGATTACTTTTGTCATTCTCACCTAGCTTGGAGGATCTTCCCTCTTAGAGCACGTGGGGGCAAGGCTCATGATCGAGACGGTGAGATCAAACGTCGACCGGGTAGCAACAGTCTTCTTCTCACCATTTGCTGTGAAAGAAAACTGAAAACATCTCCTCTGGTATGTCATGTCATCAGGGATGGCATCACCAAAGAAGAAGGTAGGCTTGGGTAAAACACTCTGATCTTCCATCACCCATGGACGACTGCTTACCATGATCTTATAGAATTCCTCTCCCTTGAGAGCGATCAGTCGCTGCCTCATCTCATCTCTGTTGAGGGAGTCACACTCTTCCAGATTTCTCTCAACATACTGGACCTTCTTAAAGACCTACTGAATGGCCGGATTAGAAGAACTAGCAGATCGATGAGGTACGCTTGTAGCAGGCTCTTTACCCTTGTTCGTTCTGGAAGAACCACCTGAAAAGGATGGAAAAGAAAAAGATCAAACATCAAAATGACAGAATCTCGCCAAAAAAAATCTGGCGAAATTTTGACATGATGACGGGGCAATTCCGAAGCAAAGGAATTATCCCGAAAGAAATAGAAAGCTTGAAGATGGGCTCAACATTACTGCGAGCTCCGAAACTCCAAATTTTCGAAACCTCAAAGTCTTCGTAAAATCAGGAAGGGCTCAACATCGCTGCGAGCTCCAAATTCCCAAATTTGCGAAAACTTTCAGGTATGCTATCACATCATGCTACAAATTCAATTTACAATAGAATGCATGCATGAACATCTAGGTTTACAAAAAAAAATGCATTATCATGATGAGCAAAAAAAAAAAGGAACTTTCTCAAAAAAAAAAGGAGAAAGGAGAAAGAAAAAGAACCAAAAAAAAAGAAGAAAAGAAACTTTCTCAAAAAAAAGAGAGAGAAAGAAAACAAAAAAAAAAGAGAAAGAAGAGGGCTGGCCCACAGGCCACGTGGCCGTACGGCCAGATCCGTACAGCCCACAAAAGAAACAAAAAAAAAAAACATGCAAAAAAGAAAAGAAAAAGAAAGCAAGCAAAAAAAAAACGTGTAAAAAAAAAAGAAGCAACACGTGGAAAAGGAAAAAAAAGAAAAGAAAAGAAAGAAACAAAAAAAAAAAACAGAGAAAGAACCTTTTTTTTCCTACAATGGGGTTTTCATGAAAAAGGGAACTTACTTAAAGCCATCGATGGAGAAGAAGAAGAAAAGTCTTGAAGATCTTGAAGAAGAAGAATTCTTGATCTTGAAGCCCTCTTAGGATTGTTGCAAAAGAAAGCAATAAGAGCAAGAGATCCAACCTCCTCCTTGCTTTTATAGAAGAGAGCAAACCAAAGAAGGAAAGAAGAAAGAGGTAAGTGTTACTAATTAGTAACCTTACCAAAAGAAAGAAATTAGAAAGATACTTTCCCAAAAGAAAGATATCTTGAGGGATTCTCTCCCAAAAAGAAATCAATGAGAGATTTTCTCCCAAAAGATAGGATCATAAAAGATTCTTTCCCAAAGGAAGATATCTTGAGATATTCTCTCCCAAAATAAAGGGAACATGAGAGATTCTCTCCAAGTAAAGATATTCTTAGATATTCTTTATCCAAAGGAGATATTTTTTGATATTCTTTACAAAAATGACACCATGTGAGATCTAAGCCATTTCAAAAGCTTAAGGTCCCATGGGTTAGCCCATATGAGCCAGGTTTGACCACCTAGGCACTAAAAAAAAAAAAAAAATTGGGCTTTTAGTCAAAGAGAAATCCCTCTTACCAAGAGCATAGAAAAATGGTTCCATGCCTCTTTTGAGTTGATTCAACCATACAAAAAAGAATTCCAAGCCCCATGAGCTTCCAAAAACCAAACCATCCAGCCTCATCTACCAAATTGAGCCAAAATCTTGAAATTGACATTCCACAAAAATCCAAACCAAATCCTGGTCCTCTAACTTGCCACATACAGCTTGTTAGGTCACAAGACCAAAACCAAAAACCAAAACCTGATCCCCTAACTTGCCACATACAGCCTGTTACGTCACAAGATCAAAACCAAAATTGACCCCCCCAACATTCCACATACAGCTTGTTGGGTCAAACGGTCAAAACCAAACCGGACCCCCTAACCTGCTGCATACGGCTTGTTAGGTCACAAGGTCAAAACCCAAATCCACATCCCTGATGTCATCTACAAAACTTTGCCTCGAGATGGTACGTGATCCCTTTCACTACCATAAAACTCCCCTGGAAGCTCAAAAGGCTACAAATACCAAAAAGAAAAAACTGCTCAAAGACTCTTGGTCAAGTCACAAGCTCTCCTTCACAAATCTCTTCGAGGCACATCGACTACAAAAGTTAAGCAACTCGTCGCTGTACCTCGAGGGGGCATTTGTTGACACCAAAAATGTCACTTTGCCTCTTCAAGATCCAAAGAGCTACATGAAGTCGCAACCTGCCATAAATAGGCGATGCTACGTCCAAAAAAACAAATCTTGTCAAAATCAAACAAAAACTGCAAGATCCTTCAAGACAGCCAAAAGAGGAGTACACAAGAAGTTTCGGGCCATTTCAAAATCATTGGCCTAACTTCGCTTCTCCGGCAGCTGAAAAGGAGCTCCCGGCGGCGAAAGCATAGGAGACACCAAATCTTCGATCAGAGCCGATGGATGGTCTCAAAATACATAAAAAAGGCTCCACGTCAAGTTCCGAGTCAAACCGACAACGTTTGACCCTACATCAACCCTCGAACAGCTAAATCAAGCCTCTCGGTGGCGAGAACCACCGAGGCCATAACTCATCAGATGAGCACATGGCCGGCTTCAAAATGCTTACAAAGGGCTACACGTCAAATTTCAGGTCATTTCGACAATATTTGACCATACTTTGATGCTCGGAAGCCAAATCAGGCCTCTCGGCGGCGAAGCTCCCCGGAACCATGGTTTCCAAGACAGAGCCTTTGGATCATCTTAAATGACTCCAATAGGTTCCCTGTCAAATTTCAAGTCAATTGGACATCGGTTGACCGCACATCAAGTCGCGACATCTTCATCGCGACAAAAGCAAGTCTACTAGTGATAGGACCCCAAACGGCTTCAAAACTCAAACAAAAGCCTATGTTGGTCTTATTTATTGCTCAGCAGGCTTCACACCAAATTTCAGGTCATTCCGACATCGTTTGTCCCAGTTTCAGCTTCTGACGGAAAATCGGCAGCTCTGCGCGACAAAGTCTTCGGCTTTCTCAGAAAATTAGAAACTTTGCAAAATAAAATGCAAGGATTCTCATCAGGTTTTCTATAGGGAGATCAGGCCAATAAATGATCAAAATGTCAAGGAAAAATATAGAAGAAAAAAGAATTGAAAAATAGTAAAAACGGACACAAAACGGGACAAAAAAAAGGGGAAAACCCCCCAGGGTCGCCGGCGACCCTGGGGCCCGGGATCGCCCGGTGGGCCCCGGAAACTCCGTTTTTCGCGCTTTTTTCGTGATTCGAAGCGTCCGACCTCTGGTATTTGTTGACACCAAAAATGTCACTTTGCCTCTTCAAGATCCAAAGAGCTACATGAAGTCGCAACCTGCCATAAATAGGCAATGCTACTTCGAAAAAACCAAATCTTGTCAGAATCAAACAAAAACTGCAGGATCCTTCAAGACAGCCAAAAGAGGAGTACACAAGAAGTTTTGGGCCATTTCAAAATCATTTGGCCTAACTTTGCTTCTCCGACAGCCGAAAAGGAGCTCCCGGCGGCGAAAGTATCGGAGACACCAAATCTTCGATCAGAGCCGATGGATGGTCTCAAAATACATCCAAAAGGCTCCACGTCAAGTTCCGAGTCAAACCGACAACGTTTGACCCAACATCTACCCTCGAACAGCTAAATCAAGCCTCTCGGCGGCGAGAACCACCGAGGCCATCACTCATCAGATAGAGCACATGGACGGCTTCAAAATGGTTATAAAGGGCTACATGTCAAATTTCAGGTCATTTCGACAACATTTGACCATAGTTTGACGCTCGGAAGCCAAATCAGGCCTCTCGGCGGCAAAGCTCCTCGGGACCATGGTTTCCAAGACAGAGCCTATGGATCATCTTAAAATGACTCCAATAGGTTCCCTATCAAATTTCAAGTCAATCGGACATCGATTGACCGCACATCAAACCGCGACATTTTCATTGCGACAAAAGCAAGTCTACTGGTGATAGGACCCCAAACGGCTTCAAAACTCAAACAAAAGCCTATGGTTGTCTTATTTATTGCTCAGCAGGCTTCACCCCAAATTTCAGGTCATTCCGACATCGTTTGACCCAGTTTCAGCTCCTGACGGAAAATCGGCAACTCTACGCGACAAAGTCTTCGGCTTTCTCAGAAAATTGGAAACTTTGCAAAATAAAATGCAAGGATTCTCATCAGGTTTTCTACAGGGAAATCAGGCCAATAAATGATAAAAAATATCAAGGAAAAATACAGAAGAAAAAAGAATCGAAAAAACAGCAAAAACGGACACAAAACGGGACAAAAGGGGGAAAACCCCCCAGGGTCGCCGGCGACCCTGGGGCCCGGGATCGCCCGGTGGGCCCCGGAAACCCCATTTTCCGCCGTTTTTTTACGATTCGAAGCGTCCGGCCTCTGGTATTTTTCAAAATTCATACTTTTAAGACAACAAATCCTCTGACATCTGTCAAAAACATGGGTTAATCATCAAGAGTATCGAAAACAACATTAATCGCCACCCGGTTAGCCAAAAAAGTGTGCTTTCTACCCGACCGATCGAGAAATCGACAGGACAGATGGCACCGACCCGCTAATTGGCAACCAACACCTGAAGTTACATGGTCATCCGATGTCGATCTACATGAAGATCCATCGATGATCATCGCCAGAAGAATCCCAAAAGACACGGTACGGCCCGCGACTCTTCAACTGCTCGGCGACCACTTAATGCGATTAATTGACTAGCTTTATTACAGTCATTAATCCATTTCTTTGGATTGATCAATTAGAAGCAAGCATCCGGGAGTTACAAGTCAAGAGATTCATGGCATTTAAACCATGAAACTCCTCCCATCATGGTGATTAAAGGCGATACATGCCCTTAATCTCCACCGACCAATCAGAAGCCAAGAAAAAGGAGTTACAAAATAAAGGAATTAATCCTGTAACTCCTCCCATTATGCGGCTTAATGACAATAAAAGCCCATAAACCCTCCTAAATGGCTACCAAAAAGCCTATAAATAGGAGAGCACTCCAAGAAGAAAAATAGACGGAGAAAAACACACAACAGACTACAGAAAATCCGGAAACTCAGACAGAAAAAGGCATCAGAAATCTAAGAGAGAAAACTCTACGGAAGTTCTACACCGACCACCGCTACAAGGTGACAAAAGTCCCTTGGGGGGTACCCCCCAAGGTCCTTGCCTTCTCCTTCTGCCTCCAAATGGCTTAGACGTGGCTTTTCAACCCGTCTACTTAGTTTTTTATTGGACATAGGACCTCCTTTTGGTCTTTGTCCTCTAAAAACCTGAGGTTATAGCCAAGCCAAGCGAATCAATAGCATCCTCTGTTCTCATCTGCATGGATGATGGCGAAGTCCACATATGGCTTGCGACCGTCAATCTGAACGGGTCCCCCACAATCTCCTAAGAAGTTAGATCCTCCTTTTCTTGCTTTTCATTGTAGTTTGTATTTTTTCAAAAGAGACAAAAATCACAACTCTTGTCTTTCATTATTGATAAGGATTGTAAATCGGCTATAAACGCCAAAATCGGCTATAAATGCCAAAAAAAAATCGCCTTTCACGGCAAATCAAGAAAATGTCTCTTTTCTTAAATATATGTGCAATGGAAAACTTGAAAGAAGTTGATTTCCTTTTTACTTGCGAAGGTTGATCTCCGGATCACCACTTGCAATTCCAAGTAAAATAGAAAATCCGGCACACCCACACAAAATAAATGTTGATGCATGCCTCTGCCCCCCGGTTACGAAAGGGTCGGACCCAAACGGACTCCCACGTCCGCCGACCTCGGTAGAACCGAGCAAAAGCGCTGTTCCATCAAGCAGGCACACCCGGTGGGACTCGTTCATTTGAGAACACGATGCTAGAAATGAAATATTTGTATATCATATCTATTGCTCTATGGTTATACTTCTTTTCTTGATTCCTTGGCTACTTTCTAATTGGTGGCTTATGTTGGATTCCGCATCTAAAAAAAATGAGATGAGATTTTTTTGAAATTTCTAATTCTTTGAATTTATTTCCACCCTTTCTTTTTTCAAAAAAAAAATCAGATTTTTCATTTTGGATTCAAAATTGAGAAACCTTGATCCTTTCCTATCGTTCATCATGCTTGCAGAAATGTTGAGCCTGTTCGACTAAGGTTTTAGGCCATCGTTTCTCTTCGATGAGTTCATTAAAGATCTAGAAAAAAAAACAAAAAAACAGATTTTTCATTTTGGATTCAAAATTGAGAAACTGATCCTTTCCTATCGTTCATCGTGCTTGCAGAAATGTTGAGCCTGTTCGACTAAGGTTTTGGGCCATTGTTTCTCTTCGATGAGTTCATTAAAGATCTAGAAAAAAAATTTAAAAAAATTAGATTTTTCATTTTGGATTCAAAATTAAGAAACCTTGATCCTTTCCTATCGTTCATCGTGCTTGCAGAAATGTTGAGCCTGTTCGACTAAGGTTTTGGGCCATCGTTTCTCTTCGATGAGTTCATTAAAGATCTAGAGAAAAAAAACAAAAAAAAAAAAAAAATCGGATTTTTCATTTTGGATTCAAAATTGAGAAACCTTGATCCTTTCCTATCGTTCAACGTGCTTGCAGAAATGTTAAGCCTGTTCGACTAAGGTTTTGGGCCATCATTTCTCTTCGATGAGTTCATTAAAGATCTAAAAAAAAATAAAAAAAATAAAAAATTAGACTTTTCATTTTGGATTCAAAATTGAGAAACCTTGATCCTTTCCTATCGTTCATCATGCTTGCATAAATGTTGAGCCTATTCGACTAAGGTTTTGGGCCATCGTTTCTCTTCGATGAGTTCATTACAGATCTAATATATATATATATAAGACATAGACCACTAAGGTTAAACCAACTGCATTCTTTGATCATGGTTGATTCAAAAAAAGCCTTGTCCAGAGTGTGGAGACAACTTGACTGTTCTAGGCAAGGGTCCTCCAACCGGGTTCATTAAGTAATCCTACCCTTACCTAGGGGCAATTCTATCAATCGAGATTTCATAAGATCGGGTTAGGAGGCCTATGTGTACTCTCTCGTCTTTTAAATAAATTTGAGGTGGCATGAAATCACTAAGAGTGAATTTTCTTACCCCCTTTGAAGTCTCTGGAAGGGATGTTTTTGTTGCCTCCAGTGAAGCGGTAGAGGAAGCCTCTGCCTTTTCTTTGACTTCTTGTTTTGGCTGGGTCTTCTCTTGCCTTTTGAGCTGGAGGTGATATTTCCTAGCCTGCCTTCGCTGTTGTTGACACCAAAAATGTCACTTTGCCTCTTCAAGATCCAAAGAGCTACATGAAGTCGCAACCTGCCATAAATAGGCAATGCTACTTCCAAAAAATCAAATCTTGTCAGAATCAAACAAAAACTGCAAGATCCTTCAAGACAGCCAAAAGAGGAGTACACAAGAAGTTTCGGGCCATTTCAAAATCATTTGGCCTAACTTCGCTTCTCCGGTAGCTGAAAAAGGAGCTCCCGGCGGTGAAAACATCGGAGACACCAAATCTTCGATCAGAGCCGATGGATGGTCTCCAAATACATCCAAAAGGCTCCACGTCAAGTTCCGAGTCAAACCGATAACGTTTGACCCTACATCAACCCTCAAACAGCTAAATCAAGCCTCTCGGCAGCAAGAACCACCGAGGCCATCACTCATCAGATTGAGCACATGGACGGCTTCAAAATGCTTACAAAGGGCTACATGTCAAATTTCAGGTCATTTCGACAACATTTGACCATAGTTTGACGCTCGGAAGCCAAATCAGGCCTCTCGGCGGCAAAGCTCCCCGGGATCATGGTTTCCAAGACAGAGCCTATGGATCATCTTAAAATGACTCCAACAGGTTCCCTGTCAAATTTCAAGTCAATCGGACATCGATTGACTGCACATCAAACTGCGACATTTTCATCGCGACAGAAGCAAGTCTACTGGTGATAGGACCCCAAACGGCTTCAAAACTCAAACAAAAGCCTATGGTTGGTCTTATTTATTGCACAGCAGGCTTCACCCCAAATTTCAGGTCATTCCGAACTCGTTTGGCCCAGTTTCAGCTTCTGACGGAAAATCAGCAGCTCTACGTGACAAAGTCTTCGGCTTTCTCATAAAATTGGAAACTTTGCAAAATAAAATGCAAGGATTCTCATCAGCTTTTCTACAGGGAAATCGGGACAATAAATGATAAAAAATGTCAAGGAAAAATACAGAAGAAAAAAGAATCGAAAAACAGCAAAAACGGACACAAAACGGGACAAAAGGAGGGAAAACCGCCCTAGGGTCGCCAGCCCCTGCGACCCTGGCCCAGGGTCGCCGGGGACCCTGGGGCCCCGGATCGCCCGGTGGGCCCCGGAAACCCCGTTTTCCGCCGTTTTTTCGCGATTCGAAGCGTCCGGCCTCTGGTATTTTCCAAAATTCATACTTTTGAGAGACCAAATCCTCTGACATCCGTCAAAAACATGGGTTAATCATCAAGAGTATCGAAAACAACATTGATCGCCACCCGGTCAACCAAAAAAGTGTGGTTTCTACCGGACCAATCGAGAAATCGACAGGACAGATGGCACCGACCCGCTATTGGCAACCAACACCTGAAGTTACATGGTCATCCGATGTCGATCTACATGAAGATCCATCGATGATCATCGCCAGAAGAATCCCAAAAGATGCGGCACGGCCCGCGACTCTTCAACTGCTCGGCGACCACTTAATGCGATTAATTGACTAGCTTTATTACAGTCATTAATCCATTTCTTTGGATGGACCAATTAGAAGCAAGCATCCGGGAGTTACAAGTCAAGAGAATCATGGCATTTAAACCATGAAACTCCTCCCATCATGGCGCTTAAAGGCGATTGAATGCCCTCAATCTCCTCTGGCCAATCAGAAGCCAAGAAAAAGGAGTTACAAAATAAAGAATTCAATCTTGTAACTCCTCCCTTTATGTAGCTTTATGACAATTAAGGCTCATAAACCCTCCTAAATGGCTACCTAAAAGCCTATAAATAGGAGAGCTCTCCAAGAAGTAAAGGACAATCACAAACACACAGACAACAGACTGCAGAAAATCCGGAAACTCAGACAGAAAAAAGCACAGAAATCCAGAGAAAGAAAGAGAGAAAACTCTGCGGAAGTTCTACACCGACCACCGCTACAAGGTGACAAAAGTCCCTTGGGGGTACCCCCCCCCCCAAGGTCCTTGCCTTCTCCTTCTGCCTCCAATGGCTTAGACATGGCTTTTCAGCCCGTCTACTCGGCTTTTTATTGGACATAGGACCTCCTTTTGGTCTTTATTCTCTAAAAACCTTAGGTTATAGCCAAGCCAAGCGAATCAATAGCATCCTCTGTTCTCATCTGCATGGATGATGGCGAAGTCCACATATGGCTTGCGACCGTCAATCTGAACGGGTCCCCCACAATCTCCTGAGAAGTTAGATCCCCCTTTTCTTACTTTTCATTATAGTTTGTATTTTTTTAAAAGAGACAAAAATCACAACTCTTGTCTTTCATTATTGATAAGAATTGTAAATCGGCTATAAACGCCAAAATCGGCTATAAACGCCAAAAATCGGCTATAAATGCCAAAATCGGCTATAAATGCTAAAAAAATCGCCTTTCACGGCAAATCAAGAAAATGTCTCTTTTCTTAAATATATGTGCAATGGAAAACTTGAAAGAAGTTGATTTCCTTTTTACTTGCGAAGGTTGATCTCCAGATCACCACTTGCAATTTCAAGTAAAATAGAAAGTCTGGCACACCCACACAAAAGAAATGTTGATGCACGCCCTTGCCCCCCGGGTTACGAAAGGGTCAGACCCAACGGACTCCCACGTCCACCGACCTTGGTAGGACAAGGCGCAGGAGCGCGGCTCATCAAGCTGGCACACCCGGTGGGACCCGTTCATTTGAGAACACGATGCTAGAAATGAAATATTTGCATATCATATCTTTTGCTCTATGCTTATATTTCTTTTCCTCAATTCCTTGGCTACTTTCTAATTGGTGGCCTATGTTGGATTCCGCATCTAAAAAAAAATGAGATGAGATTTTTTGGATATTTCTAATTCTTTGAATTTATTTCCACTCTTTCTCTTTTCAAAAAAAACAAAAAAACAAAAAAAAATCAGATTTTTCAGTTTGGATTCAAAATTGAGAAACCTTGATCCTTTCCTATCGTTCATCGTGCTTGCAGAAATGTTGAGCCTGTTCGACTAAGGTTTTGGGCCATCGTTTTTCTTCGATGAGTTCATTAAAAATCTAAAAAAATAAAAAATAAAAAATTAGATTTCTCAGTTTGGATTCAAAATTGAGAAACCTTGATCCTTTCCTATAGTTCATCGTGCTTGCAGAAATGTTGAGCCTGTTCGACTAAGGTTTTGGGCCATCGTTTCTCTTCGATGAGTTCATTAAAGATCTAAAAAAAAACAAAAAATTAGATTTCTCATTTTGGATTCAAAATTGAGAAACCTTGATCCTTTCCTATCGTTCATCGTGCTTGCAGAAATGTTGAGCCTGTTCGACTAAGGTTTTGGGCCATCGTTTCTCTTCGATGAGTTCATTAAAGATAAAAAAAATAAAAAATAAACAACAAAAAATTAGATTTCTCATTTTGGATTCAAAATTGAGAAACCTTGATCCTTTCCTATCATTCATCGTGCTTGCAAAAATGTTGAGCCTGTTCGACTAAGGTTTTGGGCCATCGTTTCTCTTCGATGAGTTCATTAAAGATCTAAAATACATATATATAAAAGAGACATAGACCACTAAGGTTAAACCAACTGCGTTCTTTGATCATGGTTGATTCAAGAAAAGCCTTGTCCAGAGTGTGGAGACAGCTTGACTATTCTCGGCAAGGGTCCTCCAAACGGGTTCATTAAGTAATCCTACCCTTACCTGGGGGCAATTCTATCAATCAAGATTTCATAAGACCGGGTTAGGAGGCCTATGTGTACTCTCTCTTGTCTTTTAAATAATTCTTTTTTCAAAAATAAAATTTTTAAAAATAAAAATTTTAACATAAAAAATAAAAAAATAAAAAAAATTCAAAAAAAATCTTAAAAAATAAATAAAAAAATAAAATAAAAAAATATTTAAAAAAAAACTTGAAAAAAAAATCTTCAAAAAGAAAATTCCGTCATTTTGGGTTTAGATTGGAGAAATTTTGGTCTTCTCCTTTCTGAGCACTGGCGCTCGCGGAAATCGCTGAGCCCGTGTTCAGATTGGAGTGCCTTTTGCTCTCTTTGATGAACCCGATATTGGCTTTTCAAAAAAAAAAAAAACTCGTCATTTTTGGATTCAGATCCGAGAAATTATGGTTCATTTCTTTCTGAGCACTGGCGCTCGCGGAAATCGCTGAGCTCGTGTTCAGATCGGAATACCATCTGCTCTCTTTGATGAATCCAATCTTGACCTTTCAAAACAGAGAATCTCATCTCATGGATGCAGTCTCAAAACATTTGTGTCTAGCGGTACTAGTATGCCCTTTCAGGGTCTACTGTATTGCGACCGGCACATTTGTAACTCCAACTTTATATTCTTCTTACCTCGAGTAAGCTCTGCTTCTCGATAAGTCGAATTTAAGTTCACAATTGCTTCTAGCAGTCACTGGGACGCTCATTCTGTGCTTACCATACCTGCGATCAGAACAATTGTACCCTCTATGGCGTTTTGCCTTCTTCATATTGCTTGGGTCATGTTCCTCGAGTAATTTGAAAAGACAAAACCATATATCTTCCCATTTATGATCATTATATTCTTGTGATTACTAATGGATGTGGTCTTGTTTCAGAAACTTTTTGAAAACTAACAATGGCAGCTTCACTTAGCATTACTTTCGATGAGAGTAAGCACCAACTCATGCTTCAACAGAAGCAAACTACGTGCACCTACAAGCGCCCCATCAGCTGCAAAAGCGTCAACTCCCTCGGCAACTCTCTAAGCTCCGGGTCGACCTCGACTCCCCGGACTATTGTCTTTGGGACACTGGGACCATTCCCACTTCCTGAGGAACAAACTGCTCCTTCCAAGAAGCAGAAACTCGCCTCTCAACGTGTCACTACCGTGACACCAAAGGCGAACACCAGAAGGCCCGAAGCCCATGGCAGCCCCACGAAGCCTCGACCAGCAAACGACCAGGTCTATCCCAAGACTTGGTCCCCAAGACCTTCAACAAAACAGAGAAGGTCCCAAACATCTACCAAGCAAGCATTCCTGGCCCCACTCAAGGAGAATCAGTTCTACCCTCTTGCTTACATGAAAGAGGAGAGACCCATCTCCAACCTGACTCCCAACTCAAACCAGCATGAGCCGGCTTGTTCCTACAAGCCCAAAATCAGATCATGCATCACAAGGCCTCCGCAAGCACCTGCTAAGGCCTACAAACCTGCAGTTCGACCCTTCATCTCTACAGGGGCCGAACTCCAAAAATTCAAAGCTTAGCTGCAACAGGCGAAGGACAGGGTTCGCATCCTGTCCTTGCCCAGCTGCAAAGAAGACAGGCTCGGCTGCTGCGCCCGAGGGAGCACATCCTTCATCGTCAAAGCCCAGCCAGAGCCGACCGAAGCTCAAATTGCTCGTCATATACGCCGCCGCGCGTCATATCGACAAAAGAGACCAGAAAAGCAAAGGACACAGCCTCCTACACTTCAAGTCTCTCCCAAATGGGTCAAAAAAGATAGACCCAACCAAGTTGCTGCCGTCCATATGGTTGGAAAAACCAGAAGGCGCCAAAAGTCAGCAACAAAAATCTATGTCTGACGTCCGATGACCCGCAGCGTCTCCAGGACAAGAAGACATTCAGAAGAATCCCCTACTCCTTCAAGCAAAGCACGGCAGAGTGATCCTTCCTCAAGCTCTTCTTCAAAAAGAATGAGCCCCAGCTCAGTCACCAGGACAGTTTCTTCATTCGAATCACGAAGGATGAACGTCTTGGCTACAAATTCTGAGCCACCACCCCGCAATCCACCTCAAGATGATGCAATCACCCGCATCCAGCAGTTGGAACAAGGCCAACAGAGGATTGAAACTCTGATGGAAAACCTTCTCCTCGCCTTCCAAAATCAGGCGAACAATGAACCTCCTCCGAATCATCAAGACGATGAGGTCAACGGAGAAGAAAATGAGTCACGCGCCCTTACCAAAAAGGACGTAGACAGTATCCTCGCCAAAGCAAAAGAAGAGGATATACTCAAGGAGCATGTGATCAAGCCACCATATCCCTTATGGATGGACTCGGTCCCGTTCCCCACCAAATTCAAGCATCCTACTCTCCAAACATATACGGGGAAAGGATCAGCCAGACAGCACGTCATCCACTTTAAGATCCTGACGGGGGCTATCGCGGATCAAGATGCACTCAAGATCCGCCTCTTTGCAAGTACCCTAAAAGGTACGGCCTTCGATTGGTACTCCACTCTGCCGGAGGACTCGATCCAAAACTGGGCCATGCTAGAGACACGCTTCCTGACTCACTTCAAAGGTGAGGATCATCCCGCTACTATGGCTCAGCTGTGCAGCCTAAAACAGGGGGATAATGAATCAACATATGACTTCATTCATAAGTGGAAAGCAATGGCGTACAAATGCTCTGATGTACTGCCACAAGCGTCGCTAGTCGACATCTGCCGAAACAACCTGAGAGCCAGAATCCGCTCCATGATCATCGGCAACAAATCAAAAAACCTGGGAGAACTCCTAGAAGCTTCCATGGAAGCTGAAACGGTGATTAAACACCTCGACAGTCAGAAATCATCAAGAAAAGAGCCAGCCGCCATTGCAACCTCTAAACCAAAGAAGAAAGAGGTCCTCAATGTGCAGACCAAGTAAGCTCCTCAGCCACCAAAGAAAGCTGAAAATAAAGCTGCTGGTAAGAGACCTGAACTCTCTGATGCCTTCAAAGAACGAGTAGAGAAGAAATACCCGTTTGATGAAGATGTTGATGAAATCTTCGGGGCTCTTGTGGCAAACGGCAAGCTCACCTTGCCTGAACCGAAAAGACCGGGTGATGTTGGCAAAACCAACGATCCTCGGTACTGTCCATACCATCAGATGATCTCGTATCCTCTCAATCAATGCTTTGTTGTGAGGGAGAAAATAAATGAGATGTGGAAAAATGGAGTCATCACCTTTGACAAAAACTATGGGTTTGCCTCCGTCAACATGGTGACATGTGGACAAACATCAAAATCACCGAAGAAGAAGATCACTACTTCCTTCAAGGTGATAAACTCAATCCAAGCGTCCGAGGAACTGGTTCCTTACCCGACACCAGACGGACAACCCATATGGGTACATCCGATCTCCTGGAAGATGAAAATTGGGAGGTCGTGAATACAAAGCCTACAGCTCAACAGCGAAGGCAGGCTAGGAAGCATCTCCTCAAGCTCAAACTGGCAAGAGAAGACCCAGCCAAAACAAGAAGTCAAAGAAAAGGCAGAGGCTTCCTCTACCGCTTCACTGGAGGCAACAAAAACATCCCTTCCAGAGACTTCAAAGGCGGTAAGAAAATTCACTCTCAATGATTTCATGCCACCTCAATTCAAAGAAGCCACGCAGGAGCCATCATACTCTTGCAATTCGGTAGTTGGATTCTCCATTGATGGATACGAGTCCAGCGACACCGATGATGGATTCGAATCCAACTACACAGACGAGTGGGAGGAGTCCCTTGAAATAGGAGAATACCTCTCCGATGAAGAATGGGTTCCTGAGACTCATCTTATGCCAGTAATCTGGTATAACCCTCTACAGCCACAAGGATCCTGGTCTGATGATGAAGAAGACCAAGAGGCTATACAAGAAAATGTTGCTGACCCAGCACCTCTCATTACTCCAGTGGAAATCAACCATGTTGAGCCACAAAGAGTTGATGAAGAGAAGATCCGGCTCCCATGCCTGATCTTGAAGAATATGCAAGGATCTTGCAGCGTCTCGCTCTAGAACAAGAGCAAGAACGCGTCAACGAGCCTCCTCGCAATCCAGAGCCTGAAGTCCCTGAAGACCATCAGGCACATCCTCCCTTAACTCCTGAAAATGGAGAAAATTACTGGATAGACGATCCTCTTACATCCGAGGATGAGTCTGACTTCGATCAAGCAACGTCTCCCGTCAGAGCTTCCTGTAATGTGATAATTCGGGATTATAGCTCTTCCGAAGCATTGTCTGATGAGAGCACTTACACTCCGGCGACGCATAGCAATGTATCTTCTGGAGCCACCTCGTCTCACGTGACTTTCACTGAGATGACACCCTCTCAGGTTTCTTCTCCTGAGACTGTGACTTCAAAGTTCACACCCTTCATGACTGAAGAATTCCCAACTATTGATGCTTGGGACGATGAATTAGTCAACGAAGAAGAGAGGTTGCTGGATGCTGTTCAGGACTTGTTCCCGAAAAATGCTCCGTGCAACACAATCACTAAGGATGGCAACTCTGCTGCTGATACATCCTCAGCAAATGAAAAACGACAGCCTATTGATCCTGAAGATAATCTTCCAAACGAAGACCCTTCTCAAGAAGCTCTCGAAGTTGGTAGAGGCACCCGCTCTGGTCGGGACTACCATAAAAATCACAATCAATCTTCCTTTAAATATGTAAATCCTACGGGAAAAGATGTTGTAAGCGCCCCTAGTGGCAACAATGATGAACATGCAGGCCCTAAGGAGGCTTTCAAGTATGACTTGATTGAACACTTCAAGCACATACCTGCACGTCTGCACATCCTAGATTTGTTGCGAATGTCTCCGCACACTCGTGATAATCTCATCTCAGAATTACAAAAGCTGAATGAGGATGTCGACAAACATGCCCCGCAAGTCCTCCAAATTGAAATGGATTACCGGGTCAAAAACTCAGAAGCCTCCTCAAAGGGAGAAAAGAAGAAAACTGAGGGATCATGCATTGAATGCCTCTCGGTTAAAAAAGCAGCCAGTGCAACCATCGCCTTCACAAAGGACGACCTCCTACTTGGCGAAACAAGGCATAACCAACCCCTGTACTTCACAGGGTACATCAAGGAAATGCATATGCACAGAGTTCAGATCGACCCAGGTTCTGCACTCAACCTCATCTCCACATCGGCTCTCGAAGAGTTGGGCATCCCACCCAGCAAGCTGAGCCACACATCTGTATCTATCTTTGGATACGATGGGAGTACTCAAAGGCCTATCGGCAAAATCAGATTCAAGTTGCAGATCGGTGATCTTATCTCTGAGGTCACTGTGTATGCAATAAAAACCCCTTCATGCTATAACATCCGTCTCGGACACCCTTAGATCCACGAGAATGGTGTTGTCCCTTCAACTCTACATCAATGCATCAAGTTTGTTGGCGACGACGGCATGATACATCGAGTCTTTGCGGACAGAAAACCCTTCAAAGGTAAAGAAGTCCACTTCGCAGATTCACAAATGTATGAAGGTGAAAAAGAAGTAGAGGAGAAGCACACAGCACCCTTTGCCGAAAATCCCCAAAAAGATAAAGGCAAGGCTCCTCAACAATCACCGGAAGAAAACAAACCATCCGGTAAATCCGAAGAGAGCATTCAAACTCCCTTCATCATCTCCCTCAAACCTTCAAAGCCTTTGGTCATCACAACTAAAGTGAAGAAGGCAAAGCAAAAGTCTGGGGGCAAATTTGTTGTCTCTTTCGTGTCTATCAGGCAAGACACGGATTCAGATTCAGAGCCAGAAGACGACACATCGTCAAGCCAAGCTGACACTCAGCAAGTTCAGTCTGCTCTCACTCCAATGGAGACAACTTCTGACATAGAAGATCCTACGCCAGCTTCCTTCGTTGTTCCAGTAACTTCAGCAAAGGAAAAGCCGATCTTCTTCCGTAGATCGGATGCTTCTTCATCAAACTCCATGCTTGAAACTTTCCAAAATAAAGGTATGCCTCAACTATCCTTATATAGTTCTATGGCACAAGCTATTATGAAGAAAATGGGCTATGACGCTCAAAACCCAGTCGGTTTGGGAGAAGGACGCGGTATTCTCACACCATTGGGGCCCGTCTTGACCAAAAGACAGCTGGAAGATTGGAGACTCTACGGCTATGTAGAAAAGTCTTCACACGGGTTAGGGTATGATCCCGACACTCCCCTGAGATAGTTGACACAAAGGCTTAAAAGTCAATATACTGACCAAGCCTCAACATCTCAAGTCCATGAAGACATCGATCTCCCTGGATATCTCTTTGATGAGTCACCTGACAAAGATCCAGGAAGCTCATCCAATTGGCACGATTTCTCCGAAAATGAAGAGGAGTTGTCCGATGGCACAGACGTGTGGTCTTCTGACCCAGAAGAACCCTCATCTCCAAAAGAAGTAGCCTACTTGGGATCATCTCATAGCAAGCCTTGGGAAAATTACCGATCAAGAAGACCCATGGAAAGGAACAAAGCCTTGGTCTGGAAATGCCCTTGAAACCGCAGAGGGTTTCGTTGAGCTGGAATCCTCCGAAAATATTGTGAAGGAACCACCTTCGAACCTTCCAACAGAAGATCTTGTTCAAAAGATAGACTTGGGAACACCATATAACCCACGTCCTGTATTTATAAGCAACAATATAAAGGATGATAAGTTACCCGAGTATATCGCCTTTCTTCGTGAGTTCGTTGATTGCTTTGCATGGTCTTATGCTGAAATGCCTGGCTTAGACCCCAAAATAGCAGTCCACAAACTCAATCTTCAAGAAGACATCAAGCCTGTCAAGCAAGGCCAAAGAAGATTCCGTCTTAATGTGATGGATAAAATTGAACAAGAAGTTCAAAAACTCAAAAGCGTCGGCTTCATCCGTGAGGAACAACATCCTGAATGGTTGGCCAACATTGTCCCCGTGACAAAGAAAAACGGGCAGATCAAGGTCTGTATTGACTCTAGAGACCTGAACGGCGCATGCTCTAAAGATGAATTTCCGCTCCCCATACCAGAGGTAATGATTGATAATACCTGTGGATTCGAGCGAATGACATTCATGGATGGTTTCTCTGGCTACAATCAGATAAAGATGCATCCTGAAGATGAAAAACAAACATCTTTTCGGACCCCATTTGGTGTGTATTGCTACACTGTCATGCCATTTGGTCTGAAAAATGCTGGTGCCACATATCAGAGGGCTATGATGAAAATATTCCAAGATATGCAACACAAGACGGTTGAATGTTACGTTGATGACCTCGCCATCAAAAGCAAAAGAAAAGAAGATCATCTCGAAGACCTTCGAGAAGTCTTCCTCCGGCTTCGCAAACACAAACTGCGAATGAATCATTTGAAATGCTTCTTCGGCGTCTTGTTGGGTAAGTTTCTTGGATTCTTAGTTCGGAAAGCTGGAATAGAGCTTGACCCCATAAAAGTCAAAGCCATTCTAGAAATGCCCTCTCCAAGAACCTTGAGAGAACTCAAAGGGCTTCAAGGGAGATTGGCCTACATCAGACGGTTCATCTCCAATCAATCGGGGAAATGCCGTCCATTCTCCCGGTTGATGAAAAAAGGTGTAAACTTTGTCTGGGATGCTGACTGTGAATTAAGCTGGTTTCCAAGACATCAAGTCATACCTGACAAAACCTCCAGTGTTAGCTGCTCCTACCACTGGAAAACCATTCATCTTGTACACAAGAGCCCTTGATCACTCTTTGGGAGCTCTGCTTGAGCAAGAAAATGATCAAAGAAAAGAAACTGCTCTATATTACCTCAACCGCATGCTAGTAGGTGCAGAGCATCGCTACTCTCCAGTCCAAAAAGAATGTCTTGCAGTGATGTTCGCCATACAAAAGCTGCATCACTACTTGCTTTCCAACACAGTATACCTAGTCTCAAAGGTTAACCTCTTGATGGTCCTTGTCACAAAGGCAGGTTCTCTCAATGCTCGACTGGCAAAATGGTCCATCCTTCTGTCACAATTTGATATTAGGTATGTACCACAAAAGGCAATCAAAGGGCAAGCTCTAGCGGACTTCCTCGCAGAGCATCCATTACCTAAAGATTCTCCACTCAGAGATGATCTCCCAGATGAACCAGTCTACAATGTGGAGACTTTCTCACAAAGTGCTTCCTGGGACATGTACTTTGACGGTGCAACCAGGACAAATGAAAAAAGACAGCTGATCTCGGGAGTTGGCATCCTCTTTGTTAGCCCCGACAAATACATGATTCCACACGCTTTCTCGCTACTGGAACCATGCACAAACAATGCAGCTGAATATGAAGCTCTGATCCTAGGATTGGAACTCGCCATCGAATTCGGTATGACCATGCTGGAAGTCTTTGGAGACTCTCAACTAATCGCCAACCAGATGAATCAGAAATTTGAAGTCAGGAAGCCAGATTTGCTGCCTTACTACAACAAGGCACAATCACTTCTGCAAAAGTTTGACATCTGTCACATCACCCACATTCATAGAGGTGAAAACATACGTGCAGATGCCCTAGCTGGACTTGCCGCATCCATGGCAATCCAGGAAGGGGAAAACATGCAAATCACAGTGTGCGAAAGAAGAATCCTCCCTCCTTTTAACACACATCGAGCAGTTGCTGAATGCCACCGAGTGGTTGGAAGTCGGATTTTAATCCTTCAACCTTCAATCGGCGACTGGAGGGACCCGTTCATTGATTACATTATGTTCGGAATCCTACCTGAAGATCCAAAAGAACGGGTAAGCATCCAAAGGCGAACCTCAAGCTTTCATTTGGATATTCCTTCAAAATTCCTTTACAGGAAATCCTTCAACGGAGTACTTCTGCGCTGCTTGTCACAACAAGAGGCTGAAGAAACACTCAAAGAAGTTCATGCTGGTCTTTGCGGAGCCCATCAGGCTGGTCCCAAGCTCTATGATCAGATAAAAAGGTTAGGATATTACTGGCCTACCATGGTAGCTGACGCAATGCAATTTGCTAAGCGCTGCCAACAATGCCAAGTTCATGGAGATTACATTCACATGCCTCCAGAATAGCTGCATCCTACAGCGATTTCATGGCCTTTCGAAGCCTGGGGTATGGACATCATAGGTCCTATTTCTCCCCCTTCGAGCAAAGGTCATCGCTTCATCTTCGCCGCTACGGATTATTTCTGATGGACCGCGCCCCAATGCTCGAGTTCCTACCGAGGTCGGCGGACGTGGGAGTCCGTTTGGTTCCGACCCTTTCGTAACCAGGGGGCAGGGGCGTGCATCAACATTTCTTTTTTTTTATGGGTGTGCCAGATTTTCTATTTTTACTTGGAATTGCAAGTGATGATCCGGAGATCAACCTTCGCAAGTAAAAAGGAAATCAACTTCTTCCAGGTTTTCCATTGCACATATATTTAAGAAAAGAGACATTTTTCTTGGTTTGCCGTGAAAGGCGATTTTGTTGGCATTTATAGCCGATTTTGGCGTTTATAGCCGATTTTTGGCGTTTATAGCCGATTTTGGCGTTTATAGCCGATTTACAATCCTTATCAATAATGAAAGACAAGATTTGTGATTTTTGTCTCTTTTGAAAAAATACAAACTACAATGAAAAGCAAGAAAAGGAGGATCTAACTTCTCAGGAGATTGTGGGGGACTCGTTTAGATTGACGGTCGCAAGCCATATGTGGGCTTCGCCATCATCCATGCAGATGAGAACAGAGGATGCTATCGATTCGCTTGGCTTGGCTATAACCTCAGGTTTTTAGAGGACAAAGACCAAAAGAAGGTCTTATGTCCAATAAAAAGCCGAGTAGACGGGCTGAAAAGCCATATCTAAGCCATTGGAGGCAGGAGGAGAAGGCAAGGACCTTGGGGGGGTACCCCCCAAGGGACTTTTGTCACCTTGTTGCGGTGGCCGGTGTAGAACTTCCGCAGAGTTTTCTCTCTTTTTCCTTTCTCTGGATTTCTGTGCTTCTGTCTGTCTGTCTGTTTGTGCTTTTTTCTGATGATCCTTTCTTCTTGGAGAGCTCTCCTATTTATAGGCTTTTTGGTAGCCATTTAGGAGGGTTTATGGGCTTTTATTGTCATTAAGCCGCATAATGGGAGGAGTTACAAAATTGAATTGTTGATTTTGTAACTCCTTTTTCTTGGCTTCTGATTGGCCGGAGGAGATTGAGGGCATTTAATTGCCTTTAATCGCCATGATGGGAGGAGTTTCATGGTTAAATGCCATGAATCTCTTGACTTGTAACTCCCGAATGCTTGCTTCTGATTGGGCCGTCCAAAGAAATGGGTTAATGACTGTAATAAAGTTAGTCAATTAATCGCATTAAGTGGTCGCCGAGCAGCTGAAGAGTCGCGGGCCATGCCATGTCTTTTGGGATTCTTCTGTCGATGATCATCGATGGATCTTCATGTAGATCGACATCAGATGACCATGTAATTTCAGGTGTTTGTTGCCAACAGCGGGTCGGTGCCATCTGTCCTGTCGATTTCTCGATCGGTCGGGTAGAAAGCACACTTTTTTTGGTTGACCGGGTGGCGATCAATATTATTTTCGATACTCTTGATGATTGACCCGTGTTTTGGACGGATGTCAGAGGACTTGGTGTCTCAAAAGCATGAATTTTGGAAAGTACCAGAGGCTGGGCTCTTCGAATCGCGAAAAAACGGCGAAAACCGGGGTTTCCGGGGCCTTCCCGGCGACCCCGGGTTCCAAGGTCGCCGGCGACCCTGGGGGGGTTTTCCCCCTTTCGTGTCCCGTTTTGTGTCCGTTTTTGCTGTTTTTCGATTCTTTTTTCTCCTGTACTTTTCCTTAACATTTTGACCATTTATTGGCCTGATTTCTTTGTAGGAAACCTGATGAGAATCCTTGCATTTTATTTTGCAAAGTTTCCAATTTCCTGAGAAAGCCGAAGACTTTGTCGTGCAGAGCTGCCGATTTTTCCGTCAGAAGCTGAAACTGGGTCAAACGATGTCGGAATGACCTGAAATTTGGTGTGAAGCCTCCTGAGAAATAAATAAGACCAACCATAGGCTTTTGTTTGAGTTTTGAAGCCGTTTGGGGTCCTATCACCAGTAGACTTGCTTTTTGTCGCGATGAAGATGTCGCGGTTTGATGTGCGGTCAATCGATGTCCGATTGACTTGAAATTTGACAGGGAACCTATTGGAGTCATTTTAAGATGATCCATAGGCTCTGTCTTGGAAACCATGGTCCCGGAGAGCTTTGCCGCCGAGAGGCCTGATTTGGCTTCCGAGCGTCAAACTATGGTCAAATGTTGTGGAAATGACCTGAAATTTGACGTGTAGCCCTTTATAAGCATTTTGAAGCCGTCCATGTGCTCTATCTGATGAGTAATGGCCTCGGTGGTTCTTGCCGCCGAGAGGCTTGATTTAGCTGTTCGAGGGTTGATGTGGGGTCAAACGTTGTCGGTTTGACTCGGAACTTGACGTGGAGCCTTTTGGAAGTATTTTGAGACCATCCATCGGCCCTTATCGAAGATTTGGTGTCTCCGATGCTTTTGCCGCCGAGAGCTCCTTTTCGGCTGTCGGAGAAGCGAAGTTAGGCCAAATGATTTTGAAATGGCCCGAAACTTCTTGTGTACTCCTCTTTTGGCTGTCTTGAAGAATCTTGCAGTTTTTGTTTGATTCTGACAAGATTTGATTTTTGGAAGCAGCATTGCCTATTTATGGCAGGTTGCGACTTCATGTAGCTCTTTGGATCTTGAAGAGGCAAAGTGACATTTTTGGTGTCAACAATTTCTCCAAGTGGTCAGAAGCATTTGCGTTCAACGAAATGAAGACCTCATCAGTCCTTCAGTTCCTGCGCACCAACATCATTTGTCGTTTCGGCATACCCAAAAGATTCGTCCATGATAACGGACCACAATTCCGGGATCATCGATTCTACAGGTTCTGCGACAAATACAAAATCCAAAGCGGTCCTTCGACTCCATACAATCCGGCAACAAACGGATTCGCAGAAGCTTTCAATAAGACACTCTGCAAAATCCTCAAAAAAATGGTCTCTAGTCACAAAAGAGACTGGAGCGATAAAATGTCTGAAGCTTTGTGGGCCTATCGAACCACCGTTCGAGGACCAACCCATAGTACACCATTCTCCTTGGTCTATGGATGCGAAGCTGTCGTGCCCTTGGAAGTACAAATTCCTTCCTTGAGGGTATCCTTGCAAAATGACATGACTCAAGAAAGCAATGTCAAATTGCGACTCCATGAGCCGGATAATCTTGATGAGAGACCGCTCGAAGCTCAACAAAGCATTAAACTTTACCAAGCACGCATGGCAGGATCTTTCGACAAAAAGGTCAGGCAACGCGCCTACAAAAAGAGTGACTTGGTTCTTGCGGTAAAAAGACCAATGGTCTTCGCTCAAAAGTCAAAAGGCAAATTTGAGACAAAATGGGAGGGACCCTACGTCATGGACAAGGTTTTCTCCAACGGCGCATACGCACTCCTAAACATGGAAGGTGACAGATGTATGCTGCCCATCAACGGCAAGTTCTTAAAGCGGTACTACCCTTGAAGACTTACCCAACTGGGTAAGAGCAATGCCTATACGGCCAAAACTAGTTTCGAGGTACACGCTCGCTAAAGCCACCTTTTTTTTTTAGAATTTTCATATCAAATGTTGAAATTTCTAGAAATTTAAAACAATGCTTACTTTCATCGTTTCATTGTTCAAAAAAAAATCCAAGTTTAGGAACCTTTCCCTAACTTGACCAAAATTTTCAACCCTTGAACCCAAAATTCATGGTTTGAAACAAAATATGGATTCAGGGATTTCCACCCTAGTCCACCCTACCTTTTACCGCCAAAATGGTTCTAGGTCAAAACTTATGACCTTCGTGTCTTTTTAAAAAAAAATAAAAAAAATGGTTTTTCAAAAAAACCGCGGGGAAGCGACGCTTAGTCGATACTCGCACAAATCGGAAGCATGCGAACCACGTTCGACACTTCCAAAATAGCAGGGAAGCGACATTTCGTCGATACTTGCAAAATCCAAAACCGTGGAGATGCAAAATTTCAGTTGATATCCACAACCCAAATCTCAAAGGTTCGAAAAAACCTAAAAAACCATGGAGACGCAACATTTCAGTTGATATCCATAACCCAAAGGTTCGAGAAAACCACAAATTTCAAAAATCGTGGGGAAACGACATCAAGTCAGTACCCACAAAACCAAAATTTTTGAAAAGCAAGGATGCGACATTCCATCAATACTTGCACCCAAATCCGCGAGGATGCGACATTCCATCGATACTCGTAACCGAATGAGCAAGGATGCGACATTCCATCGATACTTGCAAGACCATTCAACAGGGAGGCAACTTTTAGTCGATACTTGCATTTTTGAAAACCAAACCGGCTATAAATGCCACAAACCGGCTATCAATGCCACCAAAACTGGCTATCAATGCCATAAACTCGGCTATCAATGCCATCAAAACAGGCTATAAATGCCACAAACCGGCTATCAATGCCACCAAAATAAAACCGGCTATCAATGCCACAAAAAAAAAATTGGCTTTCAAAAAATGGCTATAGATGCCACCAAAACCGTCTATCAATGCCACAAAATCGGCTTCCATGCCACAAACAAAAATCTGGCTTCCATGCCAAAACAATCATTTGACAAAAGATTTTCACAAAATGACAAGCTTTTGATCAAATCCCATTTAGCAATTACTTTCATCACAAAAAGATTTAAGTGAGCGTAGGGAAAACAAAAAAAGAGTACCAAAAAAATACATGTGGTACCAAAAAAAAAAATAAAGTGTTCACAAGCACTACAAAAAAAAGAGTACCAAAAAAAATACATGTGGTACCAAAAAAAAAAAGAAAGTGTTCACAAGCACTACAAAAAAAAGTACCAAAAAAATACAAGTGGTACTAAAAAAAAAACAGAGAGAAGGATGGTTTCTGTTAAAAAAAAAAAAACAGGAGCTCAATAAAAAATGGTCTCCAGCCAAGAGTTCAGCTCCTTAAGCAAACTTTTGGCCTCAGTCGTCAGGGATTCCAAGGCACGCTTCTTCAGGAACTTGCCATGAGATGCTGGGGTGGGCTGTAACCCTTCTTTCGCACCGGGAAGCTTCCCCCGAGCAGTTTGCCATTGTTTGTTCTCTTCAAACTTCCTTTTAAAAAACTCGATCGGCATCAGCAACCCGGTGAATCAGAGCAGTCTCCCTGTCACGAGCCTCTGTTATTGCAGTCCACTTAGCAGCGACTTGTGCCTGCAGATGCTCAAGACGTTTCCTAGCCTCATCAACCTCCCTATCAAGGATGTTAAGGTCATGTGTCAACCCGATGATGGTTAGCTCTTCTAAGTTCTTCTCTCGGACTACCTGCTTCCTGCTTTGTGTAGCCTCATCCAGGTTAGACTGAGCCTTATTTGTAGGGTCCAAGAACATCTCCTTAAAGAACTGGTCGTCAGGAAAACCCATGGTCTCAAACCACCTGTCACCCAGCTCAATGATCCTATCAACGATCGCCCTGGCACTTGTGACATCCAGACCAGCCTCTTCGGCATCACCGAGAATCTCACGCACATGCTGGATCATCCCAAATCCGGCATCTAAATGCCCAGAAAGCAGAGTCTCAATCCAAGAGCTCAGAACCTGCACCACCACCTTCTTCTCAAAAAGAAGAGATGGCCCAACTGAAGATTCACCCAACTCCGTTGGTCGGCTACTCATGTCATCACCCGTTGGAAGAGTAACAAAAGAACTCTTTCCAGTTGAAGTTTCTCCTGCTCGGGAAGGAATCTCAGCACGAGGTATCTCCTCAACGTTGTCAGAACTGGTCCCAGGAATCTCTACCTCTGGATCAACCTCTGGCATCCCTTACTCTGGAAGCGACGGATCCTCCTCTGTCACTTCAAAACCTACCAAAGAAACACAAAAAGGTATGAATATGATCCTGTTTGAAAATCATTATTAGGGTTATTACTACAAAATACCTTCTTCGACGACTGGCGGAACACTTTCTTCCTCCATGAACTCATCGGAAGCATCATCAACATTTGCGTCCATCGATGGTTCAAAGTCATCAGAATCCTGTGGCAAGTCAGCTGGCAAGAAAAATGTTAGCAAACCAAGTCACAGACACAAAAAAAAAAGAAAGTAAAAGAAGTCATACCAAATGGAGACTCTGGATTCACTCCAGAGTCCCTCGGTTCTTCTTCAGGTGCCCCGACAGGATCCATCACCACCTCATCGGTTGGAGCCTCAGGCATCACCAAGTCTTCCTATGCTAAAAAAAAAAAAAAGAAAAGCAGAAACAAGAAGCAAATCAGAACATGGGAAAATCCCATGAAAAGAAATGGAAAGAGAAAAAGGAAGAATCATACCTTCACCGACGGTCACTTCTTCTCGGCTTCTCTTCTCTGGAAGCTCATCAGCATCCACTGGCACATCCTCATTGATAGTAAGAGGGACTTCCAAGTCAGGAGAGTCCTCATGCTGCCCCTTGCTGCGATGACTCCTCCTCCTCCTTTTACTCCTACGGGCTCGCTTCCTAGAGGAACTTGCCCCGCTGTCAGAGTCAGGTTTCCCACTTGACTCCTCACTGATGGTCTACTCTTGCCAGTAGACTCCACGGAAGCTTGCCTCTGTGCTGCTTGCATCCAAGCACCAAGTTCGGCTTCCTCCTGTTCTAGCTGCTCTAAAGCCTCATCAGGTATTTCTCGAACAGCTTCAGAACCAATGACGCCCTGGTCAACGAGAAAGCCTATCTTGTGCTTCTCTCCAGAAAGGAAGGCCTAAACTTCCTCTCGCCGGATGCCATCCGACTTTCCAAGGCCCTTTCCAGATGCCAGCCTCACATCAAGCTCCTTCTTGGAAAGCCCCCGATATGTCGAAAAGCTCTCTGCGAACCACTTCGCAAAGCCGGCAGTCCGGGAAGTCAACAACACAGGATAAGAGATCATGGCTGTAGTGTCTTCAGCACTATAGAAAGCCCATGCATTTATCCCGTCCTGTAAACCTCCAAAGCGCTTCACCATGCTTGAAGGCACTCCAACAACGCCTTGAGAAAAGCCCAGCTGCAAAGCAAAGCGAGAGGGTACATACGGCTTGATGTCGACGAAAAGATGTCTGCGGTACACCATCGTGCCGACACGTATGCTGAAAGGCCACTCTCTCTCTGCATTCGTCAAGGAGTAATGCCTTCCCGACCCTGCCCTGATAGAGTCTCGGGAGGCACCAAAATCAAAAGCCTTCTTCCGTAACTCCGGAGAAAGCTTCACTGAAGACTGCCCCATCTCGACGTCCTTGAACCGTCGGATCCTCATACGGGCAAACAAATTGATTCGAACAAGGCTTTGCCCTTAGCCAGCCGAATCATCAGAGGATCATCATCCTGTGCAGCACCCAGCCGGTGGAAGCCAGGACAGTGGTACACGTACCACGAATAAAAGATATGGGCTGAAAATACCCTATTCATGGGAAGCCCAAGCCGAACCAAAAAAGCAACAGCCTGCAGTTTGGTACACAGGTAGGAGTAAAGAGCTGGCACCAAAGCAAGCTGCTCTCCAAACGCCATCTGACAAGCCGGAAAAATACAGTGCGGCCTGATGTGCGTTCCATCTCCTCCAGCAAAAATAGCCTCACCAAGCTAATAAGTGAGGTAAATAGCGAGATCTCTCCGCAGTGCAATGTTAGGACATATGGCGTTTGTACTCGCACAGAAATCTCTCAACTCTTCTTGCATAGCCAAGATCTTCTTTGAACTTGGATCCTGAACCCTGGCTTCCTGGGTCACACTATCAGAAGACTCCCTGCTATCAAAAAAGTTGGGGAACGAAGAGCTAGAACTCTTCCAACTGCTGGATCTAACTTTGAAACCCTCCTTCTCCTTCAGAAAATCATAGAAGGCGACGAGCTGAAAGTACAGAAGCCTGAACTCCTCAGACTGCCCCTCAAGGACGCTGTCCATCGGCATAAACTCCTCATAGAGTTTACCAAGGATGGGCAATCCAATAATGGCGCTCAGCTCCTTCAAAGAGAAACCAATCTCACCATTCGTCACAACGAAGGTATTGGTTTGTGGGAGGAGTGACTCCAGCATAGCCATGAAGGCCTCGTCAGAAAAGACCACGGTCTCCCTAAAGGCGCGGACCGCATTAAAAATCCCGGCTTCCTTCAAAATGGCGCCACCAATCAGCAGGACGCGATCAGTCCACGACTTCCACTCGGAGTCGGCATTAAAACGGCCACGAAGTCGAAAAGGCTTTATCCAATTGCTGTCGTTACCGCTGAAAATACCAAGGCCCACTGGTCTCAAATCGACCGACGGGTAATCAGAACCCTGGTAGCCGCTGGAAGGCATCAACAGGTCCATGTCAACAGGCGACCTCTCAGTATATCTAGGAGAACCGCCAACAAAAACCCCGGTCTTGATTACATTTGTCCTTCTCACCCAGCTTGGAGGATCTTCCCTCTTAGAGCACGTGGGGGCAAGGCTCATGATCGAGACGGTGCGATTAAACGTCGACTGGGTAACAACAGTCTTCTTCTCACCCTCTGCTGTGAAAGAGAACTGAAAACATCTCCTCTGGTATGTCATGTCATCAGGGACTGCATCACCAAAGAAGAAGGTAGGCTTGGGCAAAACCCTCTGATCTTCCATCACCCATGGACGACTGCTTACCATGATCTTATAGAATTCCTCTCCCTTGAGAGTGATCAGTCGCTGCCTCATCTCATCTCTGTTGAGGGAGTCGCATTCTTCCAGATTTCTCTCAACATACTGGACCTTCTCAAAGGCCTGCTGAACGGCTGGATTAGAAGATCTAGCAGATCGACGAGGTACGCTTGTAGCAGGCTCTTTACCCTTGTTCGTTCTAGAGGAACCACCTGAAAAGGATGGAAAATAAAAAGATCAAACATCAAAATGACAGAATCTCGCCAAAAAAAATCTGGCGAAATTTTGACATGATGACGGGGCAATTCCGAAGCAAAGGAATTGTCCCGAAAGAAATAGAAAGCTTGAAGATGGGCTCAACATTACTGCGAGCTCCGAAACTCCAAATTTTCGAAACCTTAAAGTCTTCGTAAAATCAGGAAGGGCTCAACATCGCTGCGAGCTCCAAATTCCCAAATTTGCGAAAACTTTCAGGTATGCTATCACATCATGCTACAAATTTAATTTACAATAGAATGCATGCATGAACATCTAGGTTTACCAAAAAAGGGGGCATTATCATGATGAGCAAAAAAAAAAAAAAAAAAAAGAAAAAAAAAAGAAAACTTTCTCAAAAAAAAGAGGGAGAAAGAAAACAAAAAAAAAAAGAAAAGAAACTTTCTCCAAAAAAAAAAGAGGGAATGAAAACAAAAAAAAACACAAAAAAAAAAGAGGGGCTGGCCCACAGGCCACGTGGCCGTACGGCCAGATCCGTACGGATCTGTCCGTACGGCCCACAAAAAGAAAAAAAAAGCACGAAAAAAAGAAAGAAAGGAAAACACGTGTAAAAAAAACAGAGAAAACACGTGAAAAAAAAAAGAAAAGAAAAGAAAGAAACAAAAAAAGGAAAGAACTTTTTTTTCCTACAATGGGGTTTTTCTTAAAAAAGGGAACTTACTTGAAGCCATTGATGGAGAAGAAGAAGAAAAGAATTGAAGATCTTGAAGAAGAAGAACTTTTGGTCTTGAAGCCCTCTTGGGATTGTTGCAAAAGAAAGCAATAAGAGCAAGAGATCCAACCTCCTCCTTGCTTTTATAGAAGACAGCAAACCAAAGAAGGAAAGAAGAAAGAGGTAAGTGTTACTAATTAGTAACCTTACCAAAAGAAAGAGATTAGAAAGATTCTTTCCCAAAAGAAAGATATCTTTATGGATTCTCTCCCAAAAAGAAATCATTAAAGATTTTCTCCCAAAAGATAGGATCAATGAAGGATTCTTTCCTAAAAGAAAGATATCTTGAGATATCCTATCCCAAAATAAAGGGAACATGAGAGATTCTCTCCAAGTAAAGATATTCTTAGATATTCTCCATCCAAAGGAGATATTTTTGGATATTCTTTACAAAAATGACACCATATGAGATCTAAGCCATTTCAAAAGCTTAAGGTCCCATGGGTTAGCCCATATGAGCCAGGTTTGACCACCTAGGCACTAAAAAAAAAAGGAAAAAAAAAATTTTTTGGGCTTTTAGTCAAAGAGAAATCCCTCTTACCAAGAGCATACAAAAATGGTTCCATGCCTCTTTTGAGTTGATTCGACCATACAAAAGAGAATTCCAAGCCCCATGAGCTTCCAAAAATCAAACCATCTAGCCTCATCTACCAAATTGAGCCAAAATCTTGAAATTGACATTCCACAAAAAACCAAAAACCAAAACCTGATCCCCTAACTTGCCACATACAGCCTGTTAGGTCACAAGGTCAAAACCAAAATTGATCCCCCAACATTCCACATACAGCTTGTTGGGTCACACGGTCAAAACCAAAAAACGACCCCCTAACCTGCCACATACAGCTTGTTAGGTCACAAAGTCAAAACCCAAATCCATATCCCTGATGTCATCTTCAAAAGTTTGCCTCGAGATGGTACGTGATCCCTTTCACTACCATAAAATTCCCTTGGAAGCTCAAAAGGCTACAAATACCAAAAAGAAAGACTGCTCAAAGACTCTTGGTCCAGTCACAGGCTCTCCTTCAAAAATCTCTTCGAGGCACATCGACTACAAAATCTAAGCAACTCGTCGCTGTACCTCGAGGGGGCATTTGTTGACACCAAAAATGTCACTTTGACCTCTTCAAGATCCAAAGAGCTACATGAAGTCGCAACCTGCCATAAATAGGCAATGCTACTTCCAAAAAATCAAATCTTGTCAGAATCAAACAAAAACTGCAAGATCCTTCAAGACAGCCAAAAGAGGAGTACACAAGAAGTTTCTGAGCCATTTCAAAATCATTTGGCCTAACTTTGCTTCTCCGGCAGCTGAAAAGGAGATCCCGGCGGCGAAAACATCGGAGACACCAAATCTTCGATCAGAGTCGATGGATGGTCTCAAAATACATCCAAAAGGCTCCACGTCAAGTTCCGAGTCAAACCGACAACGTTTGACCCTACATCTACCCTCGAACAGCTAAATCAAGCCTCTCGGCGGCAAGAACCACCGAGGCCATCACTCATCAGATAGAGCACATGGACGGCTTCAAAATGCTTATAAAGGGCTACATGTCAAATTTCAGGTCATTTCGACAACATTTGACCATAGTTTGACGCTCGGAAGCCAAATCAGGCCTCTCGGCGGCGAAGCTCCTCGGGACCATGGTTTCCAAAACAGAGCCTATGGATCATCCTAAAATGACTCCAACAGGTTCCCTGTCAAATTCCAAGTCAATCGGACATCGATTGACCGCACATCAAACCGCGACATTTTCATCGCGACAAAAGCAAGTCTACTGGTGATAGGACCCCAAACGGCCTCAAAACTCAAACAAAAGCCTATGGTTGGTCTTATTTATTGCTCAGTAGGCTTCACCCCAAATTTCAGCTCATTCCGACATCATTTGACCCAGTTTCAGCTTCTGACGGAAAATCGGCAGCTCAGCGCGACAGAGTCTTCGGCTTTCTCAGAAAATTGGAAACTCTGAAAAATAAAATGCAAGGATTCTCATCAGGTTTTCTACAGGGAAATCAGGCTGATAAATGATCAAAAATGTCAAGGAAAAATACAGAAGAAAAAAGAATCGAAAAACAGTAAAAACGGACACAAAATGGGACAAAAGGGGGGAAAACGCACCCAGGGTCGCCGGGTCGCCCGGTGGGCCCCGGAAACCCCATTTTCCACCGTTTTTTCGTGATTCGAAGCGTCCGGCCTCTGGTATTTTTCAAAATTCATTCTTTTGAGACACCAAATCCTCTGACATCCGTAAAAAACAAGGGTTAATCATCAAGAGTATCGAAAACAACATTGATCGCCACCCGGTCAACCAAAAAAGTGTGCTTTCTACCCGACCGATCGAGAAATCGACAGGACAGATGCACCGACCCGCTGTTGGCAACCAACACCTGAAGTTACATGGTCATCCGATGTCGATCTATATGAAGATCCATCGATGATCATCGCCAAAAGAATCCCAAAAGATGTGGCACGGCCCGCGACTCTTCAACTGCTCGGCGACGACTTAATGCGATTAATTGACTAGCTTATTACAGGACGCGACTTAGAAGGCGAGTTGTACATGGCATTAAACTGACTCCTCCCATCATGGCGATTAAAGGCGATTAAATGCCCTCAATCTCCTCGGCCAATCAGAAGCAAAGAAAAAGGAGTTACAAAATAAAGAATCAATCGTGTAACTTCCTCTCTTATGTAGCTTTATGACAATTAAGGATCATAACCCTCCTAATGGCTCCTAAGAAGCCTATAAATAGGAGAGCTCTCAAGAAGAAAAGGACATCACAACACACAAGACCAACAGAACTGAGAAAATCCGAAAACTCAAACAGAAAAAGCAAGAAATCCAGAGAAAGAAAGAGAGAAAACTCTGTGGAAGTTTCACACCGACCACCGCTTACCAGGTGGACCAAAGTCCCTTGGGGGGTCCCCCCCCCCCCCAAGGTCCTTGCCTTCCCTTCTACCTTCCAATGCTAGACCATGCTTTTCCGCCCGTTACTCGGCTTTTTATTGGACATAGGACCTCCTTTTGGTCTTTGTTCTCTAAAAACCTGAGGTTACAGCCAAGCCAAGCGAATCAATAGCATCCTCTGTTCTCATCTGCATGGATGATGGCGAAGTCCACATATGGCTTGCGACCGTCAATCTGAACGGGTCCCCCACAATCTCCTGAGAAGTTAGATCATCCTTTTCTTGCTTTTCATTGTAGTTTGTATTTTTTTTAAAGAGACAAAAATCACAACTCTTGTCTTTCATTATTGATAAGAATTGTAAATCGGCTATAAACGCCAAAATCGGCTATAAACGCCAAAATCGGCTATAAATGCCAAAAAAAAAATCGCCTTTCACGGCAAATCAAGAAAATGTCTCTTTTCTTAAATATATGTGCAATGGAAAACTTGAAAGAAGTTGATTTCCTTTTTACTTGCGAAGGTTGATCTCCAGATCACCACTTGCAATTCCAAGTAAAATAGAAAATCTGGCACACCCACACAAAAGAAATTTTGATGCACGCCCTTGCCCCCCGGGTTACGAAAGGGTCAGACCCAATGGACTCCCACGTCCGCCGACCTCGGTAGGACCAGGCGCAGGAGCGCTGTCCATCAGCTGTTGAGCTGTAGGCTTTGTTTTCACGACCTCCTAATTTTCTTCTTCCAGGAGATCGGGATGTACCCATATGGGTTGTCCGTCTGGTGTTGGGTAAGGAACTAGTTCCTCGGACGCTTGGATTAAGTTTATCACCTTGAAGGAAGTAGTGATCTTCTTCTTTGGTGATTTTGATGTTTGTCCACATGTCACCATGTTGACGGAGGCAGACCCATAGTTTTCGTCAAAGGTGATGACTCCGTTTTTCCACATCTCGTTAATTTTCTCCCTCACAACGAAGCATTGATTGAGAGGATGCAAGATCATCTGGTGGTATGGACAGTACCGAGGATCGTTGGTTTTGCCAACATCACCCGGTCTTTTTGGTTCAGGCAAGGTGAGCTTGCCGTTTGCCACAAGAGCCCCGAAGATTTCATCAACATCTTCATCAAACGGGTATTTCTTCTCTACTCAGTTCTTTGAAGGCATCTGAGAGTTCTGGTCTCTTACCAGCAGCTTTGTTTTCAGCTTTCTTTGGTGGCTGAGGAGCTGACTTGGTCTGCACATTGAGGACCTCTTTCTTCTTTGGTTTAGAGGTTGCAATGGCGGTTGGCTCTTTTCTTGATGATTTCTGACTGTTGAGGTCTTTAATCACCGTTTCAGCTTCCAGGGAAGCTTCTAGGAGTTCTCCCAGGTTCTTTGATTTGTTGCCGATGATCATGGAGCGGATTCTAGCTCTCATGTTGTTTCGGCAGATGTCGACTAGCGACGCTTGTGGCAATACATCAGAGCATTTATATGCCATTGCTTCCCACTTGTGAATGAAGTCATATGTTGACTCATTCTCCCCCTGTCTTAGGCTACACAGCTGAGCCATAGTAGCGGGATGATCCTCACCTTTGAAGTGAGTTAGGAAGCGTGTCTCTAGCATGGCCCAGTTTTGGATAGAGTCCTCCGGCAGAGTGGAGTATCAACTGAAGGCCGTACCTTTTAGGGTACTTGCAAAGAGGCGGATCTTGAGTGCATCTTGATCCGCGATAGCTCCCGTCAGGATCTTGAAGTGGATGATGTGCTGTCTGGCTGATCCTTTCCCCGTATATGTTTGGAGAGTAGGATGCTTGAATTTTGTGGGGAACGGGACCAAGTCCATCCATAAGGGATATGGTGGCTTGATTCCCATGCTCCTTGAGTATATCCTCTTTTTTTGCTTTGGCGAGGATACTGTCTACGTCCTTTTTGGTAAGGGCGCGTGACTCATTTTCTTCTCCATTTACCTCATCGTCTTGATGATTTGGAGGAGGTTCATTGTTCGCCTGATTTTGGAAGGCGAGGAGAAGGTTTTCCATCAGAGTTTCAATCCTCTGCTGGCCTTGTTCCAACTGCTGGATGCGGGTGATCGCATCTTCTTGAGGTGGATTGCGGGGTGGTGGCTCAGAATTTGTAGCCAAGACGTTCATCCTTCGTGATTCGAACGAAGAAACTGTCCTGGTGACTGAGCTGGGGCTCATTCTTTTTGAAGAGAGCTTGAGGAAGGATCACTCTGCTGTCCTTTGCTTGAAGGAGCAGGGGATTCTTCTGAATGTCTTCTTGTCCTCGAGATGCTGCGGGTCATTGGACGTCGGACATGGATTTTTGTTGCTGACTTTTGGCGCCTTCTGGCTTTTCTAACCATATGGACGGCTGCAAATTGGTTGGGTCTATCTTTTTCGACCCATTTGGGAGAGACTTGAAGTGTAGGAGGCTGGGTCCTTTGCTTATCTAGTCTCTTTTGTCGTATACGACGTAGCGGCGGCGTATACGACGAGCAACTTGAGCTTCGGTCAGCTCTGACTGGGCTTTGACGATGAAGGATGTGCTCCCTCGGCGCAGCAGCCGAGCCTGTCTTCTTTGTAGCTGGGCAAGGACACGATGCGAACCCTATCCTTCGCCTAGTTGCAGCGAAGCTTTGAATTTTTGAAGTTCGGTCCCTGTAGAGATGAAGGGTCGAACTGCAGGTTTGTAGGCCTTAGCAGGTGCTTGCAGAGGCCTTGTGATGCATGACTTGATTTTGGGCTTGTAGGAACAAGCCGGCTCATGCTGGGTTGACTTGAGAGTCAGATTGGAGATGGGTCTCTCCTCTTTCATGTAGGCAAGAGGGTAGAACTGGTTCTCCTTGAGTGGGGCCAGGAATGCTGGCTTGGTGGATGTTTGGGACCTTCTTTGTTTTGCTGAAGGTCTGGGGGACCAAGTCCTCGGATAGACCTGGTCGTTTGAGGGTTGAGGCTTCGGGAGGCTGCCACGGGCTTCGGGCCTTCTGGTGCTCGCCTTTGGTGTCACGGTAGTGACACGTTGAGAGGCGAGTTTCTGCTTCTTGGAAGGAGCAGTTTGTTCCTCGGGAAGTGGGAATGGTCCCAGCATCCCAAAGACGATAGTCCGGGGAGTCGAGGTCGACCCGGAGTTCAGAGAGTTGCCGAGGGAGTTGACGCTTCGGCAGCTGATGGGGCGCTTGTAGGTGCGCGTGGTTTGCTTCTGTTGAAGCATAAGTTGGTGCTTGTTCTCGTCGAAGGTAATGGTTAGTGAAGCTGCCATTGTTAGTTTTCGAAAAGTTTTCTGAAACAAGACCACATCCATTAGTAATCACAAGAATATAATGATCATAAATGGGAAGTTCTATGGTTTTGTCTATTCAAATTTCTTGAGGGAGATGACCCAAGCAATATGAAGAAGGCAGAAAACCATAGAGGGTACAATTGTTCTGATCGCAGGTATGGTAAGCCCAGAATGAGCGTCTCATTGACTGCTAGAAGCAATTGCGAACTTAAATTCGACTTATCGAGAAGCAGAGCTTGCTTAAGGTAAGAAGAATATAAAGTTGGAGTTACAAATGTGCCGGTCGCGAATACAGTAGACCCTGAAAGGGCGTACTAGTACCACTAGACACTAATGTTTAGAGACCGCATCCATGTGATGAGATTCCCTGTTTTGGAAGGTCAAGATTGGATTCATCAAAGAGAGCAGATGGTATTCCGATCCAAATACGTTCTCAGCGATTTCCGCGAGCGCCAGTATTCAGAAGGAAATGAACCATAATTTCTCGGATCTGAATCCAAAAATGACGAGTTTTTTTTTTTTTTTGAAAGGCCAATATCGGGTTCATCAAAGAGAGCAAAAGGTACTCCAATCTGAACACGGGCTCAATGATTTCCGCAAGCGCCAGTGCTCAGAAAGGAGAAAGCCAAGATTTCTCCAATCTAAATCCAAAATGACGAAAGTTTTTTTTTTTGAAGATTTTTTTTTGAAGATTTTTTTTCCAAGATTTTTTTAAAAAAAATCTTTTTTTAAATTTTTATTGATTTATTTATTATTTTTTTAAAGATTTTTTTTTAAAATTTTTTTTTATTTTTTATTTTAAAATTTTTATTTTTGAAAAAAATTTATTTAAAAGACGAGAGAGTACACATAGGCCTCCTAACCCGGTCTTATGAAATCTCGATTGATAGAATTGCCCCCAGGTAAGGGTAGGATAACTTAATGAACCCGTTTGGAGGACCCTTGCCTAGAACAGTCAAGCTGTCTCCACACTCTGGACAAGGCTTTTCTTGAATCAACCATGATCAAAGAACGCAGTTGGTTTAACCTTAGTGGTCTATGTCTTTTTTTTTTTGTTTATATATATATATATATTTTTATCTTTAATGAACTCATCGAAGAGAAATGATGGCCCAAAACCTTAGTCGAACAGGCTCAAGATTTCTGCAAGCACAATGAACGATAGGAAAGGATCAAGGTTTCTAAATTTTGAATCCAAAATCCAGGTTTTTTGTTTTTTTGGTTTTTCTAATGAACTCATCGAAAAGAAACGATGGCCCAAAACCTTAGTCGAACAGCTCAATATTTCTGCAAGCATGATGAACGATAGGAAAGGATCAAGGTTTCTAAATTTTGAATCCAAAAATGAAAAATCTGATTTTTTGTTTTTTTGTTTTTTTTTAGATCTTTAATGAACTCATCGAAGAGAAACGATGGACCAAAACCTTAGTCGAACAGGCTCAACATTTCTGCAAGCACGATGAACGATAGGAAAGGATCAAGGTTTCTCAATTTTGAATCCAAAAATGAAAAATCTGATTTTTCATTTTTTTTTTTTAGTTCTTTAATGAACTCATCGAAGAGAAACGATGGCCCAAAACCTTAGTCAAACAGGCTCAACATTTATGCAAGCACGATGAACGATAGGAAAGGATCAAGGTTTCTCAATTTTGAATCCAAAAATGAAAAATCTGATTTTTTGTTTTTTTTTTCTAGATCTTTAATGAACTCATCGGAGAGAAACGATGACCCAAAACCTTAGTCGAACAGGCTCAACATTTCTGCAAGCACGATGAACGATATGAAAGGATCAAGGTTTCTCAATTTTGAATCCAAAAATCCGATTTTTTTGTTGAAAAGAGAAAGATTGGAAATAAATTCAAAGAATTAGAAATTTCCAAAAAATCTTATCTCATTTTTTTTAGATGCAGAATCCAACATAGGCCACCAATTAGAAAGTAGCCAAGGAATCAAGAAAGGAAATATAAGCATAGAGCAATAGATATGATATGCAAATATTTCATTTTTAGCATCGTGTTCTCAAATGAACGAGTCCCACCGGGTGTGCCAGCTTGATGGACCAGCGCATTCTGCTCGCTCGGTTCTACCGAGGTCGGCAGACGTGGGAGTCCGTTTGGGTCCGACCCTTTCGTAATCGGAGGGGGCAGAGGCGTGCATCAACATTTCTTTTGTGTGGGTGTGCCAGATTTTCTATTTTACTTGGAATTGTAAATGGTGATCCGGAGATCGACCTTCGCAAGTAAAAAGGAAATCAACTTCTTGCAAGTTTTCCATTGCACATATATTTAAGAAAAGAGACATTTTTCTTGATTTGCCGTGAAAGGCGATTTTTTTGGCATTTATAGCCGATTTTGGCGTTTATAGCCGATTTTGGCGTTTATAGCCGATTTGCAATTCTTATCAATAATGAAAGACAAGAGTTGTGATTTTTGTCTCTTTTGAAAAAATACAAACTACAATGAAAAGCAAGAAAAGGAGGATCTAACCTCTCAGGAGATTGTGGAGGACCCGTTCAGATTGACGGTCACAAGCCATATGTGGACTTCACCATCATCCATGCAGATGAGAACAGATGATGCTATTGATTCGCTTGGCTTGGCTATAACCTCAGGTTTTTAGAAGACAAAGACCAAAAGGAGGTCCTATGTCCAATAAAAAACTAAGTAGACGGGCTGAAAAGTCGCGTCTAAGCCATTGGAGGCAGAAGGAGAAGGCAAGGACCTTGGGGTGGGGTACCCCCCAAGGGACTTTTGTCACCTTGTAGCGGTGGTCGGTGTAGAACTTCCGCAGAGTTTTCTCTCTTTCTTTCTCTGGATTTCTGTGCTTTTTTCTGATCTGGGATCTGTCTTCTTTTTCCCGATGATCTCTGTGATTTTTCCGATCTGGAATTCTTTGGAATGCTCTCCTATTTATAGGCTTTTAGGTAGCCATTTAGGAGGATTTATGAGCCTTGATTTTCATAAAGCCACATAAAGGGAGGAGTTACAAGATTAAATTCTTTATTTTGTAACTCCTTTTTCTTGGCTTCTGATTGGCCGGAGGAGATTGAGGGCTTTTAATCGCCTTTAATCTCCATGATAGGAGGGGTTTCATGGGTTAAATGCCATGAATATGTTAACTTGTAACTCCCGAATGCTTGCTTCTGATTGGGCCGTCCAAAGAAATGGATTAGTGACTGTAATAAAGCTAGTCAATTAATCGCATCAATAGCGGGTCGGTGCCATCTGTCCTGTTGATTTCTTGATCGGTCGGGTAGAAAGCACACTTTTTGGTTGACCGGTTGGCGATCAATGTTGATTTTGATACTCTTGATGATTGACCCGTGATTTAGACAGATGTCAAAGGATTTGGTGTCTCAAAAGTATGAATTTTGGAAAATACCAGAGGTCGGATGCTTCGAATCGCGAAAAAACGGCGAAAAACGAGGTTTTCGGGGCCCTCCCGGGCTCCAGGGTCGCCGGCGACCCTAGTGGAATTTTCCCCCTTTTTGTCCCATTTTGTGTCCGTTTTTGCTGTTTTTCGATTCTTTTTTCTTCTGTATTTTTCCTTGACATTTTTTATCATTTATTGGCCTGATTTCCTTATAGAAAACCTGATGGGAATCCTTGCATTTTGTTTTGTAAAGTTTCCAATTTTCTGAGAAAGCCGAAGACTTTGTCGCGCAGAGCTGCCAATTTTCTGTCAGAAGCTGAAACTGGGTCAAACGATGTCGGAATGACCTGAAATTTGGGGTGAAGCCTGCTGAACAATAAATAGACCAACCATAGGCTTTTGTTTGAGTTTTGAAGCTGTTTGGGGTCCTATCACTAGTAGACTTGCTTTTGTCGCGATGAAGATGTCGTGGCTTGATGTGCGGTCAACCGATGTCCGATTGACTTGAAATTTGACAGGGAACCTATTGGAGTCATTTTAAGATGATCCATAGGCTCTGTTTTGGAAACCATGGTCCCAGGGAGGTTCGCCACTGACAGGCCTGATTTAGCTGTTCGAGGGTTGATGAGGGTCAAACGTTGTTGGTTTGACTCAGAACTTGACATGGAGCCTTTTCGATGTATTTTGAGACCATCCATCGGCTCTGATCGAAGATTTGGCATCTCGGATGCTTTCGCCGCCGAGAGCTCCTTTTTAGCTGCCGGAGAAGCGAAGTTAGGCCAAATGATTTTGAAATGGCCCGAAACTTCTTGTGTACTCCTCTTTTGGCTGTCTTGAAGGATCTTGCAGTTTTTGTTTGATTCTGACAAGATTTGATTTTTTGGAAGTAGCATTGCCTATTTATGGCAGGTTGCGACTTCATGCAGTTTTTTGGATCTTGAAGAAGCAAGGTGACATTTTTGGTGTCAACAACCATAAAAAGGTTGAAAAATATACCGGGTATGAGAACAGGTCGGCCAAAAAGCTGTTGGGCTACACGCCGAGGTACCACAGTCACTACAGGAGGGTCGACACATCGCAGGGGGATGAGCCACAGGCAGGGGTACCTTCCGTCACATTTGCCGTAGTTGGGGGTATTTCGCTGACTGATCCCACTGCTAACCGGATTGCATCTGGTGCCGAGGCTTCTACTTCCGCCAGTTCGGGATCTGTGAGCCTGACAGAGGCCGTAGAAGCTTATTCCTCTGATCCAGGAGAGGGGATGGAAGGAATCTCCCCCCATTGAAGACCAAAGATCTGACGGCCAGATTAAAGGGCCGGTCTTCTTCTTCGGCAGTGCCTTCTTCTGCCAGTACCCGAGCAACCTCGGGTTCGGGTGGTGCCGCGGTCTCTTCCGTTCCTATCATCGCCCCAAGTGTGGGAGCCCAACACGCTCTCCCGATGGTACGAGGGATGGATCTCCGTCGAGCAAGAGGTCCAAGGTGGGGGAGAGAGACTCTGGGGCGCAGAAGGTTCCAAAGGACACAGGGTCCGCGCGCGTCCCTGGGGAGAGGGCTCCTCCTGAGAAGAGCGCACCGGTGGACAAGGCCCCACTCGACAAAAGGCTCGAAACCAGTGGGCCTTCGGGGGAAAGCTCTCGGTCGGTCCAGGGATCCTGCCCCCTCGTACCAGCTCCATGAAGGCCGAGGTTGGAGACTCGGCCCGGGAGGCCCTTGAATGTGGAGGACCGGGTAGCTGGGAACTCCTTAGCCATTGGGGTGCTCGCGAAGGCTTGCGCCCTCCCACGTGATATGGAGCATCACGCGAAATATCACAATGAGAGTCTGCTGCCCTCGGCGATTCAGGTAACTTTGACAAATTTTGTCTCGGCTTTTCGTATCTAATGTCACTTTCCTTTGCAGAATATTCAGAGGCTCCAGCTGGTCATAGAGAGGAGCGATAACAATGTCTCCCGGGTCTCTCAGCTGGAATCCGAAAGGGAGAAGTTCGGGAAGGACTTGGTGGATTGTCAAAGTTGGTTGGCCGACTTGAGGAAGAATAATGCCGACCTGACTGCGGAAAATGCAGTGGCGGTGACCAGCATCACCAACCTCACGGCCAAGACCCACGAGCTAAAAGGGGAGATCCGATCGAAGACTAAGAGGGTGCTAGAGCTGGAGGCCGTGCTGGAAAAACAAAGGGTCGAGTCTGCATCCAAACTGGAGAGGCAGAAGTCCGAGTTGGAGTGGTCGCTGAAAGAGAATGCCGACCTCAAGTCTTCACTTCGGGCCGAAGTCCACGCTGCTTTCTAGAAGGGAGTGGACCGTGCTACGGAGGACTATGAAAGACAGGTGGGGAAGATAAGCTCTCTCCTGTTTGAGGAAGGATGTTGGGCTGCATTGAAAGAAGCTGGGGTTCCTGAAGATCACCCGGTCTATCAGAATCTCCCTAAGTATTCAGACCCGGGATCAGAGTCAAACCCTGCCCCCTTTCTTGAGAGTCCCGTTATCGAGGCGCCTGCTACTGACACTCCTTTGGGCGGTGCCCCGTCTCTTCTTCCTGTGGATCCCCATAATCGATCGTGCCAGTCGTCGAGGTGCCAGAAACGACTGCGCCTGTTACCGAGGCGACCGGTCTTTCAGAGAAACAATGAGGGCATTGCTCTAGCATCTGGGAACGGCGTTTGCCGAAGTCTTTTCTTGTAATTTTTTGATGCTTTCCGATTGTATCTCCTGCTTTCCGGTTGTAACTCTTTTACCTTGTATATGGAAACAAGTTAATAAAAAAGTTCTTACTCTCCTTTTTGTGACTTCTTCTTTCTGTGATTCTCGTTCTCGGTTAGGCCAAGTGTCTGAGTCTGGCTAAATTGGTGGCTTGTGGTAGGAGGATTACCTGAGTTGGGATGAGGATACCTGGCGGTTTTCATTGTTATCCGTTTTGGTGTCCCGCATTCCGAGGCTCATAAATAGTATTAAGTATGGCGGTACGAACGATGCGGAAAATAAGCAGATGACTCCACGTGTCGCCATTCGATCGGCTAGTCAATTCAGAGGTGACGTGCGTCGTATGCGAAGCGTGGGAGACCATACCTCATAAATAAGTTATTGGAACCTGAGCCTCCTTCCCCCTATAAATAGGAGTCCTCTTCCGTTGTGTGATCATCCTCATCCCGGGCAGGGGAAGTAGGCCTGGAGATTCGCCTGCTCCCGCCAGATGTTCTGGTGGTCTCGCCTTCCGGGAGTCTATTAAAATCCCCTACTCTGTGTGAGCCTTTTACGACTGAAAACAACTCCCTCTGGGAGAGGTTGTACCCAGTCATTGCGGATTGCGCGCCCTCTGAATCTGGTCACCATGGACTACACGCTCTCTGAACGCGGGTCTTTAATCAACTCCTGCCGATGCGGCTGGGTGGAGATCAGCTCTTGTCGATGCTGCTGGGAGTTGGTTGCGGACTTGGTCTTGCCAACCATAGGGTCCTGTGGAGATCCAAGCATCGAGGATCAATGAATCGTAGTGCTTCCGCGCCATTTCTTTCTTTTTTTCGCAGAGGACAGAGAGCCTCCTTATTGTTCTTTTCATTGCTTTTTTACAACTCATGTAATGAAATTCTCTTTTTTATTTGCAACTCATGTAATGAAATTCTCTTATTGTAATGAAGATATTATGGTCAATATAAATGGAATTTCTATGGATGCAAGTGGAGTTTCTCTCTGTCTCTCCCTTTTTTTTTGGCCGAGGTGAACCTGAGGGGCCTGGGTGTGTACACCCGAGGTCAGTCTCGGGGCATATGAACCCAAGGTTTTGAGAAGCCTGGGTGTATGAACCCGAGGTCAGTCTCAGGATGTATGAACCCAAGATTTAGAGAAGCCTGGGTGTATGAACCCGAGGTCAGTCTCAGGGTGTATAAACCCAAAATTTAGAGAAGCCTGGGTGTATGAACCTGAGGTCAGTCTTAGGGTGCATGAGCCCAAGATTTATAGAAGCGTGGGTGTATGAACCCGAGGTCAGTCTCCGAGTGTATGAACCCAAAATTTTGAGAAGCCCGGGTGTATGAACCCGAGGTCAGTCTCAGGGTGTATGAACCCAAGATTTAGAGAAGCCTGGGTGTGTACACCCGAGGTCAGTCTCAGGGCGTATGAACCCAATATTTAGAGAAGCCTAGGTGTATGAACCCGTGGTCAATCTTAGGGCGTATGAACCCAAGATTTAGAGAAGCCTGGGTGTATGAACCCGAGGTCAGTCTCAGAGCGTATGAACCCAAGATTTAGAGAAGCCGGGGTGTATGAACCCGAGGTCAGTCTCAGGGTGTATGAACCCAAGATTTAGAGAAGCCTGGGTATATGAACCCGAGGTCAGTCTCAGGTGTCTTCTTTGCTGCCGAATTCCACAACTGGATGACGCAAATTGATGACAGAATGAAGGCTGCCTTTATTGATCGCGGAACTCTGATTACAATTCTAGAAAAAGAACTTCTTAAGGTGGGTTGCATTCCATGGTCGCGGCAGCTGCCTGCCATCCATGTCCTCCAGTCTGTATGACGACTGTCCTGCTACTGAAATTACTTTGAACGGGCCATGCCAGTTTGGAGCTAGTTTGCCTTCGTCTGGATTCTTGTCAGCCGGGAGCATCTTCTTCAGGACCAGTTCTCCTACCGAGAACCTTCTCTCTTTGACCCTCTCGTTGTATCCTTTGGCAAGCCATTGCTGGTAGTCGGCCAGTCGTATGGCTGCTGCTTCTCTGCGTTCGTCGTTCCTCTCGTTTCGGCCTTGATCAATAAGTTCTGATCTCAGGGTTGGGAGGCCAATCTCAAGGGGAATGACCGCTTCCATCCCATAGGCTAGAGAGAACGGTGTCGCCGAAGTGGAACGCCTCGGGGTTGTCCTGTACGCCCATAGGACACTAGGGAGCTCCTCTGACCTTCCTTTTGCCCGGTCAAGTCGATTTTTCAGTCCATCAAGCAATATTATGTTAGAAATCTCGGCCTGACCATTGCTCTGTGGGTACGCCAGGGTGGAGTAGTAGTTCCTGATGCCATGCTTTTGACAGAAGCTTTTGAAAAGGTTGGAATCGAACTGGGTTCTGTTGTCCGAGATCAAAGTCCTAAGGATGCCGAACCTTGTAATGATATTCTTCCATATAAAATTCTTTGAATCCTTTTCGGTGATGGAGGACAACGGTTCCGCCTCTATCCACTTGGTGAAGTAGTCAGTAGCGACTATCAACCATCTCTTATTCCCTAGAGCCCGGTGGAGAGGTCCCACGATGTCTAGCCCCCATTGGGCGAAGGGCCACGGGCTGGAAAAGGGACTTAAATCCTGCGCCGGCTGATGGAGGGAATGGGAGAACTTCTGGCACTTCTCGCACTTCCTGGCATATAACTACGCGTCCTTCTGCATGTACGGCCACCAGTAACCCTGGCTAATAGCTCCGTATGCCAGTGACCGTCCTCTGATATGGCTTCGGCAAATCCCTTCATGAATCTCATACAGAAAATCGTCAACCTTGCTCGGATGCACGCATTGGAGGTAGGGGCCGGTGAAAGATTTTCTGTAGAGCTTGCCTTTGGGGGACAGCCAGAATCGAGCTGCTTTGAGCCTGATCCGGTGAGCCTCATTTTTATCTTCGGTGAGCTGATCATCTTTGAGGTAGGAAGTGATTGGGTCCATCCAGCTTGGGCCGAGATCAAGGCATAAAATCTGCCGAGATGGATGGAACTCTATGCTTGTTCTCGGCAATGACCCAATCTCGACAGTTCTTTTCTTTCCTACTTCGACAGCGGAGGCCAGGTTTGCAAGGGCATCAGCATGAGAGTTAGTATCCCTGGCGATCTGCCTGACTTCGGCTGTTTGGAACTGAGTGAGGAGTTTCTTTGCGAGGGCTAGATAGGCCGCCATCCTGTCGTCCCGGGCTTGGTAGTCCCCAGCTAGTTGGCTTGTCACCAATTGTGAGTCGCTGAAAACCACCAATTGTTGGGCTCCGAGGATTTTGGCACTGTTTAGTCCCGATATTAGGGCCTCTTACTCAGCTTCATTGTTTGTTGCTTTGAAGTCTAGGGTTAGAGCTTGTTCTATGACCAGTCCTTCTGGCGATTGGAGGACTACGCCGGCACTAGCTCTCTTGGAAGTAGATGAGCCGTCGATGAAGACTTTCCATGCCGAGTCAAGGGCTAGGCTCCGAGACAGTTCATCGACCTCGGTGGCTTCGTTTTCATGCCCTCTGCCCCCCAGTTCAGTGCCAGTCTGGGTTGGTGCCGAACTCGGAGAGGCGAACTCGACAATGAGATCTGCCAAAACCTGGGCCTTGATTGTAGTCCTGGGCTGGTATTGGATATCATACTGTCCCAGTTCGACTTCCCATTTGGAGATCCTACCTGAAAAGTCAGCTTTTTTGAAAATAGACCTGAGTGGGTGTTCCGTAACAACCACAATGGTGTGAGACTGGAAGTAATGAGAGAGCTTGCGAGAGGCACTGACGAGTGCCAACGCTAGCTTCTCTAGTAAAAGGTATCTGGTCTCGGCATCAAGGAGGATCTTGCTCGTATAGTAGACTGGCTTTTGTAGTTTATCTTCCTCTTTGACGAGGACAGAGCTCACCGCATGATCCGAGACAGCCAGATATAAGTACAACATCTCCCCTTGGGTGGGAGTAGAGAGTAAGGGTGGCGAAGAGAGATAGGTTTTGAGCGCCTGCAGTGCCTGGTCGCACTCAGGGGTCCATCGAAATTTTAAGTTTTTTCTTAAAAGCTGAAAGAAGGGCCTGCACTTATCTGATGATCTGCTAATGAATCGATTGAGCGCGGCGGCCATGCCGGTTAGCTTCTGAGCCTCTTTTGTGGTTGTCGGGCTCTGGACTTCCAGGGTCGCCGTGATCTGGTTTGGATTGGCCTCTATCCCTCTCCGTGTAACTAAGCTTCCGAGGAATTTGCCGCAAGCGACGCCGAAAGCGCATTTGGAGGCGTTCAACTTGAGCTTGAACTCCTTGAGTATGGAAAAAACTTGAGCCAAGTCTGCTAGATGGTCATGAGACCGCTTGGACTTGACCACCATGTCATCAATATACACTTCGACAGTCCTACTGAGTTGAGCCTGAAGCATCTTGGTGACGAGCTGCTGGTAGGTCGCCCCTGTGTTCTTCAACCCCATCACCTAGTGATCCACCTCCTATGACTTACATTCCTAAAGCTTTGTACTCTTACATTCCTAAAGCTTTGTACCCTTAAAGGCTCTGCCAAATCAAATGCCCAGTTGGACAAAATGCTTGAGGTTTTCAAACAAGTGATGACTAACATCCCATTGTTAGAAGCGATCCAACAAACTCTTTCCTATGCCAAGTTCTTGAAAGACCTTTGCACCTTTAAGAGAACCACCAATGTGCCCAAGAAAGCTTTCTTGGCCCCGCAAGTGAGCTCTGTCATTTCTTGTCCAACCCCGATCTAATAAAAGGACCTAGGGTGTCCTACCATATCATGTCAGATAGGGAACAATCATATTGAGCACACTTTACTAGATTTG